>JAJMEX010000011.1:0-341274 GCA_030574375.1 Priceomyces castillae
AGCCAATGTGTGTTGAAGCCTTCACTGACTACCCACCATTAGGTAGATTCGCTGTTAGAGACATGAGACAAACTGTCGCTGTCGGTGTCATCAAGTCTGTTGACAAGTCTGATAAGGCTGGTAAGGTCACCAAGGCTGCTCAAAAGGCTGCTAAGAAGTAAACTAATCAACCCAATAACTGAGCTGTCTACGTTGTCTGTATCGCGCTTATCATCTTGATTAAGTAGTATTTTAGGCTTTGTTACAGCTAACTAGTATATTTATTGTTTCGATTAGTTTTTCATTCTTTTATAGTTAATTAATACTAAATATCATTTTGCCTATCTGTAGTTGATCTGTATTAAATCTGAAATCTAGTTAAGAGAACGTGAATGTCGATTTTGTGTGCTATTCTCTATCGTCTTTGACCGGATATATCGCTATCAGTATGGTACAGAGTCGAAATAGCTTAATCTATCATATGAGATTTTGTTTACGAGTCAAATCTGGGTAAGTAAAGACAAACGTTGGTCAAGGCCAAAACACCAGTTATAAAGCTGCAATTGAAGGTTTAATACCATTAAGGGTATCTCATGGTCAATACATTTGTATACGTTGACCTAATTATGGTGAGATCTGTTTAATGGAGTTAATATTCTAAAAATATTGTATTTTTTTTTTTTGTCACCGAGTCAAATTGATGCCTACTTCTGGATTCCAGAATCACTTCTAGGTAGATATCAACCGAGTTTCATATTATGTTCGACTCTGACAGACATTTAGCAGCAGCCACCTATATAAGACAAAAAAATGCCCTTTTATTACTTGCAAACAAACTTGTAAGAGGGCTAGTTGTTGTTACCAAGAAAAGCATAAAATGAGATCTTTGTACACTAGAACTGCTATCTCAAGAGTAAGCAGGGTATTCGTGAATGGGACTCGTTCTATACAGTTAAGCTCTAAGGCAGACACATCATCTGCTAATTATGAGGCTGTTTACAACCCAAAAAACAAGCTTGCTAGCTTGGATACTTTTACAAGGCGTCATATGGGGCCAGCGCCTGAAGATATAGAGAAAATGCTTGAGTTTGTCGGTTACAATGATTTGGATGAGTTTGTGAGCAAGGTTGTTCCTGAGCACATCTTATTCAAGAGAAAGTTGAAGATTCAACCTGAGCAAGGGTATAGTGAATCTGAAATGTTAGATCATTTGCGTCTGTTGGCTGATAAGAACAAGATTGTGAAGTCTTTCATAGGTAAGGGATATGCTGGAACAAAATTACCTCCTGTGATCCAAAGAAATTTACTTGAAAGTCCTGAGTGGTATACATCCTATACTCCTTATCAACCTGAAATATCCCAAGGTAGATTGGAATCTTTATTAAATTACCAAACTATGATAACTTCTTTAACCGGTTTATCAATGGCAAATGCTTCATTATTGGATGAAGGTACTGCAGCAGGGGAAGCCATGTCCATGTCATTCCATAACTTGAAAGGCAAGAGAACTAAGTACGTCATTGATACCAATATTCACCCACAAACTATAGATGTTGTTAAATCAAGAGCTTCTCACATCGGTGTTGAACTTATTCAATTGAACTTATCAACCGAAGACGGTCTTTCGCAATTGAAAGCCATCGCAGGTGAGATATGTGGTGCTTTGGTTCAATACCCAGGTACAGATGGGTCGATTGTTGATTACACTACGGTTGGTGAAATTTTACATGCTAACAAGGGTTTGTTTGCTGTTGCAACTGATTTGTTGGCATTAACATTACTCAAGCCTCCTTCAGAATTCGGTGCAGATATTGCATTAGGTACTTCCCAAAGATTTGGAGTTCCATTTGGTTATGGTGGTCCACATGCTGCTTTCTTTGCTACAAACTCAAAATATGCTAGAAAGATACCAGGTAGAATCGTTGGTGTCTCAAAGGACAGGTTGGGTAAACCGGCTTTAAGATTAGCGTTGCAAACTAGAGAACAACATATTAAACGTGAAAAGGCTACTTCAAATATATGTACAGCTCAAGCATTATTAGCAAATATTTCTGCGATGTATGCCGTATACCATGGACCGCAAGGTTTGAAAGACATTGCATCAAGAGTTTACGGTGTCACTACATTATTAGCCCAAGAGGTGGCTAAGAAGCATGAAATTGTTAATGACAAATGGTTTGACACTTTAACTATCAAATTAAATGGTGTTTCTAGTACCGAGATTTTGGATAAGGCTTTGAATGAGTACAACATCAACCTTTTCAAGGCTGATGAATCAACTGTCTCATTGACCTTAGATGAAACAGTCACTGAGCAAGATTTAATAGACTTAACCACCTTGTTCACTGGTAAGGGAATTGATACTTCTAGTATTACAACTTTACCTCAGTTCCCAACTGAATGGTTAAGAACTGACCAGATTTTGCCTAATGAAGTTTTCAACACCCACCATTCTGAAACATCTATATTACGTTACTTGCACTTGTTACAAAGTAAAGATTTGTCGCTTGCTAACTCCATGATTCCATTAGGTTCTTGTACGATGAAGCTTAATGCTACTGTCGAGATGCAAACATTGTCAATGCCAGGATTCAATTCCATCCATCCATTTGCTCCTATTGGTCAAGCTCAAGGTTTCAAAGAATTGATCGATGAATTTGAAAAGGATTTAAATGATATCACAGGTTTTGATGCTACTACTATGATGCCAAACTCTGGTGCTCAAGGTGAATATACTGGTCTCTCCTTGATAAGACAATACCACAAATCTAGAGGCGAGTATGAAAAGAGGAACATTTGCCTTATTCCAGTTAGTGCACATGGTACGAATCCAGCTTCTGCTGCAATGAGTGGATTGAAGGTGGTTCCAGTAAAGTGTTTATCTGATGGGTCAATTGACTTGGATGATTTAAAGGCTAAGGCTGAAAAGCATTCTGAAAATCTCTGTTCCATCATGATCACTTACCCTTCAACTTACGGATTGTTCGAACCAGGTATCAAGACTGCTATTGAAACTGTCCACAAAAATGGTGGTTTGGTTTACTTGGATGGTGCTAATATGAATGCTGCCGTTGGTTTGACTTCTCCAGGTGATTTGGGCGCAGATGTTTGTCACTTGAATATTCACAAGACTTTCGCTTTAAGTCACGGTGGAGGTGGACCAGGTCAAGCTCCTGTCTGTGTCAAAGAACATTTGGCTCCATTCTTACCATCCCATGTCTCTACTGCCACTCCTCACTCCACCAGTGAATCAATCTCGGCTGTTAACTCTGCTCCTTATGGATCTGCATCTGTCTTGCCTGTTTCATATTCATACATTAAAATGTTGGGTGCAAACTCATTGCCATTCACTTCATCAATAGCAATGTTGAATGCAAACTACATGTTGACAAGACTTAAGAACGATTATAAGATCTTGTTTGTTGACTCTCTTGCATCAACCAACGCCGGCTTGAAACACTGTGCTCATGAATTTATCTTAGATTTGAGAGAATTCAAGGAAATTGGAATTGAAGCTATCGATGTTGCCAAGAGATTGCAAGATTACGGTTTTCATGCACCAACCATGTCATTCCCTGTCGCAGGAACTTTAATGATTGAACCAACCGAGTCAGAGAACTTAGAAGAATTGGATAGATTTGTTGAATCTATGTTGTCCATTAGAAAAGAAATTGATGCTTACGCTAAGGGAGAGCCATTGGGTAATGTTTTAAAGAACGCTCCTCATTCCTTGGAGGACATAATTGCTCTGAGTGACTGGGAATCTAGAGGGTATACCAGGGAGCAAGCAGCTCATCCATTGCCATTCTTGAAGACTTCCAAGTGTTGGCCAACAGTGTCCCGTTTGGACGATACATATGGTGATATGCATTTAATCTGTACTTGTCCTTCTGTTGAGGAAGTTGCTGCACAATCATGAACATCAATATCAACTTGATATTTATATTACAATACTAAATCATATAAATTAATTACTGTTCCATAGCTTTTTATTGATAGATAGATCTGAATTTATAGTATAGTATGCGAACTGTATATACTCAACTTTACGAGTCACTTTTTGATTGTGAAATGCGCTCACGTGACTTAATTGTTTGGGATAATTAGAATATATAAGTAAAGACCCCAATCTGACACCTAAAACTTTAAAAAGGTCGGCCCATGAAACATCATTGTTAGATGGATTGGTACAACCGCGCAAAGAGAAACTCTGTGTCAGCGGGTGGGATATCATCTTTCTCCCCTAAATTGGGGAATGAACCCTACTCCAGCCCACGGCAATCATCCCAGTTTTACAGCAACTTTCATCCACTACTACCTCCAAGTTCTGCTGCAACAAACTCATCAGCAAATCAATTAATAGTTCCATTCGATCGTTACTCCTATTATCTTTCAACACTTCCGTTATATTGTGCAGATTGGGTCTACTCCAAAGGCCCTGGTCTCGACTGTGTTGCACTTGGATCATACAAAGAGGGATTCACAAACGTAATCCAGGTTTTACATGGTGTAAGCTATGGCAACGAACCCTCATCTGGTAGCGATGAAATTCAAGGAGATATAAATCGTGCATCGAATATACCCGGGAATCAAGAAGATCCAGAGGGGTTTGATTTCCATAAAGTCGCAGAAGTGCCTATAGATTACCCAGTTACAAATCTACAGTGGGATCCTTCAATGCATAAGTACAACAATGGATATACCGAGAGGCTAGCAGCAACATCTGATGTGTTGCGACTCTATCAGGTAGACCATGATGTCCTTGACCAAAATAATGATTACAAGCTAAGTCAAACACATATGTTGGTCAATAACACCACTACTTCAGGATCCAAGTCCAATACATTTGCAGACTCTGACCATATTAACAAGTGCCCTCCTCTTACATCATTCGATTGGAACAAGATCGAACCAAACATAATCATAACATCATCTGTGGATACAACATGCACAGTGTGGGACCTTAATCGTTCTTACTCAATTCAAGACAAACACAACCCATCTGTGGATTCAGCAACTATCAAGACACAATTAATCGCGCACGATTCAGAAGTCTTTGACGTCAAGTTCTTGCATAATTCTACCAATGTGTTCGCTTCGGTGGGAAATGATGGATCCATGAGGATTTTCGACTTACGATCATTAGAACACTCTACAATTATCTACGAACCACCTGTAACACAATCTACCATGAGCCTGGTTCTGCAGAACTCGACTCCTTCATCATTGAACTCAAGGGCTTTGCTCAAGGTTGATTGCTCAAATGTTGATCAGCATCACTTGGCAACCTTTGGAGTCAACTCAAATCAGATTCTTGTCATCGACATGCGTATGCCTGGTCTTCCCATGGCCTCAATCGATGGCTCTCTTGGAGGAACTACATATGCTGCTCTCAATTCAATACAATGGCATCCCAGCTCTAACTTGTTGCTCTCTGGTGGCGACGATTGCCAGGCTTTGGTATGGGATTGCAACCAAGTGCCTCTGGCATCCACTTCCGGTCCCGAAACTACTACCATCATTGATACACCCATAGTCGCATTCGAAGAGGAACTAGAGGTTAATAATGCCCGCTGGAGACTGGATTTAGGCGACTGGATGGGCGTTGTAAGTGGTAAAGGCTTTCAAGCAGTTCTGATATAGCCGTACTCCAGCCGTTTGATTTACGCCCGTTATCCCTCGTTCGTCCCACCGGGCTTATCGGGATTATATCGCTCCCCCTGCAGTGACCTTGCCTCCCCCAGACCATATTTTGTCTGGACCACTTTGTCTGCATGAGTGTCGCCGTCTGTTGCCTCTCACGTGTGAGCCAAGATATGTTTAACATATCTCGTCTGTAAGGAGGCATCTTGATTTTTCCAGGCTCGACAACCATATGCAGGATAATCTTTCAACCTTACCACGCCTTTCTATATTTAGTGCTAGATGGCCCCCTAAAGGACTCGACTTTAAATAATACAGCTCTTCCGCACTAATTCAAGTACTCAGATAACAAGACATCGTTACATAGATAAGAAAGAGACTTATTCACGTAACTGTTAGTTGGAAATATATAAAGCTACTATACATAGCTATTATACTAGTTCACTTTAAAGACGCGTGTTGTCGCACTAATTAAGAGGATCTCTTATAGTCTTAATTGGAGCATTTTTTTTGACAGATCTCAGTGGGTACTCTTTTAGATGGAAAATTTTTATACCCTGGAACATAAGCATCTTAGCGGAAAATAATAGAAGTGGGCATGGCATTAATACATAAGGATGGGATTGAAGCGGTAATAGAAGACGAGCATATTATTGTTGTTGCAGTTCGAGAAAATGAGAGTGGTGTCAATCAAAATTCAAATTCAACGAACAACGAAGCCAGTAGTTCCATAGCCACAGGTAGCAATTTGGATACATTTTCGGACAACGATGAATCTTCTACTTCTAATGGTGGAAGCACTAGCACTAAAACATCTTCCACTAAAACAATGGTTTCAAGTTCGAATGACGGCAACAGCAACACAGAGTCTCTGAGTTCAAGTAGCCGAATCACATCAAGTCCCAGTTCTACTGCATCGTCACAATCATTGGAATCTCTGTACTCGAATTCACAAGAGTCGAGCGATTTTGAATCCGATCTGGGGTCTGCAGGTTTGTATCTGTCGACATCACATACCAGGTATAGCCGTTCAGCATTTGAAAGCTCTTCGTCTCTGGAATCGTTTGACGACTACGCATCAAGTGATCTGTTCTTTTCTTATACAGATTCCACTGAAACAACCTCAACTTCGTCATCACATCAAGGACACGATTCGTCATTAAACGATCATGCATCTTCCACAAAATACAGCAACTCTAACAGGCATCCCATAGCATCCAAAACATCAGACACTAGCTCATCGACAGGCGACAGTGAGATTACAACCTCGGCTTTCTCTACATCACAACCACAGACGACGGCTAGGGCCAAGACTGTATCCGGATCGTCAACTTCCGTGTATACATCATCGGGAGTCACTATTACAACAATTGTTTCTGTCGCCGCAACTACACATACGCCAACACCAGTACAAAAAAATTCTAAGGTAATTGGTGGTGTAGTAGGCTCCGTAGGGGGCACTATAGTTCTCGCTTTATTTGTTGCAGCATTTTTGGTCTTGAAAAAACGGAAAGGCTCTGGTTTGACTAACCAATCTCCAGACTTCAATGATACTGATTCTATTGATTCCGCTCCTTATAATGATAAGCACGGATTTAAGAACTTCTTTGGTCTAAAATCATCAAATGTCATTCTGGGATTTAAGAGTGGACATGATTTTGAGAAACAGCAAAACGGTACTGGTGAGTTCGGTCACTTGCATAATAATGGTGATATTGATGATGACTTTGCATACCGTGGTGTTATGACCAACAACAACTTAGAATCAATCTTGAGGACTTCTGGCGCAAATACTGCACGAAACACGAGTGGAGAGCCAAGTAATGGGCACACTCGTTATAATTCTGTTAACCATCCTTGGAGTGTAGGACAAGGTGTTTCACCCTTTGATCACGAAGGAAATGACAACAACATTGGCTCGAATAGAAACGTCATACCTGAAGATGGCAACGGTGTTAATTTATCTGACTATGAAGAGGAAGATGAGGATTATGAAGAAGCTCCGCTCCCGCCTGTTGACAGAAATGAATTATTTGCAAATGACCATGGAAGTAACAATTCTCAGTCAAGGTTCTTTGAAGAAATATCTTAGCATTCATTAATTTATTATTAGTTAATCTATATACATTAAACAGTCATTTCAGTAATCTTGAAAATTAATTTAAGTTTCAGTTGCTTTTGTAGTTTGAGCTGCATCCTGATCATTGTTGCTCCATCCGTAATACGACTTGGCTCTAATAAATCCAAAGGTAAAATTACATGCAAACATTAACAAAATGAAACCAAAGAGAACTAAGATAAACTTTATTCCTAGTGGTTCAACTAAGGAGTTCATTAATATACCTAACGTTTCTGCACTGATCAGGGACGTATTCCCTCCATTAAGTGGATCCTGATTCATACACCTAAGCCAATATGCACATTGCTTCTCTAGGGCAGGAACAATGGAATCTGGTGAGCAATTATTCTCGATGTAAGATCTCTCACACGATGCAATTTCGATAAGCGTATTTGAAGTATGTTGATATAATTTATGATTGATATCTTTCCTTATTGCAGACACTATTGTATATAACAAGTAAAAGGCATACGAGCTGACAGTAATATTAACCAATAACTGAAGATATGATGACAACATATAAGGTATTCTCTCGTGTGGCGTAGAAGACTTGTTCCAAGGTGATGGAAGGGTGTAGTCTTCGTTGTATATTATACCAGGGCTATGCCGTAAATCCCGACGAGCAGGTGATAAATATTGTGATGAGTAAAGATCCACATTCAAGTTTCTTGGAGTGTTTGGCGCAGATGGCGTGTTTTGATAATAATAGTGATGATGGTGTATTTGTATTGGAGTCCTGTTAGCTCCTGGGGTGTGAAGCAGGGAGTTTTTGATCATCAGATCGTCATTATTTGTGGAGTCAAATGACCTAAGCGCTTCATTCTGTCTTCTATAGAAGAATGACTTGCGCAATGCGCTTCCTCCCATATAACTCTCGCCATAATTACTTCTGTTCATATGATCGTATGTGTCTTCAATTGAGTCATCCCCGAAATCGTTTTTAGCAAAAAATGCATCTTTATCAGAACCTGAGGAGAATGAGCTCATATTCCTCATTCCAGAAAATTTGTTTGAGAATGAGGTTTTGATATCATTTCCTTGTTTGACATGCGACGAAGTACTTTGACCAAAAGAACTCAAATCATATTCGTGATCTATGTCATCGTCTCTAGATGGCTCAGATTCAGATGGCAGATACCATGAGGGGGCTGGAAGGTAAAGCATAGGTCTTCTGGTAGCAAGTTTAGCTCCTAATGCTGTTGGTGATAAAATAGAATGTTGAATTGTTGAAACAATACTCGTGTTTTCGTTCTCATACTTAGAATCTGATACTTCTTCATTATCTTCTTCATGTACGTGTCTTCTATCATTTAAGTTCTCCTCAGTGAATGTTTCTCTTGAGCTATTGGTCAGCGTCGATTTCTCAATAGGCGTAGACTGAAACGGCATTGTCACATACTTCTTAAGATTAGTTATAGGAGTCAAATTTTCTGAATTTTCCTCCCCAGATCCCGATTCTTCTCTAAAATCCGGTGGTGTATCATACTCTGTTGGATGTGTACTATCTGTTCGTTCATAAGAATCATCAATTTCCATCATATCATCATTTCCATGCATTCGGCTATATTCCACTGGTGTTTGGTATACACTAGTGTCATCTATTGATAAAGACTGTAGAATGCTTCCATCGAAATCGAAGTTATAGGCTCGACTGTGAGACGTCATGGTTCAACAATAAAACCTTCTTTCTCACTCTTAGCCTTCTTTACGTTAAATATATTTTATCTGTAGATGTTTACATTTCTAGTGCGAAGATTATGTAGTCAAAAATTTAATCATCGCTAAAATATTTTCCTCTCAATCTGGAGAAGTCTTTATTAGAATGGGGTCAAAGAGGAAGAAGGCTAATAAGCAGAAGGACTTCGTGAAGCCCAAGCTTAGAGTAGGTAAAACTGCTGCTAAGCCTGACAACTACACGGATACATCTTTCCAGGCCAAGACAATCTCATTGCCTAATCAGACACTTAATAAAAAATCATCAAGTGGAACATCTAGGGTTCAAGAAGATCAAGAGCTTATCAGGCATCTTTCTTTGACAAAGCATCATTCTGCAAATACTCGAAAGGAAGTTTTAATTTACATAAAGACACATCTACCCTCAAATCCTACATTATACAAGCATGTTATAACTAGCACCATTCCACACATTCTTGACCTGTCTATGGATGTACGTAATGAGGTAGCTTCATTACTTTCTCATTGTGCTGAGAAGCAGCCAGGTCTTTTGGATTTACATTTACGTCCAATTATCTTATTCATACACTCCGCGATGACACATATTCAACCTGATATCAGAAACAGCTCTACGAAGTTCTTGTCTGTTTTGATTGAACATGCTCCTGAATCATTAGCAAAGGGATATTTCAACAAAACAATGAAGTCTTTTTTCATTCTTATGTCATGGTCCTTGGTAGACTCCAAAAAATCAATTTCATTAGCTGTTACTACAAGTGCATCCATTGGAGGGTCTACGAAAAAAGCAAGAACAAAACACTTGGCAGTATTAAAAGATTTCCTTACTGCATCTTTGTTTCACAATAGTTCTAGAGATCATGATGTCGATTGGAGTCAAATCATACTGGTACACCCTCAATCATACAGATATGTCTTGCCAACAGCTCCACAACCCTACACGCCTTTGAAGTTATTTAATAAGGAAATTATCAAATCATCTATTGTCGATGCTCTCTCTAAATCTGATAGAGCCGACAGTGATACATTTTCGATTACTGACCTTGACAACATCTCAACTGAAGATATCGATACTAGAAGAAAAGTTTTACTTGATATCTTCCACGGTCCATTGATTAAAAATATCAATGATTTGGTGAAAGAAGGAGGTGATACTGGACGAGAAGCCAACTCCTGTTTAGAGGTTTTGGGAAAATTGCTTAATGATGTTAATGGTTCTTTAGATAAAACGGTATAACTTATTTTTTGCATTGATCGAAGTCATATCCTGTAAATTTTGCAATAATTTAGTGTACATAGGATAGAACGCTCTTAAATTTTTTTGTTCAGAGACTCATATATTGTTAGTTTTGATTATTTCCATAATTGCATAGATATAAGTATCAATGTTATCTGTATTCAGAGCATTAAGGTTTCGAAATGTACGTCAGTCGCCCTTGACCTCGAGAGTCTTCATTACCTTGACCTCGAATCGTGAAATTCATTTTACTCCAGTTTTAAGTGCAAAGAATAAAAAGCAAAGTAAAAAGGGTTCCAAGCTGAGTGCCAAGGATGTGATAGAAGAGAATGACACTTCGGCTGTGGCTCCTTCTATTGATATTGATGCTGTTAAGTCGAAATTCGACGGAGTCATCACTAGATTTACAAAGCATGCTAATGAAGCAAAGTTGGGGAAGTCAAATCCAAGAATCTTTGATGAGCTTAAGATTTCTACCCCTTGTGGAGAAGTTCCTTATACTGCTGTAGCGCAGACATCTCTCAAGGGTAGGAACTTTATAATCACAGTTTTTGATCCTGAAAATGTCAAAAGTGTTACAAATTCTGTGTTGTCGTCCAACTTGAATATGAATCCACAGGTCGATTCTTCAAATAAGCTGGTTTTGAAAGTTCCTTTACCTCCTTTGACTACAGAGAGTAAGAAAGAAAGTGTGAAGAACTTGAAGACAATTTTTGAAAAGTTTAGAAACGGTGGAGGTAGATCTGACTCTTTAGCATCTATTAGAAGTGACATTAGAGCTACATTTCAAAAAAGTAACAAGAAGCATAAATTGAGTGATGATGAAATGAAGTCCCTTAATGATTTTGAGCAAGTTCACAAGCAATATTTAGAGAAGCTAAACTCGGTATTTAAGGCTGCAGAGCAAGCTATCTTAAAATGAACTAAACTTGTATATATACATAATTAAAATTCAATGCCATTTCCAATGAAAATTCTCTTGTGATACTTCTCGCACCATTTGATAATCTTTAAAGAGTGATTTATTAGGTCCAACGAGCCAACATGGATATTACTTAAACAGTAAAACTCATAGGTACTATCAGCTAACATAAAACCGGTAACTGATGACGACAATGTGTTCCATTTAGCGTATGTTAACTTTTTATTAACGTTCTTATTAACAGTGGTCGTTAAAATGTGTGTGGGTTTGGGTATAGCATCAGTGTATTCGGAAGATCTAACCTTTCCATGTTGCAACTGGCAATAAAAGTAAACCAATTGTAAAATTAGATTGTTGTTAATCCCTTGGCCAAATCCATCAAGCTCACTCATGATGAATTGGTTATGAATCTTCAGTTTGTAAATAAAATGCTTTATGACTGGTACATTAATGTCTTTCAAGATTGAGAGCTTTTCCGACGCTATTAATTCTTGGGACAACTTAGTCGAAAACGGCTTCTTTTCTGTTATTTTCCAAATTAAATGCTTTGATATCTCTCGCATTTGGAAGAAGCTATTTTTGTTGCCGCTAACAAGTACCAAAGTTAGCAACCGGTCATCATGCTTAGTGATATAAAATGATTTTACGAATACGTATAAAAACCCATTTGGGTTGAAATTCGACAAGCAAATCGGTACCCAAAGGTCTTCTGATATGTTGTTTTCATTCAGTGACTGAAAGGTCAATATCATTGATATGAGTGTGTTCAAATCATCATTAGAAAGAAAATGGTTTTTGGGCCTGGAATAAGATATGATCTTCCCTGGGGGTTTCACTAGCAAAGAAAATAAAAGGTCATCTGCCAAGTGTATCTCTCTTTCGCTTGATTTCTTTTGTATGTTTGGATTTGCATCTATCTGAGTGTTGTTTTCAGTCAGATCATCCTTCAACTTCTTACTTGATAATAAAATTGAGCCTAGCTTCTTTCTTGTAGTGCTAGTAATATGAATACTTTGTAGTGATGATTCTAATAGACTGGTAATAAAGAGATCAAAACTGGCTGTGTTTTTTATATCATTTTCTTCCTTTGCTGGAAGGCCATAAGTCAATCTCATGCAGAGTTGATCAAAATTTTGGAAATCTAATGGAGTTAGAACTTTTCGTAAATCATAATTCATTCTGTTATGAAAGTTTTTTGTAATACCAGGCCTTGAAAGTATTGCCAACAAATAATTGTATAAGCTTTTCAATTGACGTGATAGCACCGAGTCATCAAAACTTTCACCAGAATTGATTGTTTCATATCCAATCTTACTTATAGCGACAAATATCAAAGGGTCTTTATTCATAAATGCCATATGAGTATCACCATGTACTATTGATTTCAATTCATCATTTAAGTCTTCTTGGAAAGACGATACGATGGTGGTCATTAATCCCATGTATCCCATTATTACATCGTCACCACCATTCATAGAATAAATCGGCTTACCTGCCGCTGAAAGTATGAAAAAATGCTTCAACTTATTATGGAACTTTTGGCTGTCGTCGCTCTTGTCTATCTTCACGTACTTTTCGTAAAATGTGACCTCGTTCAATTCTTCCTTATTCTGAAATATATTTAAATCCAAAAAAGAAGTATCTCTTAATTCTGACGATATATGTGCTCTGCTATCTCTATTGACTTCATTCCGAGCCAACTCATGTAGTATACTTTCAAGTTCCTCTTCGTATTCTCCTTCTTCATTATCATAATTCGCTGAACCATTTGAAGAAGCTGGATAGCTTACTTCACTTGCTAAAGAATGTTTACTCAGACGAATGGTATGTAAATGTGTTACTTCCAGGTCAATCATGTCCTCTATACCAACATGGGTAGAGTTACTTGCATTTTCCAAATTTATTGCAGTTGTCGGGTTTGCCATATATGATGCATTATGGTTCTTTGAAGGTGTTAACAATACGGTTGATGCTTTCCTCGCAATGGATTTCGTACTCAAGCGTGTAGATCGATCATCAGAACCATCAGACAAATTTGAATTGGTCTTAGTAAGTGATGAACTGCTTGATCTAATCATTAAATCAATAACAATCTTCTTATCGCTATTTACTTTAGATACAATTTATTATACTCGCGAGCGCATTCCTTCCTATACTTTCTAAGATCGAATATTTGACTATATACGAGTTTATCTAAAGAACATGTACCAAATCAAAAACAAGAAAATGAAGGATATACCAGCAACTGGTATGTATTGCCTAATCAAAGCTTCCAAATTAATTCTTCTTGCTTTCTTTCTATATTTAATTGAATCGTTTCTTAAGCTCGATGATAAATCACTCATTTTATCCAAGGAGTCTCCTCTGTAAAGCAAATCTTCGATATTCTTGGTCATCACCTTTCTCACATCAGCTAAATCATTGTTTAATCTGTCAAGATTTGATTGTGCTCTTTGGTCCTGGTATAACTTCTTCGTTTTGCTCAAGAAGTTATCGAAAGAACTGAATCCGAAAGGTCTGGCCATACTACTTAATGCATCCAGTCCATGAGAGTTCTGAAACTCGTGGGATACCTCTGATAGATAAGAAAATGCTAGTTTTCTTGGGTACGACTTGTCTGCAATTGCAATGTATATGATGTTGCTGAAAATTAAGTAGTGGATATTAAAAGGACCTGATTCTATTGTTGCTTGAGGTTCTGAGTTGGGGGTGATTCTACTGATTATAATCTTACATTTCTTCTTTTGGTCTAGTAAAGCAGGATCATTATTATCATCCACTGAGCCACATAATGGAAGTGCTATTAGAGGTTAGTATTGAAATAAATGAATATCTAGCCCTGGTTTTTTGACAATGGGCTTTTGGGATTTCCAGTAAAATATTATATTTCGCCATTCAACATACCATCATAACGATATATAAGGGTTGATCTAACCATGTTTAATTGGTTTTTGTACTAATGATCACTTTCTTTATTTTGACATGTAAGAGCTGTTCTCTAAACTGTTGACAATGATATGATAGTCTATATGCAGGTAAATTTGAGATGTAAAGAAAAGTGAGGGAAGTTTTGATTCATATGTCAATGACCAAACATCTATTTACCACAGTTAAAGAATATAATAGGTATTGTTATTTTGTTACACAGCTAAGGATCAAAGTTAGATAATGGATTTATCCAATCTATCCTCGAACTTACCGCCGACTAAATCTGTCAGTCAGGCTTCTTTGAATGAACTAAATAAAGAGTTAACCACAGAGTTCAAGAACGCTGCTAAGTCAGTGGCCGCTTTATATAATACAGCTGTATCTGGTGATAGTGGTTCAAAAGCACAGACCGAATTTTCTAATGCTGCCAAATCGGTAGCCGCTCTTTACCGTCTTTCAAATCATTCAAGTTCATTGCTTCACCTGAAGGGATATTTGGAATGTCTTGATGACATATTGAGTGTGATGGCTAGTGGTGAAGATGTTGAAGACTGGACACTAACAAAGAGAGCAGAACTTACCAATATTAATTCTAGTCTGGAACTGGATTTATCAAGTAATACTAAGGAAAGAGAGAGCATCGATAATGAACAAAATGAAAAGTCTTCACCAGAGGTTCCAGCTGAAGATTTCTGTATTCCGAATAACTATGAGTTTTCTTTTTTACTGGATTTAAGACCGGCTTACAATTTCAAACCATCCTTACCACCTTTATCTGTTACTCATTCATTGAAGCAAGTGCAAAATTTTAAGAACATGAAGAAGGATTCCTTCTTAAGAAAAAAGTATCAAATGCTGTCTCAAGATGAACCACTTCAAACTTCCGATGCACATGACGGTGACCACTCTGATAAAGATTTGAGTGAAGCAGATGATGCGATCTTGAAAAAACAATTGGAAAAGGGAGACACTCTGAAGAAAAGACGGAAATTCATTACAAATTCATCATAATATCCATGGTTTAATCCATATTCCCTGCATCTCATTTTTATTATCGTGGTATAAATAGATTACATCTCTTTCTGCATTACCTACTTCTATTATATGAACTAAGGTACTATAAAGGTTAAATATTTACAATCTGACTATGTATGCAATTTGACGTATATGCTTAATATCTACTCAATATATCCTTAGTATGCGAATAATCCATCTTCATTTCCAGTATATTCGTCTTCAAAGTCATCTTCAGTAAAATCGCTAGAGCTATCAGAGTCCAGATCTGATTCAAAAGAATCGGACTCAATAGCATCCTCTACTACTATTCCATCCAAGGACATGCAGTATAATGTTTCACCCTTAGCTTGAGTTCCCTTGGTAACCTCGTTAGTGGATTCGACATTACTGGTAGTAAGTCTTACTTTGGACTGAATGATCACATTATGACCAATGATACAATTTTCAAGTTGAACATCGTCCTCGATCGTAACATTATTAAAAATTAAACAACCTGTCAATCTAACTCTCTTACCAATGACACAGTTGGAACCAATGGCTGTACGTTTCACATTGGTTTTCTCTCCTATGGTTGTATTTTCACCTACCATAGAATCTGCACCCACATTTGCAGCAAGTTTGTCTTTGGGATCGGTACTACCTTGTTGAGATTTGGCCATAGCCTGTAATTTCATGAAATATCTATTAGCTTCCATAAGAACTGGAAGATTATTGGCCCTAAAAAAAGTTGCACAATCTGGAACCGTAAAGAGTCCAATTGTTCCCTCATTTGTAGAATGTCTCCATGATTCCCTGGCTAAATCCCTAACAACCTTGAATATTGTTCTGTTACCAAAATATTGTTCTGAATACTTATCTGAGTCACTTCTGAATATTTCCAATATCTTTGGAGAACCAAAGAAAATGCCACTATTCAATAGATTTGTACTCATTGTTGAGTTGGGATACTTCCAACAGAGTTGAGATCTAATTTTTAATGCCTTCTGGAAATCGATATCTTCTTTCCAGTAAACGTTAAGCAAAGTCTGGGCATCTTCAGTCAATTCTGAGTATAAAGTATAGAGTTTTGGAAATATTCTTGAGTTTTTATCTTCTATGTCAAGTTTGTTCTTGTACTCAACCATCATCCCTATATCTGAATGTCGCCTGTTTCTATAAGCTTCAATGAACACTTGAGGAGGTATATCTGTAATAAAGTCACATGGTAAAACTACAAAATCTTGTTTAACATTTAATGTCTTAGAGTTTGTAATAAAGTCAAGTATTCCTCCACTCAAATTCTTTTCTATACGAACTACTTTGATGTTTTTTGGAAAATAGTTGAGACTTGTTTCAGATGTCCCTTGTTCTTTTTCCTCTTCCTCTTTCTTTGAATCAGATTTTTGTATATAATTGTGTACAATATCTCCTAACTCGGCAGCACAATCATCAAACATTAAAACAGTAATCTTGGGAAAAGATGCCTTGTTGCACCAATCCAATGCATATTCAATCATTGGTCTATTGGCGATGGGAAGCAGTGCTTTTGTTTTTCCCGTTGATCTCACACGAGAGAATGGTGTCAAATCATCACCCTGACCACATAAAATAAAGGCGTGAAACTCCATAGTGATTGTTCTTCAAAGTCTCCAGCTCTATGCCTAATGTATCTTATCCCTGCTCGACGTTATTCATTTTTTATAGTACATACATAAATCTTTTTCTACTGTAAAATAAATCACGTGAATTTAACTTCCATTCAAATTGACAACATGTTTGCCACTTCCTCTAAGATCCACTGACAGCTATTATAATCAATTCAATTGTTAGACATTATTTTATTCGTTTACGAGCACACTTTATCCTCTAAGTTTATAAGTAGCTGATTTGAGGTAGAAAATGAGTGCTGAAGAGAACGATCCACTTTTGGCTGCATTGAATGCTGACGACCAACATGGTGAGGAGCATCAGCAGCCTTCAGATCCAGAGAGAGATAGAGCACTTTCAAAGTTCAAGGATAAGTTGATTGAGCATAGAAAATGGGATGCTAGATTGAAGGACTTGAGAATGAGTATACGAGGACTTGATAAGGATTTCGACAAAACAGAAAATGATATCAAAGCACTTCAATCTGTGGGACAAATTATAGGTGAAGTTCTCAAACAGCTCGACGATGAGAGATACATTGTGAAGGCATCCAGCGGTCCAAGATATATTGTTGGACGTCGTAACACCATAAAGAAGGAAAATTTGAAAAACGGTGTTCGTGTTTCCTTAGATATGACAACTTTGACCATAATGAGAATATTGCCTAGAGAAGTTGACCCATTGGTTTATAATATGACTACCTTTGAACCAGGTGAGATTTCATTTAATGGTATAGGTGGATTAACTGAACAAATAAGAGAATTGCGTGAGGTTATTGAATTACCATTGAAAAATCCTGAGTTGTTTACAAGAGTTGGAATCAAATCTCCAAAGGGAGTGTTATTATATGGTCCACCTGGTACAGGTAAGACCTTATTAGCAAAAGCAGTAGCTGCAACAATCGGTGCAAACTTCATCTTTTCACCAGCATCAGCTATCGTTGATAAATACATTGGTGAATCCGCTAGATTAATCAGAGAGATGTTTTCTTATGCCAAGGAACATGAACCATGTATCATTTTCATGGATGAAATTGATGCAATTGGTGGTCGTAGATTTAGTGAGGGTACCTCTGCAGATCGTGAAATTCAAAGAACCTTGATGGAGTTGTTAAATCAAATGGATGGTTTTGACACCCTTGGGCAAACTAAAGTTATTATGGCTACGAACAGACCCGATACCTTAGATCCCGCTTTATTGAGAGCTGGTAGATTGGACAGAAAAATAGAGATTGGTTTACCGAATGAGGCAGGAAGATTAGAGATCTTTAAGATTCATACTTCGAAGGTTGCCAAACATGGTGAATTTGACTTCGATGCTGCAGTGAAAATGAGTGATGGTTTCAATGGTGCTGATATTAGAAATGTCATAACTGAAGCCGGTTTCTTTGCAATTAGAGATGAAAGGGACTACATTATTCAAAACGATTTAATGAAAGCTTTAAGAAAGGTCGCTGATGTCAAGAAGTTAGAAGGTAAGTTAGACTACGAAAAGCTCTGATGGTTCTTTATCATGAATTTATTCAGCATAGTATACTCAATAAATTTACTATATACATGCACACTCTACATAAATATCAATAAATGGGAATCTCATTTAGAGTTTTTCACCAATTATTTTTGCTCTTGAGCGGCGTTCTCTGCTTCTTCAATCAACTTCATAGTCTTAGCGAAATCAGGAATAGAGGCTTTAGACAAAGAATCCAAATGCTTAAGTAAAGCAGGATTGTCAATCTTTGCGAGATGTTCTGAAATGCGAGTACCAATGAAGTCTTGGATTTCTTGTGGTAGTCTAGTGAGGACCTTCTTAGGTTCTTGGGCTTTCTTAGCCAAGTATATTTTCTGCTCATTTGACAATGGCATAGATGGTGCCGAGAGCCTCCTTGCTTCCATTTCAGTGAGTATTTTAGACTTATGCTTAGAGAAAGGGTTTCTCAATTGATTTAAAGCATCCTTAGGAACTGGAGATCTTGCCATGGATTGCAACTCAAATGTTTTCTCGAAAACATCCTCTTCTTTAGTAGAAAGAGAGCCATCCTTTGGCTCCTGAGGTGGGTTAGGCCATGGTATCTCTATGGATTCATGATGTTTGACGTATCTTTTAGGTAACCATCTTTTATATCTTTCATCATAGTATCTACCCTTATTCACAACTTCATCTGCCACTACGTAGTAAACTTTTCCATTCTCGTCTCTATCTTTTGCTGCGAGTTTGATATGAGAGCGAGGAACATAGTCAGGGAACTCCATAACATGGGTATTCTGATTTTCGACCCAGTTAACCTTTGGCATGATTCTCTTGGAGGTAACATCAGCCATTAAAACTGCATCCATATCCGGAGAATATTGGAAAATTGTTGATATATTCCCCTTGTTCTTACCCTGTGTGATATACGCAATATCACCACTTGTGAGTCCCACATCTGCAAAGTCGGTTTTTCTCTGTTCTTTGGGAATAGGAAAAATAGTTGGCTCAAAGGTTGGCAACGTATAATCTTTCTGTTTGGCTTCATATACAGCACGGAGTGCTTTAGGATAGTTCTCAAGATTCCTTTGGAATCTCTTCTTTGCAGTATTCCAAGACATCTTGCCTATATATTAAGTACTATTCTAAAGAGCATATATCGTATACTTTTCACGATTTTCGATATTTGATAAAATCTTCATTGTGTGTTGCACGACTTTTTCGAATCTATACTGTAGCATGATTTGCAGCTTACCAAATATCTGGGAAGAAGGGTATAAGACAGTATTATTATGAAAGAGTTCGTTCACCTCAAAACTCTTCTGCATCTTTATAGATCAATAATACATTTTCACAAAGTTGAGATTTTTAATATTTTGGAGAAATTTTTGCAACTAATACAATTATACAGAAATTTTTATATTTACTTTAATTATCTTTAACTTGATGCTGATAATTCCATCAGCAAAATAAACTTACAAAAAAGGCAAACTTTGTTACTCTCTAGAGCCTATCTTCTCTACAACATTAGCTTTTTCTCATTACTTATATTCTTTTTGTTGGAACAGATATTCACTCAAGTGCAAATAAACTGAAAATATACATATTCAATGAATTAAACATTTCCTTCTATAAAGTTTTGTCATTATGAAAGACTAAATTTTAAACACTAAAAGCTACTCAGTGCAGATATTTATGAACTCTTGTTCATTAACTAGAATTGTTAGTAAAATGTCCATAAACGAAAACTCAAATGAACTGATGTATCTAATACTTACTTTCCCCATCCTCATCTAAGTCAAACTCATCAATCATAGCCCTCAACTCATCGTCGGTTAAGTTTTCCCCCAATTCTTTAGCCACCCTTCTCAAGTTTCTTAAACTAATCTTTCCTGTGTTATCATCGTCGAATAATTTGAAAGCCCTACGTATTTCATCCAAGGGATCTCTATTCACGATCTTTTCGCCAACTGTGCATTTAGTTAGTATTTAAAAGCTTTGTAACATTGAATTAATGTATGATTGTACTTACCTGCTTGAAAGAAATTCTCATATGTTATTAAATTACTATCATCGGTGTCATATTCATGAATGATATCCAATACCTCACGTTTAGACAAGTCAAAACCAAGCGCTCTAAATGCTACTTTTAACTCATGATAATCCAAACAGCCATCATTATTCATATCAAATAATGAAAAAGCTTCTCTGATCTCTTGTTTTTGCTCATTTAACAATTCAAGTTTCAAATTTCCAAGGGCTCTCTTTTGGGCCCCGCTTCCACCAGTAGAAGATATTGATGAATTGTTAGGATTAGACATCTAGCCTCCTTTATCTTTTTGTATATCTTTTTGGGGTTTTGATATATATATATAAATTTATGAGGTGAGTTTAAAAGTTCTTACGCGCGTGTATAATGGGACGTAGATTTTAGTCTAGAAAAACAATCAAAAACTGCAAAACAACTAATACTGGTTCATTGGCTAATGAGCTTGCGCTTAGGCAAAAAGGTTTCGGTAAGAGATGCAACAGGGATAATACGGTACGTTGGAAACACTAAGTTTGCACCTGGCACATGGATCGGTGTTGAGCTTGACCACGTAGAGGGGAGAAATGATGGATCGGTTGATGGGATACGATATTTTGAATGTACTAAGAAGGAGAAGAACTACGGAGTGTTCACACGGGAGAACTTGATAAAGTTTAAGAGTGAAGATGATGAACCGCATTCCAGCGATCAAGGTGATTTAAAGGTCACCATCAATCAATTGCAAACTAAGTTGGCAGATGCTGTAGAGAGAGTTGTGGTATATGGAAGTAAGATCCAGGAATTGGAGAAGGACATAGAAACTAAAAAATTGCTGATATCAGATTTGGAGCTGAAGTTAGAGCAAACGACAATTGATAACGAATTTTTGGAAGAAGTGAATAAAAAGCTTGAATCAGATCTAAATGATTTAAGATATAAATATGAAGATCTTCGTGTGGAATTTCAGCTTATCAGCGAAGAAATGGAGCTCACTAAAGAAATCGAGAAGGAAGTCAAGAAACAAGTGGAGACATCGGATAACTCTAATAATGATTTCAGTGAACTCTTAACTAAAAACAAACAATTGGAATTAGCTTTATTGAACCTTCAACAGTTTTCTGATAAAAAAGAGTCTCAATTAAGAGATGAGATAAATAGGCTTCAAAAGAATTTAAGTAATGGAGATGATAACAAGTCTCAATATCTTGAAGTATCCAACAAACTTGACTCGGCAAACCTTACAATCAACTATTTGAAGGAGCAACTAGATTCTGCTTTGCTGCTGGAAAAGATAATAGAGACATTGAGTACAGAGAACACTAGGTTCCAAGAAGAAATCAAAGGGTTAACTAGGACTATAGAAGAACTTAGCGAACTCCATGAACTCGACATAGGCCTTGAGGAAACCCACTCTTTAGTTGAATCAGATTTGCGAAAAGAAATAAAAGAACTCCAAGAAGCTGTCATATACGACAAAGATATAATATCGAATCTTGAGAAAACTAATAAATACTTGGAAAAGAAGATCACATTAGTCAAATCAAAGGAAGAGAACCTCGAGGAGAGCAGGTATACAGAACTAAAAAATCAAATCGAGTCTATGGAACTTGAAATCAATCAACATATCTTGAATGATTATTTGAAATCTTTTTCTTTAGAAACAGCAAGAGCACGTATAAAGGTTCTTGAAAATCTTAAGCTCAATGAGAGATTTAAAAAAAATGGTACTCAAGAAGTTTATGATATTATATTTTTACTTAAGGATATCGTTTCTCGTTGCGAAGTATGTCTGGAATTTGCATCAAAAGCTCCTAAAGTACTTTCAACTCGTAATAAGTATTATTATTCTGTTATTGGGAAAACTATCGATGAACTAATATACGTGTTGAACTGTGAAGTTTATGTATGGGAATACAATTATAATAGTGAACGTCACCCAATTATACCTGCTAAAAAGAGACTACTTGAACTAAGTAACATAATAAATGATACTATAAGTAGTATCAAGAGTGGAGAGACCGAAGAAAGAACATTCCAGGTAATAATTCAATACATTAGACAGTCACTAGACTTATGTTTGCTGGAAGACCACCAGTTGAACTTTAGCAAAAGAATGTACCTTCAGATATCCTATCATCTTACGGTAACAGAATCTGAATTTACTCTTGACTTTTTGAGACTATTGCGAACTCATTTAAGCGATAATAAAACCATTCAAAAGTTATCAGATCTGGTAGACCATATGTTTTCTATGGCTTATGATATATACTCTGAAGCAAAGGAAAGTCTCACGAAACTTGAAGGTGAAGATAAAAACTCTGATATCAAGTTATCGGACAGTATTCTGGAAGAGTGCATTAATAGTAATGGGGAAATAATGAAAACAGTGATCCAGACTATGAAATACACAGAAACTGAAGATCTAAACGACAGGGATTGGACTGAATTACTACAGGTTGACATGAACTCTGGCTGTTCTAAAACTCTAAATCTGCTTAATCAATATTTCACGAACGTCAGAAGCTTAATAAATATTCAATATTCTATCCAGAACACAACATCACAGCTGATATATGATATTGAGGGTGAAGACCATCCAATGTTAGAATCCAAGAAACAAATTGACGATTCATCCCAGGTTCAGTATCTTAATCTGAAGTTACTAGAAAAGGATAAACAGATCGAAGATATGAAGCTCAATATTGACTTGTTAGAAAATAATATGCGTGAAGTGTCATTGTCTTATAACAGACAAGTTAAGTCACTCCAAAAAACTATCGATAATCTTAACGAACAAACAAAGTTATCAGAGACAAAATTCTCCGAATTAGTTGACCTCAATACTTCCTTAAAAAATGAAGCTGAGAGATTGACTAAATCGAGTCAATTGTTAGAGAGTGGCCATTATTTGGATATGTTTCAAAATGTCGACAGCCAGAGGCAAGTCAGCCAAAATATGGCTCTATTAGAAGAAACCATATCTCTAAGAAAAGCAATTAACAAAATGCCAACATATTTCAACGCTGAAAAAGACCTACTGTGGCTCTTTGTTCCATTGATTGGACATAAGACACAAAAATTCTCATCACATTCGACAGCACTCAACGAATGTTGTTCCATCCTTAGAAAAGTTGCTTTGAACTCGAAGCGAATACAAGTCAAACGACCAGAAGATGGACAATTCCCATCTTGTGATCTTCCAAAGTACATTACAACTACACTTGAAGAGCAACTCGAAGATTATCACGAAAGTAAAAAAAACGCATTTATGTCATATTAACTGTCATGAAATAATTATGTCATCATCTTTATCTGTAGGTGTTTTAGGCCCTTTAGTTGGCCATTTTGTAGCCTTGTCAATATTTTCTACAGGATATAACCAATCCAAAATGATACTGAGAAATATATCAACAATGACACAGAGAACAAATAATTTACCAGCGACAGGACCACAATCATAATACTTTTTAAGCCTCTGTAACAAGGGCTGATTTAGCTTATCCAAATCCAATGAATTATATACATTTTCGGTTCTTTTTGCAACGTTTTCCCAGGTGTACATTCTTTCAACTTCTTCATGGAACCTTGATGTATCAATTTTGCCAGACTCAATTAGATCTACAGCTGCTAATGTCTCTTTCACTAATGAATCCTCTTCCGGATCAGCAAATCTTGTCATATGATTGGGTAGAACTTCAGGAATCCCTCCGACTTTTGTCGTTACAACATATAAGCCACAAGATGCAGCTTCAACAAGGGCAGTGCCAAATGCTTCTGATAAGGAGGCATGCAAATATATCTCACCCTGAACCATAATTGACCCAACTTCCTCGTGTTTTACGGCACCTATCAAAGAAACTCTTTCTTGTAAAAAGTACCTTTCACGCATCTGCTCCAAATCTAAAAACTTAGGACCATCACCAGCAATCAAAAAGTTTATATTTGGCTTCTCAGCACATATTCTAGGAATAATAGCTGTCAAAAGATCAGCACCTTTGTTTGGAAAAAGACGCGATATCACTACCACAGTAATCGTCTTCAAATTTTTCTTTTTCAATGCCGGATCAGCAGGTAGAAAATCTTTCGAAATGACAGCATTTGGGATCACAGATACAGACAACGGATCCAATGACGCTCTTAAGACAGTATTCTCTTTACTAGTATGAGAAACACAAATAACATGCCCAACATCAGTTAATGTGAATTTTAAGATTTTATTTCCAAAGATTGAGTAAATATCTGCAATCCCAAATAATGAATGATCTGTAAATACCGTACGTCGTCCTAGGGTTCTTCCGTGTACAATTGCTTCATGTCCCATACTTGAATATGTTCCATGACTATGAATAATATCTATGTCTTCTCTGATGAATATATTTCTTAATACAGCAAATGCCAGGAAAACAGTCGGAAGAGTGCTATTACGCCAAAACACAAAACGAGGTACATAATATACCTTCAATCCATTTTCTAACATTCTGATACCATTTCTAGAGCCGTAATCATGTGTTATAACTATAACAGAATGCCCGAGATCAATTAATTTCTGTGCTAAATGATAAACGTGGAATTCAATCCCACCCGGTTGTGGGTAGAAGAAATCCGTCACCATAGCAATTCTATAACCCATTTTGTTATTATGACCACTCAAAAATCCATCTTAGTTCATTTATAGATGCAATTATAGGTGCAATTGATAAGATGTCATTACATTTATGAGAAATTACACAGTCGTGTGCTTTTGACATGATAATCTCATACTTTAACTATGTGTACATAATATTACTGTCTATGAAAACTTTTATTTATAGAGGTAAAGCTTGAAACTCATGATAAGAATGCATCTCTAGGCAAGGATGGTTCAGAATTTTTGAAATTTATAATGCATTGCTGGTAATCCCAGTTACTTTGTTCACCGAGCATAATACTATATTGTAAAGTCAACTTTGTCTCTAGCAAAACTTTAACAAGAATTTCTTGTTGGACTGGGTTCAAGTTGGCCTTAACCTCTGGGGGTAAATCTGCAGCAGAAGGAGTTGCATTAGATGGAGCAGGGATGTTTTGAGTTGGCCCTGGATTTGGTACTGAGCCAGGTACTTCAGCAGAGGGAATTTTGGATTCCCATGAATTGACCTTAGCATTCGGTCTAACCAAAAGCAAGTCACTCGCAACAACCATGCTTCCATTTTGACCAGGTATGATAACAAATGTTCTATCAAAACTCTTACTAGATAATGGTGTCTTTTTGCTTTTGTGTGAAAATCTATTTCTTGAACCTGGAGCATTGGAGATAGAATTATCAAGAAGTTCTGGCTGAGCAACTTCGTCAAATGTACCATGCAAAGTGATCATTATACCATCGAATAGAGGAAATCTTGTACTTTCCATACTAAATATTTCTGGCTTTGCTATCAAATCATGTCTAGTTTTTGGTAGTTGCTGAAAAAGCTTGAAGATTTCAGACTGACCAGTTGCAACCCTTGACATCCTGGATTTAGCAGAAGAAACGCGTGTTAAATTTCTAGATTGTGGAAGGTAATAGCCAAAGTCAGTGCCACTGAATTGGCTGGAAGTGTTTGTCTCCAAAGGGTGTGGATGGGCAGAATCGATTTGCATTGAAAACTGAGACTCATTTTGATAAAGAACTAAAAGTTCCTGTCTATTTGTATCCCAAAGTTTATAATAGTTAGCAATGAAGTTTGTAGAAATTCCACGAATATCCTCATCTTGGAAAAACATAGCCTGAGATGGTTCAAATGGTAATGTCAAATTATTCATAAGTACTTGCTCATTACGTATGATTTCTCCATTTAAAACGACGAGTCTAGGGAAGACTCTCATTAACTCAGACTTAAGCTCATTTGGATTCGTATTGTGAGTTATTGGATTTCCAGTTATTATTATCTCTCTCATAAAGTTTAGTTTATGTTTCCATGGATCAAATGATCTTAAACGATTTAAATTATTGTTCAGTAACGACAAGTTCTTAAGCTGAGGAAAATTATGAGCTAAAGATGAGATTGTCGTAAGATCAGTCAATTCGTTTCCAGAGAGATCAACACTATTTAATTCCAACTTCAAATCTTTAGCTACTTTCATTAAAGCAGGGAAGAATTTTGACGTAGTCGAAATAGACGCGAAGAATCCTCTAGACAGTAAGTTGGGATCCTGTTTCACAGCAGCCAAGTTAAGTAACTTTATATCTGGTTGGTACCTTGATCGTAAAAACTCGGTAATAACTTCTATCGTATTGTTAGGATTAGGATTACTTGTGCCCATGGTACTCGTAATAGAGTTCGCATCTGTAACTTTGGTTATTCTTAATGATTGACCAGCGAACTTAACACCACTCCATTTTATTAATTCGTCGGCTTCTTGAGGTGATTTAACGTAGCCTTTCAAAACACCTGTGTTAGGATCAACTGTATGATTACTGACAACGATTTTACATTTCCTTGAAATGAAATTTACGCAATCAGATGGACTAGCTCCATTCCAACCTAATATTTCCACAGGTATTGAGTTCGCTGAAAGAAAGTTATCCACATTCAGGGGACTCGGAGTGTTCCTATTGTTGAAATTATTGTGGAAATTTCCTCTACCTCTTCCACGATAACTCATTATCTATGTCAGAATGTAAACTTCTCTTAACCTTAATTTTTCTATTTTTCAGACTTTCTAACATCTGTCATATATATTTGACCAAAACACACTACCATATATAAGGGCCTATAAAACTGTCTTATTGCAATTACAATAAGAGGTAAGGGATTCATACGTAGCATAAGACAAAACCCAGTAACTTCTATAATAGAAAATACATTCTATTCCTCGAGGTTTTAAACATCACTATATAAACTCATAAGTCATTGTGTAAAGTTCCAACAATTGGATACTTATTTTCGAAGTGCTCTTCCCAACCATCCAACGACTCTACTTCTGCAGGTGTCAAGTCACTTAAGGTATCAATTGGCTCATTAGTTGGAGTCAAACAGTCGAGTTCAAATGAATTTTTGGCCAAACCACGAGAAGCATCTCTTCCAGCAAAGTTCTCATATGGTCCACCTGGACCATAAAATGCAGCTCCCTGACTTACATCAAATACTCTCTCACGGACAGCGATGAAAATCTTTGGATGATCTGCACCATTGTACTTCTGTAAGGTTTCTGGAGTAAATTTCCCTGCGACGATGGTGTCATCTGATTCTACAACCAATGGATCTGCTGCAGTAAAGGTAGACATCGTCTTCCTTACAACATATAGCACTATAAGTACCAATAGTATATATTCCAACATGTCAATAATCGATTATGTTAATGTTGGCTTATTTGGCTATTTTTGGGGAGATGGCAAACTAATCTGCTTTTGTAGAGTATTCTTGTGGAACTGTAGGAGATATGCTGTGATGAAAAGCACGTGATAATTTATGATATTCGATATGTCCGATCTCCACTTGTACTGCCATAATGGAACCTGAAAGCCATATTGAAGTATATCTACATGAACAATTAAACCCATTTTACCTCAAAAAATCGAGACTTCTTTCATATCAGCGTCGACATGGTGAATTAATAGAAGGTATGCTTCAAAGCTTGGTTGGTTATAGTCACGTGCAAATGATACTGTATAATATTGTTAACTGAATATCATTTACCAAATGTTCCAACATCAAGATTTAATTAAACTAAATTTTGTAATTGAAGGAACAACAACAAGATGGGAAGAGATATCGTATCCTTAGATAATGTTACGACCAATAACTTAGGGATCTTTAAGAAAATCAACGAGGTGACTTTACCAACAACTTACCCAGAACAATGGTATAAAGATTCTTTGAACTCAGATCAAATAGTGAAGTTGTCGTACTACACAGAATTACCGGTTGGTGCCATCAAAGCTAAACCAATCAGCACATCTCATAAATCAGATTCATACGAGAAAACCCAAAACCTGCGCCTTGAGCCAAAGATGCTCCCTAATGCTATATATATAGAAAGTTTAGCTGTCTTGGAAGCTTACAGGCACTTGGGCATTGGGAAAAAATTATTAGACTATGTAATTCAAGAAACTAAAAGCAAATTCATTCATGAAATAGTGTTGCATGTTCATGTACTCAATACTGATGCAATTGAATGGTACACAAAGAGAGGTTTTGAAAAATCCGAGGAAGTCGTTAAAGACTATTACAAAGAACAGGGTCTTACTGATCCAGACGCAGTGGTTTTTCTGCTCAAAGTTTAAAAAACTTGAAAGTACAATAGTTTTGATCTAAGTACATAAATATATATAACTGTAGAAAATAAAAGGTGACACCAGCTATCATACACTATTTCCCAGTGAGTTCACTCTCATCTTCAGTATCAGTGTCAATATCGGTGAAAACACTTTCATTGTCACTTTCATCACTACTATCATCATCCCCTTTGGCTTTCTTGACAGCTCCACCTCTCAATGCAGCTAAAGCACCTGCCAATGAATCTTCTTCAGGGTCAGAAATATCACTATCAGAGTCTTCTTCAGAGTCTGATTCCAGCTTCTGCTTTGCAACTGGAAGTTTGAATGGTGGTCTCTCAACATCTAAAATAGCAGTTATGTCGACATCAGATGAGAAGTAAGCATTATTTTTCAAGATAACCCTATAATGATAAGTTCCAGTGTTGCTAGGCACTGGCGTAGGTAATGGAATTTTAAATGAGCTTATCACAACTCCATCTCCTTTCTTCCAGGAATCAAGGTCTAGTTCAAGATTAGACAAATCGATATTTTCAAGTTGCACCGTTGTACTTCCCTCTAGCAACTTTCCGTCTTTATGGGAAACCAAGTAACCTGACCAATTATTTTGGAAACTGGTAGGGAAATATGGTGCATAAGAAAATGGCAATTGTGGTTGTTCATCATTGGAACCCAAAGGATTTCTCAAATAGTCAAAAGTCTCTTCTTCTTTTAATCTCTCTTCAGGAATTTCAGGAACAGACTTGTGCTTTGGCCCCTTGACCAAAAAGTGGAGGATTAAGTGTGCTTGAGAAGATGGTGGAACAACTTCTTCTCCAGGTACTTTAAACTCAGTCTTGATTATACGCAAAGTAGGAATGCGAGAAGCAACATCAAGCGCCTTCTTCAACTTAATAGGATCTTCGATACCTAAAACCTTCTTTGCATCTTCTTCAGATAAGGTTAACAATTTACCCAACTTTTTAATTGGTTGACTTTCAACTACCTCTGGGTTAACATATGGTAATTGTAATAAATCGTGATATTTACCAGTTAGTTTGACTGCTTGAGCAACTGATTTCTGGAGATCAGAAGCAGTCAAAATTAAGTCTGTTTGTCTGAAAACAACAGCGATGTCAATCAAACCACTTATTAATATTGGCAACTTTGAGATAATCTTCAATTGGTTAGGATCAGAAACAAATTCACGACGTAAATACTTGAGTATCAATTCGTTAGCCACTTCATTATCTTTGACTAAGGAAGTGATTTCTTGAGCTTGGCAGATCCAGTCTAACAATGTTGAAGGTGTGATAACAATAGCAGGGTTTCTATCAGCAAGCTTACGTGTAAAGAATGCAGCAGTATCAACATGGATACCTTTTTTGGTATGAGATTTAACGTTTTTCCACCAAGAACCTACAAGGAAAGGCATAAGAACCCCAATCAACAAAAAGTAAAAGAGAATCATGACAGGTGAGTATTTTCCTTCAACTAAAAATTTAGGAATAGCAATTCCATGTGTCACATCTTGAGGTCCATCTGGGTGACCATATCTCAAATAATTGTCTCTAGTTACCTCATCTGTCAAAGACTTATAAGCTAAGTTGATTTGAATAAATGCAGCCTCCATCTCTTCCTTAACCTTGGCGGTTAAGTCCTTTGGAAGCTTGTCTGGATGGAATTTCAAAGATAATTTTCTATAGCGATTTTTAATTTCTCTTTCAGAAGCAGAAGCAGAAATATCGAGAATAGTGTAAGGATCGAAGACACCCTGGAGATTAATTTCCTTTGTGAATGATGTACCGATATAAGCCACCAAAGCCCATCCAACAATCAAAAAGAGTAATGTCTTATTGAAGATCTTTGTAGAAGTTTGTCCCTGTTGAAATTTTGAAAGTTTTTCAGATATTTCAGGGTCTATAGAGATGTCATCTTTCACAATGGCTCCCTTGATTTTCAGATTGACGTTATTTGCATCGCTATTTCCAACAATATTATATATCCATGTAATAGTGACAGGTATCAAAATGAATGTGAGAATGGCCAACACAAAGTATGGCCACGTCTCACCCTCTTCATCATAAATGTATTCAGATGCCATTATATTATATCAGCACACTATTGTTCTGAATAGTCTATAATCTATGGGCAACTATGGATTTTTAGGAGGCAGCTGGCTTATCTTAGGTACTTTATACCTTGTCTCGGTTTGAATCGACGTGTTTTTCAGACATCGTAGCTGGAAGAAAGATTACACAAACACACCGACTTAATAGACTGTATCTTATCAAGCTTATATAAATATAAGTAACATAGTAACATAAGGTAAAAGTTAAACATGAAAAAGAAATTTACACTAAGAATCATATATTATGACAAAAAAAGATAAGTACTAAAGACGATATCAACCATTACCAATCAATGGTGGAATAAACGAATTGGGTTCTCAACATAAACTATATCGTGAGAATCAGCGGCAGCAAAGACAGCTTGGTCCATAACAGAACCGGATGCAGCAGCAATGTACTTGACACCAGATCTAGCAGCTCTGTAGACATTATCTGGGAATGGGAAGAAAGCATCAGAAGACAAAGAAACATCGGTCAACTTGCTGAGCCATTCTTCTCTTTCCTTCTCAGTAAGAGGTACTGGAAGTTCCAGGAACTTTGATTCGTATTCTGATTTTTCTGGCTCAGTCTTTGGAATTTGGCCAGTAACATACAAATCAATTGCATTAGACTTCTCTGGTCTCTTGACACCCTTTGCCCACTTGAAGGCCAAGACCTTTGGATGTTGTCTAAACCACCAGTTGTCAGCTTTGTCACCTGCCAATCTGGTACAGTGAATACGTGATTGTTGGCCAGCACCTAAACCAATGACCATACCATCCTTGGCGTAACAGACAGAGTTAGATTGAGTGTACTTTAATGCAATTGTAGCCACAGTTAAATCAATGACAGCTTGTTCGGTCAAGTTCTTGTTCTTAGAAACAATTTCCTTGAAAGTAGAACCCTTGATTATAGCATCATTACGCTTTTGTTGCAATGTAATACCGTAGACTTGTCTAGATTCAAGAGAGTCTGGAGTGAAGTTAGGGTCAATTTGCAAAATACAGTATTTACCACCCTTCTTCTTCTTCAAGATTTCCAAGGCTTCTGGAGAGTATCCTGGAGCAATAACACCATCAGAGACTTCCTTGGAAATGATTTGAGCGGTTGGTAAATCAACAATATTAGATAAAGCAATAAAGTCACCGAATGATGACATTCTATCTGCACCTCTTGCCCTTGCATAAGCATTAGCCAAAGGAGATAAGTTTTCAATGTCTTCAACGAAATAAACCTTCTTTTCAATATCTGACAATGGTAAACCGACAGCACAACCAGCAGGAGAAACATGCTTGAATGATGCTGCAGCAGGTAAGTTCAAAGATGCAGACAACTCCTTAACTAATGGCCAAGAATTCAATGCATCCAACAAGTTGATATAACCTGGAGAACCTCCCAAGACCTTGAAAGGAAGTTCACCACTAGAAACAAAAGCTTGAGCTGGCTTTTGATGTGGGTTAGCACCATATCTTAATGGCAACTGGGAAATGTTTTCGGAATAACGCTTTCTGAAAAAATCAGAAATGGTAACATCGTAATCAGTAGTGTGCTCGAATGCCTTCAAAGCATATCTGTTTCTGGTCTCAGCAGAGATTTCACCATCCTTTAATTCTGCCAAGAAACCAGCGTAATCTTCTGGATCAGACAAGATAACAACTCTGGCATGATTCTTAGCAGCTGCTCTTAACAAAGTAACACCACCAATATCAATTTCTTCGACGGCCTCCTCGATAGTAACAGCAGCCTTAGAGACTGTCTCCTTAAATGGGTATAAATTACAGACAACATAGTCGACTTTCTCAATTCCTTGAGCTTGTAAATCAGCCTCATCACTTTCTTGGTTTCTAGCCAAAATACCACCGTGAATAACAGGGTGTAAGGTTTTGACTCTTCCTCCCAACATTTCAGGAGCATGTGTAATGGAAGAAACATCTTCAACAGGGAATCCGGCTTCACGAACCATCTTAGCAGTTCCACCTGAAGCTAAGATACGAACGTTAGCATTAGCTAAGCCCTTAGCCAAGTCCAATAAACCTGTCTTATCGTAAACTGATAAAATAGCTGTCCTTCTATGTGCCATTGTATTTAATTTGAAATCCTTAAAATAATTACTTTAAAGGCAAAGCAAAGCAAAAGATTCAATCAATTCTTTAAGTAAAAGCTATCCAGAGAGTGAATTGCTGTAAGATCAAGAGTTGAATAGAAAGAAAATTTTTAATTTTGAAAGATGAATTCCTGTTAGTTTCGAAGTATGGAGTGAAATTTTCGCACACTAATTAATAGGCTTTATTAAATATGAGTCAAACTGACTCTGTAGCCTTATCTCAAAGAAAATAGCAAATTGAAGTAAAAGAGACCTAACAATCAACTTCAAAGTTGATACCAATCACCATGATTAATTCATCTAATTCTAGCTTTAAATCTACATTTACTAGTTGATAATAGCAAGAAATATATAATTATTAAAGTAGCAGTATAATACTATTTACTAGGAAAAAAAACATCTCTCGCTAAAATGCGCCCATAGCTCGTGAAAGCTTTAGATAAAGCACAAACAAAGTGTTTTAACACTTCGTTTACTTTCTGTATCTCCACAAAGATAAGGTGTTGTGCTTCTTCCAGGTGTGACGACGACCAGCTTGGGTCTTGTGGTACAAGTGACCCTTGTTGATACCTCTGGACTTCTTTCCAGTGGAAGTCAAACCTCTGGCTTCTCTGTGCTTGTGAACTGGGTTAGCGATCCAGTTGTATCTAGCATCTCTTCTGATAGCCTTGTGAGATGGATCAACTAAGATAACTTCGAAGTACTTGTAAGTAGAATCTTGGTTAACCCAGTAGGAGTTCAAAACTCTCAAGTTAGCAGCACGACGACCAACTCTTTCTTCAGCAGTAGATCTCAAAGACTTTTGGTACTTCAATTGGTTGACACCCTGGTTGGTTGGCTTACCGTAAGTAGCACCCTTTGGAACAGGTCTCTTTCTACCACCTCTTCTAACTCTGATTCTGTAGATGACGAAACCTTGCTTGGCCTTGTAACCTAATCTTCTAGCCTTGTCTGGTCTAGATGGTCTGGAAGCTCTGTGGATAACAGTTCTTTGTCTGTATTCCCAACATCTGACACGGTATAAGAAACGCATAACGTCAGATTGCTTCTTTCTTTGAAGCTCTTCTAAGTATTTGTAAGCACCCATCTTCCTTAGTTTAGTTTATTATAATATCAATTAAAGGATATGATTTAATGAACGAATGAATAAATGAAGTAGTATTAAAAATGAAAAATTTTCAGAGTGAGAGAGTATGCATCGAAGAGAACTGACAGTTACACAAAACTAAAATATTTCATTTTAAATGACACAAAAATGGGAGAGTTGAGAAGAAAGGGTTCCATGCTGAGAATGTCGCCATGATGAAAACTACGCTCCTTGAGATTACTAGTGGTTGCAGGAATAAGATTAAAAGCAAATTTAGGTTTTAGAACTTAAAAGGATCTGCTCAGTTTACGGAGCCAGATAAGTTAATATGTAACTTAAAGATAGTAAGAATAAGCAACCATTTTCAGGCGCTCCATCAGGATCTGAAAAATAGTTTAAATTAATGGTTTCATTTCATGCCATACATAATTTTAGAGGTAGACCTGACCAGCTTAGTCTTGACAAAAGGCCCTAAAAAAAAGTAAAAAATTAACATACTGAAATGATTCTTATAGCATCACAAGCTACTAAGAATAACCTTGCCGAGTTTCACGATTGGCTCAACCATTTCAATAAATTTAAAAATCACATACGGTTCACAAAAGCAAACCTTATTAAATAAATACCATTCTCGAATTGAACATATGGAAATAATTCTTCTTACAACAGCTGAGCTAAATGAACTAACTCATTGGCTTCCAAATATTTCACGATTGGTTTGTCAGACAGCTCGCTAGCTTCTTGCAGTAAGTGTACTGCTACCTGTGCTACTTCTTGTGCATACACAGGATAGAGGATACGGTTGAATAGAGGAACTCTAGTAGCTTTGCCGAATATCTCTACAAGACGGGAAAGGATACCTCTCAGATCTTCACGATCTCCCAACAAGACTCCTGGTCTTAAAATAACAGTACGGGGAAATTTAAGGTCAACAATATCCTCTTCGATTTGGCCCTTAGTCTTCATGTAGAGAAATGGGGAACTAGAACTAGCACCAAATGAAGATATTAAAACAATTGTCTTCACCCCAGCCTCTTTTGCAGCCTTAGCTGCTGCAATATTGATACCATGGTCAATTTCAACAAATTTAGTAGCAGATCCAGCCTTAGCTCTAGTGGTGCCAAATGCACTGAAGAAAGCATCGAAAGTTTTGGCTTTTTCTTCAATAATTTCTCCCCACTTGCTGGTATCCTTTTCAATTATGCTCTCCAATTTCTCACTAGTCACGTCGGGCTCTCGGCGGCTAATAGATTTAACAGACTCAAACTTGTCTGATTTTACAAGCTCCTTCAAGATTTGTATACCCACCAAACCGGTCGAACCAATAACAAACGAACTCATGTCTTTTAATTTTATTTCTTATGAATAAAACTATGTAACGTTTTGGTTGAAAACCTCGTACATATAAACTATACTTTTGCCACTAGAACAAAAGATCCACCCATAGTAACACAAAAACCTTGAGAATTCCTAATTGAGCTATCACTAAATGTTTCCACATCTCGGTCTTAATCGCTTGCAAAAGCACATGATAAACCACATGACCCAGGAACCAGATCTGTATGTAAGTTAATTGCAGCTGAAGAGAAAAATCTAGCAGGCATCTGCAGGCATCTGCAGGCCGTATATGCCCTCGGTGAAAACCAGAGAACAAACCCAATAACAATTCATTACTATCGAGGGGTGTTGTAGCAGTTAAGAGATCACGCATTTGATGCATCTCGATCAAATTCACCAATGATTGAAGACCTATCAGGGAGGAAGATTCAATTTCACATCAAGGCTACCCCTGAGTATTATTTACACTATTCTGGCCTTGGCTATTAAGACTAATTTAGTGAAAGGAAGTATGCCAGGTCGTAAGTCATAAGTACTCCCAGATTAAAAGCCCTTCTCTAAATCACCAACATGCATCGGATGATATTGATCCGGCGAACCGCTTTGTCAGTTACATATTGATAATGGTTCCGAGGATTCCTTGTTCAACAAGGAAAGAAGGAACTTGGTTTCGTGTACAACAACGAAGGCCTGAAAACATACGGCATTCTGCACCATATATTTGGTAACCATATCGCAAACTACACCGGGTCCAATTGGTTCCTTTAGATAAAATGGCATAAAGTTGGCTTATTAAATGTTAACGCAAAAACGGGGCTGATGGATCTTACGTACAACTTTATTCGCCGGGGTAGAGCTTAAAATCAATTATATGTGAATAATAAAGAAGTTGTAGCAGAAAAAAGAGCGGTCCCTGCGCTTTCGGATTAAGCGTCGTGTATACCCAACGTAACAATGCAAGCCCGCTCTGGAATGTTTCCTGACTACAGGTCCTGGTACAATTAATTTGCGTTTTCAATCTTACTCGCAATACCTGCGTTGTTGATCCTAGTCGTAAGACCTGAAGTTTACGAGAATCGTTGTAAGATGTAGTTGTCTTTGTCCGTTAAAAGCTTAACGAAACTTTAATTGTAGATCTCGATCGACTGCATCTTAAGCAGTATGTCCCAAGACGTGTTACCCCCCATCTTAGTAATTGATGTAGGGAGTAGGTGTTCGTAATATGACATAAGGTCCTAGTATGCAAACTATAAAATCACGTGATATGGATTATATCGTATGTTTGCTCTTAATAGATTGTACCCGAAAAGATGGAGGAGCGGCATTATAGGGAACAAACCTAGAGTAAGTTTTAAACTCATACACGAAACAGCTACATCATTCTTGGATACGAGGACTCAAGGATATATTACCTTCTTTAACTTGTGTACTCGGCTACAAGTCATAAAAACGAAGGAGGAGAGAAAGTTTAGTCTGACAGAGGACTACAACTGTTCTATAAAACTCTAGAGTATGACCAACATCCACCCAGGTGTACCTTTGAATATAGCTAAGAAGAGAGTTCGGGAACAAATGCCAAGTGATTCTGAAGAAAGAGCACTTGACAGCAGGTATGAGCAATACCAACACAGTCAACCAAACCATAATTCTTCTCACTACAATAACATGGACGATTACTCATTTGCACACACGCTCTTCAACCATTATAACATCGAGCCTCATGCTCCCGCACCTTCAGGAAGAAGTGGAAAAGCTGAGGGAGAAATGACAACGGGTCAGGTTGATGATTCGGTCAATTATGATGGCATTTACAATAGATCTGGATATGGAGATAATTACTCCAGCAACCAGTCATTTAACTCATCTGAGTATTCAGCTAGCAAATCCGAAGAGCCGCAAGCGAACTATAACTTCTTTGACTATTCTCCAGGTAATCAAAGCTCAGGATACGAAGGGAACAGTCGTGATCATTCCGTGGAACCCTTGTCTATCAATTCGACAATAGTAGCACCATCAAAACAGACCTTACTGGTTCGTCCAGTTTTGCATGCGTCTAAATCTGATACAACTACGCGGACCGTAGAGGAAACTAAGGCTGCAGTAGATAATGCAAACGGCTCTGGTGAGCATAAGCGCGGAACACTTAGTAATGAGGAATTTGAAAACTATTTGGACTTTACAAATCTAGAATTCCATGATTACGGATCTTCACAAAGCTATCGCCAAGGTGAAGCATATAACAGAAATCAAGTCGCTGGCCCCTCTAACAAACAAGAGACGGAACCGGTACAAACAAGCGGAAGAAGTGACAGTGATTCTAAACCTGTTAAAAGAAGTAAGAACCCAGGTTTCCACATTCCATTGGATCACTTAAACAAAAGAACATGGATTTCTTCTAAGTTATCTAACCTAGTATCTTCTTCTCATTCGAATTCAAGTGCTAATAACTACTTTGATGCTCCCCTAAGCTTTGAGACCGAATCTGAATTCATAGACCATAAGAATTCACATTCAGTTATTACACCATTGATCAATACTGCTGTTTCTGAAAGAAACGAGTATTTTGGTACTCCAAAACTTGGCTCGCAACAATTAGATCGATCCCCTGAAAAAGGATACACTAAATCGTCTCAGGAATCTCAATTACTTGGATCTTACCTACTTAATAATAATAATGAATTTCCCTTCGATAATGAGGGCTTTTCGGTTGATAAATTTCACCCAGACTTAAGAGGATTCAACTTCGATGTTAATCCAAAAAGTAAAGTATCTTCTCCAGGAGAATTTGCACAACCAATTAGCTTTGAACCAATCAACACTAATACATTTAAAAGCATAGAGAACGAGAAAGATGATATAGATGGAGAGAAGTCTCAGGTCTCTTATTTCAATATCCCAAGACCTGGGTTCCTGCGGGAAGATTCGAATCAAAGTATCACTAGTCTTGGTTCACTTTCGGGATCAAAGGACAAGCTGAAGAAGAAAAAGTTGCCAAAGGGTGCTATTTGCACGATTTGTGACAAATACATAAGCAGAGACTTGACAAGGCATATGAGAATCCATAATGAAGTTGGAAGATTTCAATGCGTTTACCCGAAATTCATGTGCAACCACAAGACTCAGTACTTTAATAGACCATATGACTACAAAAAACACCTCCTCCATATGCATTTTAAATTTGATGATGCAAGAGGCAAGACTGCAAACACTTTAACTGATAAATTACCGTTACTGGGTTCTTGTAACGCTTGCGGGGCTCGATTTGTGGCAAGCGATTGGCTTGATAACCATGTGTTAACTAATGATTCCTCCAAAAGATGTTCTTATGTTGAGAACAAATAAATTCAATGAAACCTAATTACGAGCCCCTTCTACAATATGGCCTTTTATACAACATTATTGGACTGTCTATCCTCCCTAATATACATACACGACACTTTAGCTCTTTTATGATATGTAATTCCGTCAACGGTTTATAGGGTGCGAAAATGGGCTAAATATATAGCGCATACCAGAACTTTTTATGATTGTTGCAGTAAAAAAAATTGCTCATTTATAGAATACCGGTAATCTAAGCGATCGGTTAGCATATATATAAATACAAAGGGATGTTTCAGTTGTTATAAAGAGAAGAAAAGAAGACAATATTGTTATAGATTGATTCTTTAGACAAAATGGAATTTGCAAGACGTGGAATGGGAATGGCTATGGCCGCTTCTTCAAGCGCGGCTATGGATATGACTATGAGTGGAATGTCTGCAACCGGTCTGTCTATGGATATGAATATGGCTTCAAGTACGGCTATGTCAATGAGTACAGGTCTGAGCATGTCAGACATGGATATGGATAGCAGTATGACAGATATGCATATGTATTTCACCACCAACTATAAGAATTACCCAGTATTGTTCAAAGATCTTACAGCACAGAATGGAGGACAAGCATTTGGAATTTTTTTGTTATTATTTGTTATAGGATTCTTACTCAAAGGATGTGATTTCTTAAGAAACTACCTTGAACAGATTGTTTGGCAGAATCCAGTTTATCTTGAATGTCATCCTGTGACACAAGAAACCACAACTTCTCCTCCGGCAGGCAATTGTTGTTCACCAAATGAACAAGAGGAAGAGGACAGTTCCACCGAGGGTAAAGGACTGAGATCAGAAAATGTTGCAACTGAGGAGATTACACCAAAGAATAACCTCAGATTGGCATCTTCATTGGTAAGAAACATCATCCGTTTGGCATTATCTATTATTCCCGAAATACTTGGATTTGCATTAATGTTGGCAGCCATGTCTTTCACACTCACCTACTTCTTTGGTGTTGCACTTGGTTTGGGTATTGGTAGATTTACGTTTGACAGGTTATCAGACAGTTATCGTTTAAAGCCTTCACTGATGGGTAGCACTCACTGTTAGAGAATTGATGATGAAAAAGATTATACGTTGGTAGAACTGTACACATAATATACCGTTAAGATTCATTTCTTGATTGACTAATTTAATAATATACATCTATGAACTTAATAATTTTGTTTAACGTAAGCTTTCTTCAATCTTTTTCAACAAGTCACTGTACTTGGATTTATTAAAAGATGATCCATTTCCATCTGCCAACTTCTCACTGTACATAAGCCTTGCTAGGTTGTAAAGTTCACCTAGAGAGTACTCTTCGGGTTTTGCTTTAATGGTATTGAGCAATGTGTACTCATTCACAGTGAATAAATTATAGTACGTCGAAGCTCGTGAAAAATCAATGACTTCTGTTTGTCTCATAAGGTTTTTAACGGTTTGCTGCAAGGTTAGGATGTTCAACATAATTCTCTTGATACCATTGCTGTTTATCTTTTTAATCATTTCTGAACCCTGGATCATGATTCTATCAACAAATTCAGGGAAACCCACAAATATACTGTGGATTTCTATATTCTTTAAAGATGTCGAAAGTCTGTTATCAAGAGCGAATAATTCTTTACTCAATTGACCAATGAAGTGGTCAGAATCAGCTGGTTCAGTGACCAAGGACCAGTTATTATGTTTGAAGGAGTTGCCGATATAGTAAAGTGCTTTACACTTCAAGTCATATCTCATAGTTAAAATACAGTTGTATCTAATGTTTTCAATTGCCTTCGTTATTTCATTGAATTGAACGGCCCTTTCAGAGCTTAAAGATATGAAAATATCTTGTTGTTGTAATTCATTGCTTGTTGTCAAAGAATTAAAACTAGTTCTTCCATTCTCCAAAAATGACCAGTCATGTTTAAGTCTATCCACAGGAGTCAATTGGATATCATCGTCATGGTTTTCATAAATGTTATAATTTGATTCCCTCTTTAAAGTCGGCAACCAAGTTAATATCCAGTTAGTTGTCAAAAACAAACTGCAAATTTGGCTTATAGAGTCGTTGTCGAGGAAGTCATCCTTAGAAAGATCGAATACATTTTCGGATCCATTATTTCCATGAAGTATAATCAGAGTTTCTTTATCCAAAAGCTTAGAGTAGTCCAAGTCACTATCAGTCAAGCTAGCCTGCAATATAAGTTTGGAAACTTCAGTCAATGGCAATATATGCAACCAAGTGCCAACCTGCAGCGTAGGCTTATTTGAATAGGTTGCATTGAGTCCGTTTATGCTACTACCTCTGTCACCAGATAATATCATATCATAGTACTTTGCATATGTTTCTGCGAACTTTTGGAGTAAATCTAAAGCAAGGTCACTGAATGCAGCTCTATATGATAATGAAGTATTCAATATAGAGCAAACATTCAAAAAGAGATCTTTGAATTCAAAGGCATTTTGATATACAACCGCGTTCAGGTAACCTATAGTGCTTACAATAAGGCCCGGGTCTGTTTTAGAAACTTGACTGAATGGAATAGTCTCCTTTCTGAAGTTTGCCATTGTTTCTGGTATGTGACTCTCATGATCAGGATATGTATATCCTTCGTAGATAATATCGTAGAAATTTTGATATAAGTCCTCTTTGAGTTGTGATAAAAATGAATAGTTCATGAAACTTGTGAAGAATTGTATAGCAGTATTCTCTTTCATGTTAGTTGTTTGGTTAGAGCCTTTGTTAATAGAAAATAGCTTCTCTGAACCGGCAACAAAAATTAACAAAAACTCCAAGATGATTCTCATATTCAGGAGGTTCCTAGGAACAAGAACTTCAACCATTGCATTAAACGTTTCATTCTTGATGTAAGGTGACAGGCTATTGATCAAATCATATTCTGGTTTGTTATCATTAGACTGAATGAATGCAGGGAACATATTGTCCAATATATCTTGAAGTTCATCCTTTGTTTTTGTAGAGTTGTTATCGATAAGAGCATTATCAAGTTTGAAAAGGTCCAACTTTACTAAATTCTTAATATTCTCATTGTTCTTCAAGTGAGGAAGATTATCTTTTATCCTAGCTGTTAATTTCAGATCATTACGAATATAGTTGCCCATCAATGCATGTAACTCCTTCTTGAACACGTTCCATATCGTGGAGAAATTATAAAGTTCATCCCGAGGTGAACTTTTTGAAGTATAAGAGGAGCCTGACTTAGCAGTTCCGGGTACACTCTGTCCTTGGACGATAAGAGTAATGATTTCACTTACTACTCTGTGCTTCTGAAGAACAGCTAAACTCATGATGAATATCCCTCCGAACAAGTCTTGCAATACTGCAACAGAGGCATCATTGAATGCGTTAACACCAATAGCACCAGTTATCCTTCTCTCGTCAAGGTTCTGTAACTTAGCGAGTTTAGCGACCAGATGTGCATTCTTATGCTTTACCTCTTCGGTAATCCTATCAAACAATCCATGAAGCTCCAGCTGGTTATTGTCAGTTAAAACTTCCAGAACCTGATTCAACCGATTTAACTTCGATGCCGTATTCAACAATAAGTATATATAATGTAAGGATTCAGTGATAAGATTCAGACTCGATTCAAGTAAAATAGAATAATCCATATCAGTTGCGTGGGACTGGAAATGATTATGAATTTTGGGTAATTGTGATTGAAGGAATACCTCAACAGGTTCATTGAAGCAATCAGCAATCTCAGATATATCAAGATTCGCAGAATTATAAATGTATTGCTCTAAGCTTGACAGGTTATTAAACATGTTTCTGAATGAAGAAAGTCTGGGATTATCGGAATATGTGATAGTATGCCATGAATACATTCCACTATCAGTAGAATGTGCCAAAGGAGCGTTCTTTATGAAAATTTCGTTTTGTAATTCGTCAATAATCATATTGAACAAATTGTTTGATTGAGTCTCAAGATAGCTTATTATCCCATTCATGGCTGTCAAGGAAGATAAGTTATATTTTTCAACCTTTTCATATGCACCGTGGATGCAATCATAAACTAAATGAATCTTCTTATCCGCAACCAATTGATCAATTTTCTCAGGAATGGAGTTCAACTCATCTATAGCCTCTAGTATTTCCAACATTTCTGAGTATCTTAAAGAAGATTGGTTTAATTCATTCAAGACATCGGATCTATCATGAATATCCTTTGCTGTGGTTTCTAGTAATTCCTTAATCTCGGAGGCATCTTGTTGAGACTCTTCAAGAGCAGAAACCAACACATGATAAGATCCTATACTGTTGTTGAATAATTCATGATGATCGTTAACAACATGCCTTAAAGCTGTTCGTGTTTGTTTGGATACCCCTTCAAATTCATGGTATTTATGTGCTAAACCAACAGATGTATCATCAAGTAAGGATATTGCCAACTCTATTGGATTTGAATCTTCTTGAAGAGATTGTGGCCACTCGTATTTAAGTAAGTTGTGTAATTCTTTCAATTCGAAAATTGATTCTTTGGTTTTGGTCAAGGATTGTTCATAATTTGGTCCTTCAAGGGACATACTCATTGATCTACTACGAGACCTCATTTTGGAATACTTTTATGGAACCCACGACAATCTCTTATTATAGTGTTGATCTATGTGAGAGTTGAAGATCGAAACAAATCATTACTCCGATTTTGTGTGACTATTGTTAAATCAATATTTACATATATTTTGTTGTTTTGTTGCAGTATAAAGGAAGGTAAAGGAAGAAGGGGGTGACTAAGATTGAAAGTTATGGGTGAAGAGATTGTAGAGATATTCGATGACTCTATCAATACATCTCATGAAGTTATTGAAATGTAAGTCTATAAACATCAATTCTGAGAGGATTTTATACTAACTATATATCAGAGCATCAACTTCAGTACTTGAATCGGAAATTAGTTGTTCGTCTGTCAAAGTAAAGGAAACAGGGCCACAAGTAAATGAGACACAACATGATGATAAGGTTTCTAGTCAAATTCTAACATCTCAGAAATTAGATTCATTATTTGTGTTATCATCATCTCCTGTTGCAAAATATAAACAAGATTTATCTTTTATAAACGAAGCACCAATGGAAAGTCCTGAACCTGAATCAAGAAACGAAAGAATTGCAAGTGATAGAGACATTCTTGATTTGAAGAACTGGCTCTCTGAAACAGATGAATCTGGAATACATCAGAGATCTGATGTATCAGGCAGTCAGTGGGAACCAACCCAAAGTCAAAAAATTCATGATACTGATTTTCTCATTTCAGATCCGATTCAAGATTCTTCCCAATTGTCCAACTGGACCATTGAACTGAAGAGTCAAAAAAGTCAAAGAAGCCAAAAACTGAACAAGCCAAAGAAGAAGATAGCAAAGACGAAAAAAGTTGTACTGGAGTCAATGTTAATTGGTGGAAAGTCGTATAGCTTGAAGGATTTAAAGGCTATTAATAAGGTTACTAAGAAAAAAGAAGAAGTGCTAGCTGAAATGGTTATTCAAATACCACAATATCTATATGACACAGTTTTTAAAAGTGAATATCTTGATCAGAACTTTGTGGGAACTGAAATACGTCTTATTGATTCTGATTTACCGATTATCTCTTGGCTAAGAAAGACAAATGTCAGTTATGATCCTGATAGTGATCTTTTCATTCCTTCTGAAGCTAAGGAAGTAAAGGAAAATACTAGTGTACTATACTTCCGAGCCTTGGAACTAGTTTTGTGCATTAAAGATGGCAATATTAAGGATACGATAGAAGCTGCCAGACTAAATTGTGATCATCATAACTCAAAAAATCATTGCATAATAGTAGTAGAGGGATACGATCAACTCGTACAGAAAATAAGATCACAAGAGAATCTGAAATATAAATCTGCAGTTTTAAGTGGATTAAGTAAAGACTCTCAAGTTAGTAAGAGGAAGAAGCAGACTTTGGAAGAACAGTTAGATCTTTCGGCGAAAGAAGTCGAGCAGATAATTCATGCTACTGAATTTGAGCTAGGAGTTAACATTTTTCCTGTTCGAAATGCACCGGAAGCTATTGATTGGTTACTTTCATTTTCTTACTCCATATCAAATGCATTATATGACAAGTACCAACGAAATGCGTCCTTATCCAATTTGGGAAACGTCAAATCTGGTTCAGATATGAAATCCACTTTCCTACAAAGCATAAAACAGTTCAGACTTATGACTGAGCCAAAAGCAGAAAGACTTCATGGTTATTTCGGATCTCTTTCTGCTATTTATACCAAATACCAGCAGCATTCAACTTTGGGAAAGGATAACCATGATAGAAATATCGTACCACCCTCTACAGATTTAGCTATGAAAAAGCTATTCACATCTCTAGATGCTAACGAAATAATTTATGAGTAGCCTATATATATATTTGCATGAATATCTCTATTAAATTCATTGTATTAGGGAATTTTTGTCATAACGCATGAAAATTCTGACAGTTTTACTGGGAAACTATCTTCTTTACTGAATGGTAATCGTCAAGTTGATCTTCAAGAGCCTTAATTGAATCCAAACCATTTTCCAATTCAGCTATTTCAGTAGATGTAAATTCATACTTCAAGGCAGCTAATTGAGATGTGATATTCAAAACCTTCTCAATACATCCAAAGTGGCCATCCTTTTCTAAGAACTTAGTCAACTTCTCAATGATTCTATCTTCACGAATCTTGTCCTCTGATTTCTTGTCCAATCCGTTCGATAATACAGCAGATATTAATGATAATACTCTTAAAGAAATTTTGTGGTTTCCATTTGTTGGAATTTGAATAATATCCCATCCATTACCATCTTCAAATTGTTTATATCCAGGCTTGTAGTTTCTGACATATGACGAGATCGCCAATAACGACTTAGCTAATAATTCAGTAGAAGAATCGGTGTCTCCAGCGATTTTGATAAGTGCTGACAATCCGTTGTGCTTTTGAAGGTCATCTTGAGCCTTAGGATTGTTTTGTACTGCAATTCCAACACACGATGCTGCAAACACTCTCAATGAGTGTGGTTTGCTTTCATCCAACTGTTCAATCAACGTTGGCCAAAGCTTAAGGTTTTCTATGTTGTTAGCATTATCCAAATTCTCAATTAACATTTCAAAATTTTCAAAAGCTATTTCTTTATTTTCAAGTGTAGCTTCATCATTAGAAATCACAATCATAGCTTGTTTCATTAAAGTAGGCTCATCGGGACCACCAAAAAGCTGATTAAGCATCTTGGGGTCTGGTTGTCCGATCTTGCTTATAGCTTCTTTATCACCAGACTGTTGTGCGATTGACCACTGTAATAACTTGTCCATCTTGTCTCTATTGATAAATTATTTAGGTGTACTGAAAAATGGCCCGTGCTTTACCTATCTCTTATACTGATGTATTTCTTGCCTACGATGCTGTCCTATGTCGCACTAATACTTCTAGAAATTTCTGCGACATTTGACGACATTGACCGATAAATCAAGTCGAAAGTCGCGAACATTATATGATATCGCTATATTCGGGTAGGAGGAATCCAATCATCCTTAATATTCATAGAAATGGACTAAATTGATCCAGTTTTCGGGCTTAGGTGACTAAATTCGGAGATATCTGACCCTCTACTTATACGATGTTACCTTTTATCTCAATTATACTCAAAAATCCTGTGAGCCTTGTTAACGGGCTGTAGATATCCGCCGGGGTCGTTGCTCGTTTCGAAAAATTCCGAGCTCCTAAGATATACCAAGTAGATATTTAAACAATCTCTTTTCACTTAACATTATTGATCTTTTATTATTGAGTTAATTGAAGAAAGTTAGTTGATTCAATTCTACACAACAGTAACTACAATGTCTTTATCAAACAAATTGTCCGTAAAGGACTTGAGCATCGCTGGAAAGAGAGTCTTTATCAGAGTTGATTTCAACGTCCCATTAGATGGTAAGACTATTACCAACAATCAACGTATTGTTGCAGCTTTACCAACTATTAAGTATGTACTTGAACAAAAGCCAAAGGCTATCATCTTGGCATCTCATTTGGGTAGACCAAATGGTGAGAGAATTGACAAGTACTCATTGGCTCCAGTTGCTGCTGAGTTGGAAAAGTTGTTGAGTAAGAAGGTTAACTTTTTAGATGACTGTGTTGGAGAAGAAGTTGAAAAGGCAGTCAACTCTGGTGAAGATGGATCAGTCTTCTTATTGGAGAACTTGAGATTCCACATTGAAGAAGAAGGATCTCAAAAGAAGGATGGTCAAAAGGTCAAGGCTTCACCTGAAGCTGTCGCTAAGTTCAGACAACAATTGACCGCATTAGCTGATGTCTACGTTAACGATGCCTTTGGTACCGCCCACAGAGCTCACTCTTCAATGGTTGGTCTTGATTTACCACAACGTGCTTCTGGTTTCTTGATGGCTAAGGAGTTGGAATACTTCGCCAAGGCATTGGAAAACCCTGTCAGACCATTCTTAGCTATCTTAGGTGGAGCCAAGATCTCAGACAAGATTCAATTGATTGACAACTTGTTGGACAAGGTTAACTTATTGATCATTGGTGGTGGTATGGCCTTTACCTTCAAGAAGGTCTTGGATGGTATGAGCATTGGTGACTCCTTATTCGATGAAGAAGGTTCAAAGAACGTTCAAAACTTGATTGCTAAAGCTAAGAAGAACAATGTTAAGGTTGTTTTGCCAGTTGACTTCGTCACTGCTGACAAGTTTGACAAGGATGCTGAAGTTTCAACTGCCAGCGAGGAGGAGGGTATCCCAGATGGATGGATGGGTTTGGATGCTGGTCCAAAGTCCAGAGAGTTGTTTGCTCAAACTGTCGCTGAAGCTAAGACCATTGTCTGGAACGGTCCACCAGGTGTTTTCGAATTTGAAAAGTTTGCAGCTGGTACTAAGTCTTTGTTAGATGCTGCTGTCAAGTCTGCCGAAGCTGGTAACACTGTTATCATCGGTGGTGGTGACACTGCTACTGTTGCTAAGAAGTACGGTGTTGTCGAGAAGTTATCTCACGTTTCTACTGGTGGTGGTGCTTCCCTTGAATTGTTGGAGGGTAAGGAATTACCAGGTGTAGTTGCAATTTCTTCTAAGCAATAACTATCTAAGTTGTGATTCGTAATATTCAATATATGTTATGTATCTATTATTTTAATCTGTAATTGTTAATTCAATACATCTAAACATATGCTTACAATAAGAAATAAATAGTGGTTGTAATATAATTCTCTTTATAAAATCAAGTCTACAATTTTGAGGCACCACTTAAAACATCTTTCCATGAGTCCTCTGTCAACTCTGTGTAACCATCCTTACGTAACCAGTAAATAAGTTCCTTCCCATCTTCACCTTTTGGTAACTTTTGTTTCTTAAATTGGTTTTTAGGGACCTTAAAGTTATGCGATGCTGCGATGGTACTTATCTTAATAAACTGTGGAATGGCGTACTTTGGTAAGGTCTTGGTGACATGATTGAAAATCTTTTCAAGAACTTCATTATCATTCAAGTTATCAGCAGGTTCTACAACAGCAAATCCAGCTCTACCCTCATGATTGGGTACTTTTACACCAACGACGACAGATTGTTTAATACCACCAGATCCCATTAATTCATTCTCAACTTCAGTTGCGGAGACATTCTCTGATTTCCAACGGAAAGTATCTCCTAGTCTATCAACAAAATAATACATCTTATCTTCGTCCATTCTCAAAAGGTCGCCAGTCCTGAACCAAGCGTCCCCCTTTTTAAGGATATCATGGATCACTTTTGAAGAAGTGGCATCTTTATTACCATAATATCCTTGGAAGGAAGCCTCAGGCTTCTTTGTATCAGCGATTCTCATCAAGAGTTCACCAGGTTCATTTGGCCCTGCAAGTTCTCCAAAGCCTGTCTTTGGGTTTCTCCAAATCTCATTCTCATCTTCCGGATCCATTTTAACGATTCTCTGTTGCACTGACAAGATTAAACTGAGTAAAGATCCATACTTTCTGCAAGCGCCAACACCAAAATCACCATACTGTAAGTTAGTAGTAGCAATTGGTGATTCTGTAGCTGCATAGAATTCACCAATGGCATCAATATGGAATCTCTCTTTGAAGGATCTCCAAATATCTGGACGCAAACCATTACCATACGCAATACGAACGTTATGGTTCTGTTGGTCAGGGTGTGGCTTGGCATTTAATAAGTAACGACAAACCTCACCAACATATTGCATATGCGTTGCATTACTGAGTCTGGCTTGTGTCCAGAAAGAACTTGCAGAGAACTTTTGGGAAATGGAAACACATCCACCAGCTAACAAAGTAGGACAAAGACCCAACATAGCAGCTGTTGAATGATATAATGGCATGGCTGTTAGAACGGTGGAATTAGATTTGATCTTCATTATGAATCCAAACAATGAAGAAGCCATGAATGCCTTTCTCCAAGACATGATACCAGCCTTTGGTAATCCAGTAGTACCTGACGTATAAATTAAAGCAGCACATGAGTAATCAGTATCATTTGGTCTTCTAGTGTTGTCTGGAGCTCTATACTTTGGTCTTGATTTTTCTTGCAAAACTCTAAGTAATTCGTGTTCGTTGATATAGTGAAGTTTAACATGAGGCAATTCTTTCTTAATAGCTGGCTCTGTGTCTTTGATTGGACCAGCACAGTCTGGATCAATGAATACCTGTTTTACCTCTGAAATCTTCAAACAATGAACCAAGGCCTTGTCTTTAGTATTGAAGTTCAAAAACGCAGGACAAGCTCCAATATTCCACAATGAAAGCCAAAGGATAACAAATAAGGGCTTGTTCATGCAATCCAAGGCAATAGTGTCGGCTGAAGTGACTCCAAAATCATTCTTCAACATATAAGAAAATCTTAACACCATATCATGTAATTGTTTATAAGTATACTTCTCTAAAATAAATTGATCATCATAAATTGGATAGCCTTCCAGGTCTAACTTTGGTTCTGGCGCATCTTTTCTTGGTCTTGGAAATGAAATGGCTGTGTTGTTAGCATGCTTTATAGCAGACCTTTCGAATTGATACCAATAACTGGCTCTACCTTTGTAACAATCATAAAGATAAGGAACTGCACTTCTGATCACATGCTGGACTAAAAGTAAATCGTCCTTAACGTGATACTTAGCATCAAGTAATTGAGAACCTAATACCGCTGCTGCTGCTACTTCTAGACCTGACATACTTGTTGAGCTTGAGTATTATATATCAAAAAAATTTAATTCAGAAAGCTCTTTTAGCGTTATTTGGTTGCTTAGTCTCTTCTCTTCTGTTTGAGAATTCCCATCTTATTTATAGTCTCCGCAATTCGCTATGAATCTTCTAGCTGTAAACGCACGTGACATATATAAAAGACCCCAAAAGTTTATATGAAAGCCACTAAAACGCTACAGAAAGTCTGAAATAACCCCACTAGACTCATCAGACACTCTACATTATTCTTCTTACCACATGTGATTGTATCTATAAGCTAATCTATTAAAAATCTCTTACCCTGTGACGTTACCTTAGTTCGCACTCTAACCCTCAGAACAATTACACTTGCTCGGTTGATATCGCAGCTTATCACATGGTTGCGACAGCTAGCCGTTCCCCAAGACCGTTCACAAAAATGTCCCTACAAAATAGAGACACTGTCAATGTAAAACAGCTGGTTCAGACTAGTTTTGATATCTCCACTGCACTATTCTATTAGCTATGCCTGTCTAACTGATTGTCAGGCTGATTGTCAGTCAGTCTGTCTGTCTTTCTGACTGATGGCATATTGGGTGACAAAAGTTCGATCTGCTGTTGGTCGTGACCGTGGGAAGCATTATGTCCGATTCGTGCATAAGCACTTTCATTTTGCAGCTTCATGGTTCTAACTGAAAACAATATTGTCTGCGTCAAGTCTCCACTACTAGCGCGCGAACCGAGCTTGATCTCTTCCTCCCATAATTCTTCTCTCCGACATCTATTACCCTTTATGCACGCCTTCTGTCATATGACGCATCCTTCTTAAGACTTATGGCTCTTCTGATCTTCTTGTTGTGAGTCTTGCGAGAGTTATGGTTGCCATGAGAAGGACCATGTCCTGTTGGTACAAAGTTCCAAGCACCTGGGGTAGTAGGTCTTTGTGGTGACGCTGGATAATCCCAATCTAATAAAGCTGATCCTGCTCCACCACTTTGTTCAGGATGGTTGTCCAGTGATAAGGGTAATGCAGACGGAACATAGACCTTTCCACCATTAATTTCAGTCCACCAGGTCTGTATTTTGGGAACTTTATTTAAGAGGAAGGTATATATTTCGTAAGCTTTCTTGCTTATCTTCTCTTCGTTCTTATGCCAAAGTCCATGTTGTACAAGGGCCCTGAGATCAATATTTGTCTCATTTAAGTAATCTTTCATGCAGCACTTATGATGCTTTTGGACAAGCAGCAAGAGCACTTCATAGAACAAGTACTTAACACTGGGTACTTTAACAATATCAACGGCTTGAGCAAGCATTGGGATGAATCCAATATACTCGTTACAGAAAGATGTTCTAACACTCTCTCTGAGAAGAGTATGGATCTTGAATTCCAACTCCAATCTGGATTCTCTATTCATATTTTGCAATACAAACATTCCTAGCTCGAGATTGCAAATAAACCTGAAAATGGTGTTTCGGGTCTGGACCACAGGTTCCACCAACTTCCAGCGTTTGAATTGAGATTGTATGTGCAGAGTGTTCTTCTCTTTGAAGTTCCACTGCGACCAGCAGTATATGACGATCATCTCTACCATCATTACCTGTGCATTTGGTAAGACATCCTCGAGAATATCAAACACAGCGCCGGTGTCAACAACATACTCGATAAAGTCGTTGAATGCAGGGAGGTAGTAGTTGGCGTTGTCGAGGATTGAGTAAGAAGCACCTGCTGAGAGGATTGTGAGTAAACTGATCGATTTGGTTGCATCATCTGCAGCTTCTTCGGTTAATGGCAGGCTCACTAATGTGGATCTGATATCACCAATTGTTCTATCAGCATTCCAGGCTGTATTAAATACTGTTTGTGGAATTCTAATGGAACATCTCATGAGTTTTGACATTCTCACCAGCTTTACTGCACCTGTTGCGTTAAATATACTGTTCTGTTGAACGTTTGTCCTTATTGAATACATTTGCTTAAAGCTGTAAATTGTCTTTGGCTTCCGTTTGTGGTTGAGGTGTCCCTTAGCATCTTTGAACTCGTTATCCAAAAAGCTAGTGAGTGATCTCTCACTGAATCCAGGTGAATTGATTTCTTCATGGAAGATTTCTATTTTCTCGATACCCTTATTGTCTATAGCTTCATGGTGTTTCCATTTGTGTGTGTTTCTCTTCTTTTTCTGAATTTCAGGGGTTTCAGTAGGCAACTCGTAGGATGGTGACGTTTCCATCCCGGTTTCAATATCTGATTTGATACCATAGTCCTCTCCTTCACTTGGGGAATTAGTCTCTTCTGTTCTTATCTCAGTACAGTTATCGTTCATTGGATTCACCTCTTGGATTAATCCGAGGCCTGTAGGCTTGCTATCCTGGTAAGCCTCTGATATTGTCAGGTGGTGTTCCTTTTCCTTCTCTTGCATGGTCTCTATAACTCCTCTCTCCCAGTCATGATTTGGAATAGGTGATGGTGCTTTATTCCAGAAAGAAAGGCAATACTCTCTAATCCCAAAAGACACTGCTGCAATTATAATGGTAGAAAATACCAATAGAAGAAAGATATAAAGTGTATTTGCAAGCAACCCTTCCAAGTTATAATCTTGTTCCATGGCAGAAAACTGATCAGTATTAGGTGTAATATCATCATAAATCTGATATCTTTCTCCTAAATTCAATCCTTTGTCATATACTAGATCTGGTTTCTCATACTTGTGTATGGGGTCTGCTCTCTTGTGTATACCATATGTATCTTTCTCGAGTTCTTTCACTTCTTTGAGAGATTCTTTCGCATAATCATAAAAATTAGAAATAAAAGAGAACCCACCAGGTGTTGTGTTCCTCGTTGTTGTTGGTGAGATCTTGTCTATATTGACAAACACCATTATCGATATGAATTGGTCAAATGAATGAATAACTCCGTCTTGATCAATAATCCGTTTATATCTGTAACTTGCAACCTTTTTGCAGCTTGTTGTGTGACAGATGAAGGCCACAAAAGTTCTTGACTATATACAGGAACGTGATTATTACAGTTTTCATCACTGGCCAAAAACTTTGTACCAGGAAATCTCCTATACAACTTAAAATCAAGATAAGGAGTGATATTAATAGAGTTATTGTAGAAAGATGTTTTCTCGGCCAAACTTCTTCTTCACTAGGAACTCGTGTGTTGTGAGAACATTTGCCCAATCGAAGATATCCAGAGTATCGATGATTCGGGGTCATCAGGCGTTTAAGATTTCACAGATCTTTAATCATATGAAGTTTAGTAGAAAGTACTCATCAGCAACACTTAAGCCAGACTTTTTTAGCAAAGTTTCTAAGGATGCTACTATCAAATCACCTATTTTGCCAAAGGCTGAAAAAGTGGTGTCAAACAAGCCTGTTGGATACTGGCTTCTTGGAACTTCATCCTTAGTCTTTGGGATTGTTGTTTTGGGAGGCTTAACGAGATTGACTGAATCGGGTCTCTCTATAACTGAATGGAAACCAGTGACAGGTGCATTACCGCCTTTAAATGATGAAGATTGGATGCAAGAATTTATCAAGTATCAAGATTCACCCGAATTCAAGCAGTTAAACTCACATATTACTTTAGATGAGTTCAAATTCATTTACAGTATGGAGTGGGGCCACAGAATTGTGGGTAGAGGTATTGGAATGTTTTTCATTCTTCCAGCCTTATATTTTTGGAAGACAGGTAAATTTACAAAGATTGTAGGTAGACGTGTCATAGGATTGACTGCTTTGTTAGGATTACAGGGAGTAATTGGATGGTGGATGGTGAAATCTGGTTTAGATGAAGAGCAATTAACAGAAAGAAATTCTAAGCCTACAGTGTCCCAATACAGACTCACAACTCATCTCGGTGCAGCATTTCTTATGTATTTAGGTGTTTTGTGGACAGGTTTAGAGATTTTGAATGAGAACAAATTGATTAAACAGGCCGAGAAATCACCAGAGAAGGTTAGATCTTTGTTAGAATTGTTGAACAACCCTGTTTTGAAGAAATATAAAACCGTTGCTGCAGGATTACTTGTTTTGAGTTTTGTTACGGCTATGTCTGGAGGAATGGTTGCCGGTTTAGATGCTGGATTAATCTACAATACATTCCCTCATATGGGAGAAGACTATTTACCGAGTTACAATGAGTTAATGTCTCCAGTATTTGCTCATAAGTTAGATAATTCTGATTTATGGTGGAGGAATCTTCTTGAAAATCCAACAACTGTTCAACTTATACACCGTATATTTGCAATTACAACTTTCTTTTCTGTTCTTGCAGCCCATGTTTCCGTTGCCAGAAATAAAACATTATTTCCAAAATCTTCCATTAAGATGAACCGTGCTCTCATTGGTATTGTTACGTTACAAGCTAGCTTGGGTATTTCTACTTTGATCTATCTCGTTCCAATCCCATTAGCTGCATCTCACCAAGCCGGTGCTTTAGCCTTATTAACAACATGCTTGGCATACATGGCCACTTTGAAAAAACCGAGACCTCAAGTGGTGTCATACATCAATAAAGCTATGAAACAGCAACTCCAGAAGAAAGCATGAAACTGTAAATAAAACCAAACTGAAATGGGAATAAATTGTAAATAATACGAACATAGGATATGATATTCATTAAATAGTACACTTGTATATAGTATGAAATTGATATTACCATATGCGCTTACTGGACATTTCGTATCTCCTCACTCTACTGAGACCTTCATCATCATCATACTCATTCTGCTTAAATTGTGAGTTTAATATTTGCTTGTTACGTCTTTCCTCAATGGTTGGGGGAATCAACTCATCTTTGTCATAAAGATAGGAACGAGTTGTCGGATTAATTGAAGAAACCTCTGAGTTTGGTATTCCTGGAAGAAATGATAGCTCAATAGGTGACATCGGGGACGAAACTTCATTCTCACTGTTCAAAACTGAGCGAGATACATCAGGAGATTTCAGAGAATCGCTTTCATTCGCTACGAATGTTGAATTCGTTGGAGATGAAACTGGCTTCATTAAAGGAGAAATATCAATACTAAACGGAACAGATTTTCCCTCATGTTTTAATTCAGTAGGGCCAGAGGGCGATTTAAAGATCGAAGTTGGAATGTTATGCGAGTCCTTAGTCGATAACCTTTCTCTAGAAGTGGCTGGAGGAACATGGAATTCACTCCTAATGATAACAGCCCATTTTAAGATTATCAATCCCAAAATTAACCTGACTAAAAGTAAAATGAAAAAGGTCATCCCTATCAAAGATGCATTTATGAGATACGAATAGATCGACAACCATCCGGATTGAAAAACAAGTAACTGTTTAAAGTCTGGGAGTGCCATACGAAGGAAGCAGACAATGGTAGCCAAAAGGGGTAAACCAAATCTTTTAGTCAAAACAATGTAGTCAGTCAATTCGTTCAGTAGATTTGCAGCGGGATTAGGCGATGATTTGAATACTTGCAAAAAGTCTAAACATAATACGTGGAGAAACTTCCGATATACTCGTGGTCTAATCTTGTTAAATTTGGAAATGTAGCAATGTTTTAGCCAGTCAACTAGTATCTCACTTCCAATAACAACAATACTGGGACCAAAAATAGCACCTATCCAGGTGTTCCAGCTCTTCCAACTGTTGGGGATTAACCCAAACTGTGTGCTGTTGAGCTGAAGCAAGTTCCTCAAGGCAATTATCCCGAGCATGAGTGATAATTGAAATCTTTCTGTGAGATCTGCCATTGTCATTTGAAATAACCCTTCACGTTCAAACTTTTTAAACACTGAGCTTTTTAATTCAGAAAACTGGTTTGAAAGTAACAAAGTCAACAATGCGTTGGAATAAGAGTTTGCAGCGACATTCAATGACACTGTTTGGTAAATAAGAATGTAAGCATGCGATGACAAATAAAGTAACGAAAGAACAAAGAATGTGACGAATTTTGCACCATTCTTAGATAGATCATTATAAGAGTTCATTGGAACATTGTATAGAATTGTGAGAATGTCCTGACCAATGGAAGAACACAATTTCTCTGCTACTTCTAAAACACCAAACATAACATATAGTTTGATATGGGCTTGTCCTCGCACATCATGGTACATTCTGGAAATATCCAATCTTGGTGGTGACAAACTGTAGACAGAAAATATGATTATCACTATGGTAAGAATGTCTCTCTTTATCCATTGAAGCTTTTTAGCTATAATTGATGGTTTAATGCTAGATGTTTGAATGTAGTGCTTAATGCAATCATGAATGCCAGTAAATGTAATAATGAGAACCTTCAAAGGAACTAATGAAAATATCGTAAGAAGTGAGTTCAAGCAGACAAGAAGCCCAAATACCATAAACCTCTCCAAATTTAAAGGAACTTTGATTAAACTAGAAAGTTGCTCATAAGATTGTGTGGCTTCTTCATGGAGGGAGTCCTTTTCTTTCGGTGTATCACCAGATTGCGGCAACCCTAATTCAATCTTAAGAAGTTGGTATAACGATAACAATTTATTAGACTCACCACCTCTATGTAGATGATATCCACTATTATTCCCAAGTATATTTATAAAAGAACTCACTGTAGACGATCTTGACCTATTTTGACCCGTTAAGTTGTTTGACCTGGTTCTTGACCGAGATCGAGATCTATTATCAACAGAAGAGCCCATTCTTGATATAGAGCTATATAGACCTTCCAGCAGACTTCTTCTTCTACCATTAACTGATTGTGAAGTCATAGAACAACTTTCAGTCTTTTTTAGTCAATTTTTGTTCAATAATTCGATTCATTAAATACTGTCGGTGATAAGTATTGTTTCATGTCTCTTTTTGATATTTGAGTCACGAGGACGAGCTGTTTATCATCTGGGCTCGCTACTATTGATAAGTCTTCCAAACAGTGAAAAGAGATGATTATGACAAAATAGTTGATCAAAACTCAAACACAATGGATTTACTTACACCAGAGACATTTTTGGCACATCTTGTGCCATACCAGAACAAAGAACAACTCACTCCTCAGGAATCTTCACGAATTCTACTCACTATTACAGAGCTATTAGTCGATCATTACGTTGACTCAGCATTGCTCAAGTTTTTGAGTCGATTCTTAACGCAACAGTCTTATGATGACATTGTTGAGGAGAGGAACATTGAACACGAGTGTGGATACATACTATGCAACAAATCACCGCATCAAAGAGTCAGACGGTTATCTAGTAATAGCAATGGAACTATTCCAGCGTCGCTGGATGATCCAAGTGGTTCAATGAAGTATCAGATATATGCCCGCAAGCCATCAATTATTCTCCCTAACACATATCTGAGTCAATACTGCTGTAAGAAACACTACCAAGCGTCTTTATTCTACCGCAATCAGCTTTCTAACGAGGCACTTTTTGCCAGAAAAGACATTTTGATAGCTCCTCCCTTCCCACAAAACTATCCATCAATATGGTATGAAAACGGTATAACGATACTTGAAGAAGTATTGGCAAAGCATGAAGAATTGAAGGATCAAGGTAAGACACTTGGTGATGTAATAACCATGATGAGTGGATTAACAATGGCCGACGGGAAGGTAAGCGACGAGACCAATGAATTGATTAAATTGGTCGAAGATTTCCAAATTATCGAGAAAGAAGGTGGAATTGATGGTGACGATCAAGTTGATGAGCATGATAATTACAGAAGAGGTAGCATATCAAGGTCAACCGATAATTACATCACTAGCGAACAAAGTTTTGGAGGTTACGTTGTATGAATAATGAACAAAGTGCGGTGAAAGACGTTAGAACACTACTAAGCTTATGAAACACTTAAATCAAATACATAAATAAATACTGTCTATAAAAAACAATTAAATGCATCAAAATTTAAGTTTCTTCTTAAAATCTTCCCCGAGTCTAAAACAATGATAACCAACATCATTTAGGTAATCACCCAACTTCTTCTTCATGCCTAATCTTTCAAGCTCCGGTATTCCTTTCCGTTTCTTCTGGTTTCTTAGTGAATCTTCATGCAAGTAATCTGAATAAGTTTTCAGAGAATTCATATCTAGGTTAACGAGCTCGGAGTGTTTGAATACGTTGTTATCCTTCAATTTTTGTAATAGGGTACTAAATCTTTTCACTTGCTCATCATAATGCGAGTTCATTTCATGCTGAAGGCGAATCTGATCCTTATATAAAACAGAGTTACGTGACTTCAATAAATTATAATGACGAAAGTATTTGTCTAACAGAGCTTTAAGTTCTTTACTTGCAATGTTCAAATCATGCTTCCATTCATTCACATATTTTTTTTTAATTTCCTCTAGATCTCTGGAAACCTCTGATTTTTCTACAGTCGACTTCAGATATTCGGAGGTTGCTTTCATTTTGGCCATATCCATGGAAAACTCCCACGCACCTTCGCCTTCTGCTAAAGTTTCATAATAATGCTTTGGCCAAACTCTTTCTTCCAAACCCCAACCTTTACTTCCACGTACACTGAAACTACCATCATCAAACTTAGGTTCACTCATAGAATTGTCATTTTCGGATACCTCCCAGATAGTATAGAGTCTCACTAACCTCATCAGATGTTTTATATCAAGAGCCACTCTTTTAAGTGGTTCATATTGAGGATATGGAAGTCTAAGAAAAGGAATGGACATTGGTCCGGCATCTGTAATATTAATATGAACTTTGTAAGGTCCCTTATTGTTAACAATATCTTCTAGATGGTCGAAATAGTGATATCTATTAATATCATACTCAATGCTAGGTTTTATTATAGCTTCAATGTAATCCAAATCATATGCATCTTCCATGACGGCGTATTTAGTAGAGCCTGGGATGGTTACTTTTGCCCTGGAAACTAATTCAGGAGAAATATCCAGTATTTTCCCTATGTAAGGTAGAAGAAATGGATTGGGCAATTTCAGCTCTTCTTGTTTCAGTTTTATATAGCGACGAACAAGTTTTTGGGAGTTTCGATCACTATCATGCAATTTCATCTTAAGATCTCTAATTCTGTCTTTTGAACTAGGTTTCACGTTCTCTTTTATACCAATCTTTTGTTTCACAGTTCTAGATGCAATTTGCTTAACCAACAAAGCGGGTTTTTCTTTATTCATGTTAGCCTTGATTTCATCACTGTTTTTGAGAAAATCCAATCTCCACTGTTGCCTACGAAACTTTGATGCTCTATGATCTTTCATAAGGTTTAACAAAGCTGACCACGAACCATTTTTCAACTCCTTTATATCTATTAAACATCGCTGAAGTTTAATGGCTGAAAGATATCTCTTTGCAAAGAAATTAGAATTCCTTGCATTTGCTGTCTTATACGATCTGAATTCTTCTTTTATGAAGTATAATAACTCTGAAGTAGTATAATCAATGTGTCGTTTGGGATCCAACAATGCTTCTTTTTTCTGGTCCTCATCTTGAATATCATTAACTATTGAGCTCACAGTGGATGATTTAATTTTGTTAACTTGCCGTAGCAATAACCTATAAGTCGATATAACCGCTTCTTTGTGAGTAAGCTTGTTTCCAAAAGATGCTATCGACATATATAATTATCATTAGTATAGTAAGAACCGCTTTTCTGATACATCACTTGATATAAAAGATAGTTTTAAATATCGCGTAGAAATAATCAACAGAACTAAAGGTAACAATAGAATAGATCTCCAAAGAACTACAACAAAATGGTAAGTAAGATTTTAGACTTCATTAGAAGCCATGGAAGAAATATTCTAACATGAAGTAGCCGCCAAAGAGTTCTAAATTACATCAATTAACTATATTGAAGTTCAAAAGACTTAAGTCAACCTATGTTATACCATTAGATCTAAGTTTGAAAAGATCACTTTCACTCAAGAATTTTAAGGAGAACTTAGTGAATGCAATACAGCTATCTGGTGGATTGTCTTTGAAGGATGATGAACCACAAGATTTAGATATTGACGATGAAGATGCAATCCCTGTCCCTAAATCAGAGTACGCAGATGAAAAGAATACAGAAGAAGATGAAGAGAATATCATAAAGAGCATTACTATTGATGATATCAGGATAGCAATACCTAAAGACAAACTGTCACCTTATGATAATGAATGGATTGAACTAAGTGATAATTCTAGTTTAGAAAGTATAACATTTAACGACTATGATGTTATTGCGTTTCGTTACGCTACAGACGACCAGTTCGTTGTACTCGAAGCGGCTTTTGAAGAGCAATAATAAGTTGTATTTTACATTCCCACATATTTCTTTGCAAGACCTAATAGACAATAAACAAAATAATATAATATGATAATCACCACCTACATCCTATGCTAATCAGTATGCAAAAGTCCATTTAATACTTTCCCGGTACAGGGCTACCATTTGTTACACCACTAATCTTCCGTATACCTCCAGGTGACATCTTGTTATAACCACCAGGACTTTTGTGGCTCATAGAGTTCACTCTAGAGCCAGAACGAGATTTTGGAAGCTTCATTCCATTAGGTGAAGATTGTGGTGAGGAAGACAAAGTAGTGCTCACAGTTCTTGTTGTAGTAGTTGTAGTAGTTTTAGTAAGCAGAACTGGTTGTTGCGACTGACTGTTGACAGAGATGGATCTCAAAACCTTCCAATCATTATTTGACAGATTTCTCTTCTTTGCGGTAATATTCTCCACACCGTCAACGTCTTCAATATTATTGCCATTGGATCTTCTCATAGGGCTCTGGATTCCTTGCATAGTTGCAGAGCCTTCATCATCCGAGTTATTTATGATCTCAACAACTCCTTCCAGCTCATCTTCGATATATTTTCTTGGCTGACCGGGGGATTCATTTGGAACGGCTGTCTGGATTTTAGCTGCCAAAGCACCACTGATCTTTCTTCTTCTTATAGGAGTATGGAACGACGAATCTGGATGAGTGGTCGAAGAATTGATTTGCTGTTGGTGTAATTTTCTTTGTTTAGCTTCTTGTCTCATTCTTGCCTTAAATTCATCGTAAGGACACAAAGAAAACATACCCTTTAACATTGGATCAGGTCTATTATCCAAGACCATCGTGTGTCTCCAATCCCGGAAGTCACTCTGATGAAGATAGAGCCAATGCTGTTGAGGGCCAACTACCATACCTGGCCTAACCATTCCCATAAAACCAATGCATTCATTAGCCGTAAACCCATGAGTGTAAATTAAGTGGGCTCCGATGAGGCAACCAGTTCTACCCAATCCTGCCTTACAATGAACAGCAATCTTACCACCTCTATTAATTGTGCATTCTGCTGCACCAATGAACTTTTGTACGTATTCTAATGTTGGACATGATCCATCATCAAAGATTAAATCGATATGCTCAATACCTCTTCTAGTAAATTCAGAGGCATCATATAAATGTGAGTTCAATCTAACAACTAATTGAACATTATTTGCCACGAAATAATTCAAAACTTCTTTAAATGGCTCATTGATATGACCAGGTCTTTTCTGTTGTGGAGATGCGAATGCAATGAAGTCCTTTGAAATGACATTGAAGTCACCTTGATCAACTCTCTCATGTTGCTCGTATTCTTCTAAATTGAAACTAGTCAAATCAACCATTCCTCTTTCCTTCGCTCTCCACATAGCGTAAACGATATCCTGAATGGTGATTTCGAAATCAGCGTTAGAATAGCCCGCATCTCTAAATCCTTGAAATGGAGGTTCAATCTGGGCAATAGGCTGTAAAACCTGGTGTGGTGACCAGGACTGGACTGAAATTAAATAGCAGCAAAGCAAACAAGCGGCATTTGCTCTATCCTTTGGTGTAGTAGAACTATAGAAGACAATAGCCTTTCCTTGGTTCGCTTCCTCATTTAAGAGGTTGTGCAAAACAACTGCAAATCTATAGAGACTACCAATATGCAACGGACCAAAATCTAAATGAAACGCATTGTATGGTAAGGCATCTTCAACAGTAAAATATACAAGTTTCTCGGTGTCAGGAGGTGTATAGTCATAGGCTCCAAGATAAACCCGATCTAGGTCATTTGTTAGTAATCAAGATATATTAAGTTTCTTGTGTTCAGCAATACTTACTTTTTAAAAACTCAATGAGAGGTACATTCACTTTATTCTTAGGCATGGCTATCGGGATACAAACAGTGGGTATGTGAGATAAGGAACTAGATGTCTTAAGACTTTCACGCCTATGCAATCGGATTTTAAAACTTTAGCAGTAACCGGGTGGACCCTATGTTTTGATTGAATAGAAGCTAATTTTGAAAAGCCAATACTCAGAGGGAAAAATTTCTTATATTAAAAGAATCTTAAAGCTGAAGTTTCAATGATGAGTTATCAATCTTTTTGCAAAGTGATGAATATTGAATCAATTTAATCACTGTGTCTGTTTATGTTGTGATGATTGTTTCTGTGTTATTGATTTGATAATCGCGCACGACACTTCCGTATTAAGAGACCGATATCAGAACTTGAAATCGCAAATATAGAGTAAGTCAAGGAAGATGGTAAGTACGATAATTCCATTAAAGTGAACATGATGGTGCTCTTGGATAGTAGCATAGGCATGTAATGCCTGCGTTTACTTATCTTTAAAAGAAATTACTAACAATTAAACAAAAGGCATCTTTATATTCGTTTTCATCTGAGACGCTATCAGCTTTAAAGAAGTTTAGATTCGGTAGTGCTAGATCTAAAGATATTCAGGCCATAATATGTACGTACTTGGTGAAAGGATGTAATTCGTTTCAAACATCTACTAACTAGCTTTTTCCAGTCACTATTGACAAGCACTCTCATGAAATAAAGCAGGAAGATAGTGACCAAATAATAGACACTATCGAGGAACTTATCGAAGAATTACCCGATAATGCCCCTAGATATGTCGTTCTTTCACACCCTTATAAGACTCATGATGGTCTCTTGAAAACTCCCTTGGTATTACTTTACTGGATTCCTCCTACCAGTGGTCAGGAAAGTCGTATGCTTTATGCAGGAGCGGTAGAACTTATGAGAGAGAAGGCAGGAGTATCAAAGTATGTATAGACTCAAAATGTTTTTTATAAAACTGATACTAACAAACATTCCAGGTTAATCAAAATTGAAGAGGAAGAGGAATTTGAAGAACTTGAAAGTCAATTAGAGTAGTATTAAATTTCCATACAAGGAGTTTATATAAGTCGATTACACTAACTTAAATGATATGATCTCTCGCAGTAGCAGACCCCGTTTTAGAACGGTAGTGTATATACAGTCCAATACAAAACCGTTCTGTATATTACTTACTCGTGTGTAAAATATATCCAAAAAATGGTCACTAACACGACCATTGGATGGAGAAAAAATTTTTGAGGTATACTACTCATGAAAATTTTCAAAACTTACAATACATTAACTTTTCTTTACCAACGAAGATAATCAATAGAAATTAGTCAAGATGGCTCGTATGCACTCATCCGTATGTAACGATTAATAGTGGAAGCATATTACTACAGTCCTGAAGGTCAGAGGATAGTATCCAAGGCATTTATAGTGGAGCTAACTGTTGTGGAAGTCTTGCCAAAAGTTGAAGTTCGCTAAACCTATTAGAACTTCAAACAAGCTTTTGGTACTTGATATTCCTTAACAGCCACTATAATACCTCTGGATAATACTCATCATTATAATGGGACTCTTCATTATAACATTTCCTGAAAATTTTTGACACTTTGTCGTTTGGCGAAGATACCCATAAATTTTCAGGAAGAGCTCTCATTTGAAGAGACTAGTAGTGAAATTATGAGGGACTGTTACTAACATTATTATAGGGAAAAGGTATTTCTGCCTCCGCTACCCCATACTCTAGAAGCTCCCCAGCTTGGTTCAAGTCTTCTTCTAGTGACATTATTGAACAAATCATCAAGTACGCTAGAAAGGGTTTGACTCCTTCCCAAATTGGTGTTGTTTTGAGAGATGCTCACGGTGTTTCCCAAGCTAAGTTCATCACTGGTAACAAGATCTTGAGAATCTTGAAGTCCAACGGTTTGGCTCCAGAAATTCCAGAAGATTTATACTTCTTGATTAAGAAGGCTGTTAACGTCAGAAAGCACTTGGAAAGAAACAGAAAGGACAAGGACTCCAAGTTCAGATTGATTTTGATCGAATCTAGAATCCACAGATTGGCCAGATACTACAGAACTGTTGCTATCTTACCACCAAACTGGAAGTACGAATCCGCCACTGCTTCTGCTTTGGTTAACTAAATAATATCAAGTATATTGCATTATATTTTGTATATGCTCTTTACTCTGCTAAATCTTTAATAAAAGCTAAAAAGAGATGAAGTGATTCATTGTAGAAGTGATATTCAATGTACTGAATATAAAGAATATAAAATAGTGCGTATTGATTGTGACTTATAATAATAGTTACAGATAGCATATTATCAAATCCTAAAGGAGATGGGTAGTAGGTTGTCATTGATGGCGCCATCGGCCCCTACAGTGGCCATATCATCCTACGTAGATGTACTTAATAAGCTAAAGTACATTGAATTAATCAATAACTCTCGTTTTCTCAAAACGATAAAGGCAATTGATACATCAACGGGTAATCTTTTGATAATCAAAGTTCTTATTAAACCTTCAGAAGGGTTACCAAATCATACCATATATCTACAAGAAGTTCAAGAGCTCGTGGCGAAAGAGAGTCTTCTTCTTAGTCAATTGAGCAACGTCATTCCCTGGCATAAAATTATTGAGACAGATCGAGCAGGATACTTGATAAGGCAACTAGTTAAGACTAATTTATACGATAGAATATCATTGAGACCGTTCCTTGAGCCTATAGAGAAGCAATTTTTCGTGTTTCAAATGTTAAAGATCATTGAAGTTATCCACACGGAGGCACATATTCATCATGGTGACATAAAGCTAGAGAACTTTTTAGTGACATCTTGGAATTGGCTAATGTTATCTGATTTTTCTAGCTACACGAAACCAACATACATCCCAGAGGATAATCCAAACCAGTTCTACTTTTATTTTGATACTTCAGATAGACGAGTGTGTTATATTGCACCCGAAAGATTCTACAATTCTAAGAAGCACTCTAAATTTATACAGAATATCAATGATGATGGAATTTTTAGCAAAAAAGACCAATTGACCAACAAAATGGATTTGTTCAGTTTAGGATGTGTTATAGCGGAACTTTATGCAGATGGAGAACCAACATTCACTCTTTCCCAATCATTTAGATACATGAAGGGTGATTTCAAACCTGATTTGAATGTGATAAAAGATGTGTATATTAGGGAAATACTGAGTAGACTTATCAGTAAAAACCCAGAGGAAAGACCTGAATCCAAATTATTACTCGAAGAATATAGAGGTAAATGCTTCCCTACTTTTTTTTATGACTTCTTGTTTGATTTTATGTCTAAATTGAACAATAATGACTTATTCATTGTACCTGACAAAAATGACAATATTTCACTGAGTGATCTAAGAATTGATATGATTTATGACAGTTTTGAACAAATCTCTAGAGAATTACATTTTGAATACAAAGTGCAAGAATCTAATGAATCGAATGACATTGCAATTCCGTTGCACCTTGGTCTTCCCGGAATACCAGAAAAATATAGATTGAGGCCAACTGCATCGTTCAGGGATCATGATAATCTGAAGGAAGCTTCGTTAATTGTGTTAAACTACGTATTTTCAATGATGAAATCATTTAAAAGGCCATCATCAAAGCTAAAGGCATGTGAATTAATTGTTGCATTATCTGAAAGAATCAATGACGAGTGTAAGTTAGATAGGTCATTGCCATATCTTTTTACATTAATTGACGAGTGTACTGAAAGGACGTTTGCAAATTTCCATTCTAATGCAATGGGAAACGGAGAGAATGAAATTCCCAACATCCTGGCAAATGTTGTATCATATGCTCTAATGTCTATAACCACAATATTATCATTATGCACCTATACGACACCGGTAAATGTCTTATTATTTACTGAATACATTTTACCGAAGTTGTCTAGACTAACTTACTCTAATCTTCAAGACGATCAAATGACATTAATTAAGATAACATTAGCAGATTGCTTACCACACCTCGCTGAGATAGCAAAGAAGTTTTGGATGATGTCGAACACATTTAAAAATGATGTTTTGAAGGAACCTCATGGTAAGTTAAAAGCTTATTCAATTCCAAGTTCCAATGAAGATCTAGTTAACGCATTCAGTATCCCTAAGGAGCAATTAGACTCCGAATTTGAAAATTTAGCATTGCAGTTGTTAACAGATAACAATACATGGGTAAAAATTAGCTTGGTTAACAACATATTACCTTTGTGTAGGTTTTTTGGTGTTGATAAGACGAATGATATTATTTTACCTCACTTGATAACCTATTTGAATGATCTGAATTATGAGTTGAGACTTGCATTTTTATCTGCTACATTGGAAATAGGATCTTTTGTGGGTGTGCTATCCTTTGAGCAATATTTGTTACCACTACTTGTACAAACATTAAAAGATCTGGAACAATTTGTCGTCCTTAAGGTTCTTGAAATATTTTGTCATTTTGTTGACATAAAACTTATCAACCCTAAATTGGAATTTAATGCCTTAGAGATTTATAAAGAGTTGTTAACGAACACGGTAAAGTTACTATTGCATCCCAATGAATGGATACGTCAGTCTGTTTTGTGTTTGATAATCAGTATTAACAAGAATTTATCTGACGCAGATAGATACACATTTCTTTATCCTCATATTAAGAGCTACTTGAACTATGACATAGCTACCATTGATTGGAGTTCTTTATATCCATCTCTCAGCAAACCATTGTCAAAGAAGGTCTTTGATATGGCTATAAGATGGTCCCTAAATGCAACAAGCAAATCTCTATTCTGGCAACAGAAGAGTCTTTCCACTACTTATAGCATGGCCAACTCTAAAAAGAAGAAAGTAGTCACTTACTCCAAAAGTATGGGTAAGTCAGTTTATCTTCCCAAGTCTGCCAATGATGTTGCCTTCTCCAATTCGAACGAAAATGGAACTACCTCAATATTATCCCCAGAGGATAAAGAGTGGCTTTCTAAACTAAAGGATGTCGGTTTGCAGGAAAATGATATATGGAAAGTATTTGCTCTACGTGATCACATATTTCATGTTGGTAGAGCTGTAAGTTCAGATTTTAAGGAGAATGAAGAAGACTTTGAACGTAATACTGACGGTTTGTATATTGTACCTAGAAATGTATTTTTTGATACTTGTTTCAAATCAGAGCCTATTGCACCAGTATCAAAAGGAAGCAAAGACGAGAGTTCTCCGATTGATTTTACATCAGAAGGGAAAAATTATAGTTCATCACTATTAACTAACTTTACCAAAGTAAAAGCATCCCTTCAGACTGTCCAGGCTAATGTTTTTGGCGAACTAGAGACCAGCTACGAATCAGGATACCCTCCAAATAGTCTTCATCACCACCATATACATTCGACCACTGACAATAGCTCGACTCATAGAATTTTTAGTGTGAGCAATTCAGAAGTTATTACCTCAACCACCATGCATAACTATAAAGGTTACAATCCCTTTATATTAAATTATTTATCTAGCGTGGAATTAGACCCGAGCTTGGATAGCTTCCCAGAGTTTGGACCCTTTATTAGAGACTCGAGGCTCTCTTCAAAGGAAAATTGGCTACCAAGTGGCACATGTGTCGCTAGTATCAATACAAGCACTGAAAGTGAAGATCTTGACTCTATCAATTGTGTATCTATTGGACCATCATCTGAATTCATTGCTACCGGGTCGGAATCTGGCCAGGTTAGAATTTGGGATACATACAAACTAGATATGATAGCGAGCCTCAGAAGCTCAAGTATCTCAATCAACTTGCACTCGCCCATAACATCGCTTACATTTTTCAAAAATAGATTTGTATTAGCAGTCACTTCTAGAAACGGAATAGTGAACATTTTACGATTAGACGTTTTGAGAGCTAAAAATAAGAGGATCCTGAGATACTCGAAGCCTACTGTTATCAGATTACTTCAAATGAATGTGAAGGAGGAAGGGTACTTCATATCTTCAAAACTTATGGAAGACTCTAAACGCTCCGTACTCATAGGAATAACGTCTACTTCTAAAATCATTGGTATAGATTTAATCAGAATGAAGAAGACGTTAGAAGTACAAAATCCACTTATTCACGGAATACCAACGACTTTCATATTCGATCCGAAACATGCCTGGATTTTGGTGGGTTCAAGTTGTGGTATACTCAGTCTATGGGATTTGAGATTTCAAACTTTACTAAAGAGCTGGAAAATCACAAGCAACAACGAAAATAAAGGCATAAAGGAGCTTGTTCTTCTACCAAGCGATATCAAAATCAGTCCTTCAAAGAAAAAAGATTCCACATGTTTCGCCATGATAGGTGCTGGCAATGATCCAGATATTACCATTTGGGACGCTCCTTCCTTCGAATGTCAACACATCTTGCGTTCTCATACATCCAATGCGGAACCCACCCAATATACTCTCAAGGAAATACCAAATGATGCGAACTTATATTCACCTACAGATATTCTATCTGTTCTAACAGGTTCATTTGGTTTTGAAGACTCTGATGATAATACTGTCAATCATTTGCACTACACTAAAATTGGCTCCTCCAACTACCTAGTTTCTTCTACGTCTGATAAAAGAATTATATTGTGGAATCTTAACAATTTACAGGAGTCTATTCTGTTGAACTCTGATAAACATACACAATTCATCACTCGAAACAGACCAAATAAGATATCTATCACTCAGGAGAACCCTTTTACTAATGTTTCCAATAATAGCTCATCTACTACAACATCTGTCAATGGCTTCTTGAATCTGACAGTGGTTCATCGTGATGCCATCACTGATATAAATTTTGTATCTAAACCTTCAGAAATGATTCTATCAGTTGACCGGAACGGATTCATTAACCTATTTAGGTAGTTGTTTAAGCTTTAAACCTTATTGCAACCTGTTGAGATCAAGGACCATATGTACAGGAACAATAGTTATTCCTACGTAAACCTGTATATAATTCATAAGCTCATACCGTTGGAGATCCTTTAATGGACTGATTCTAGATGAAGATAGAAAAAAGAGGCTTTCCACAAAAACCTTTTGCTTAGACTAAAATCTATTACAGTTCAAGTCAACGATAAAATGTCAGCTGCAGATGAACAAGGCTTTAAGATAGCACTCGAAGAAGCCAAATCTGGTAAGTAAAATACACTTTCTTTCGCACATATATTGGACCCGAGACTAACAGAAGAACATAGGATACTCAGAAGGAGGAATCCCAATAGGTGCTGCTCTCGTCGATCGAAACGGCAAGTTATTGGGCAGTGGGCGTAATAAGAGAATACAGAAGCTGTCCGCTACTTTGCACGGTGAAATTTGTGCATTGGAAAATGCTGGTAGATTACCTGCTGATAGTTATAGAGGTGCAACCATGTATACCACTTTATCTCCTTGTGACATGTGCTCCGGTGCATGTATACTATATGGTGTTGAGAGAGTTGTATTGGGTGAAAATACCACTTTCAAAGGAGCTGAAGCATTGTTGCAATCAAAAGGAATTGAGGTTGTGAATGTAGATAATCAGGAATGCAAAGATTTGATGGCTCGTTTCATCAAAGAGCGTCCACAAGACTGGAATGAAGACATTGGTGTTTAGTTACGTCATTATATTGCATGCTTAATTAACAATTTGTATCATAAAAACTTGTAGTTTAGATTATGTGACGGATAAGTCGTGAGTAGAGCAATCTCTGAAAAACTGATAGAGAAATGCGATTGAATTGAAGTATGATAGTAAAGTACATATTAATGATAGTTGGGTAGAAAGATGGATGCTATATCAGATAATACGTTCACTGATATACATGAGAATGAGGCGTCTACCAGTGACCCATCTTTGCTCACAGTCATTCTTGATATATCTCCAAGTGGCTGGTTCAAGTTGAAAGATCAAATAACCATCCAAGAAGTAGCTAGGTTTCTCTTGGTGTTCTTGAATGCTCATTTATCACTCAATAACTCTAATAAGGTTGCATTTATCGTTAGTGGACCCAAGAAATGCAAGTTTTTGTATCCAAATCCAGAAAAAGATTATGATGAGGTAATTGAAGTTAAGGACCCTCAACAAGCCGATTCCAATGCGCAGAATAAAGCGGCCAAAGCTTTGTCTGGCTCGGGATTAATCAGTAAGGAGATGTATAGACAGTTTAGAATTGTTGATGAGACTGTTCTTGGTCAATTAAGTGAATGTTTAAAGGAAGCGAGTGAGCAGGTTTCTGATGATGAGCAATCCACACTTTCCGGAGCTCTTAGCTTAGCACTCACATATACCAACAGAATGCTTACAACAGATCTGTCAATTACGACAACTACTGCATCAGCTATCAGCTCAACTACAAATATGAGTCTGGGAGGAGATTCCACGACTTCTACAAATATTCATTCTGGAACTAAATCTTCAACATCTATGCAATCGAGGTTACTTATAGTTACTACCAGAAACGATGAGAACCTCAAATATATTCCAATCATGAACTCTATATTTGCTGCTCAGAAGATGAGATTATCAATTGATGTGGCCAATATGGGAAACCAAAACTCATCGTATTTACAGCAAGCATCAGACGCAACAAATGGCGTCTATTTAAGCATCGATAACCCACAGGGTCTCATTCAAATTCTTTCCACAGCATTTTTTATAGAGCCATCTATCAGACCATTGATTATACTCCCTACTAATTCCAATGTGAATTACAGAGCCAGTTGTTTTATTACGGGAAAGTCTGTAGATTTGGGATTTGTATGCTCAGTATGTCTCTGTATTATGAGTATAATTCCTGAAAACGGAAATTGCCCAACCTGTGGGTTAGCATTTGATGAAAAGATCTTGGCCCAATTACGAGATGGTCCTTCGGTGTTCAAGAAGAAACGAAAAATAGACTCACCAGCAAATAAACCCAATCCATAATGTGATTGTACTTACATAGTCAAATATCATATTTAATTCCATTATTTATTATACCGAAGTCAAATTCTTTAGGATAATTATGCATATCAATCATGTGTAATCTTCTCTTTTTAGGAGTGGAGCATATCTTTTTACACCCAGTATCGGAATACTGGAAGCATTTAAATATCTTCATTCCTTCTTCTTGTTTGATCTTTAGTAATGGATTGTGGTTTTCATCAATGTGTAACTCTAAAAACATCTCTGATGGGAATGTTCGTCTGCATTCTCTGCACTTGTAGTTATGAATACTAATTATATGGTTCTCATATTCATGATAAGACGAAAAATGGACTCCCTTGGATTTACAAGGCAGATATATACAAATGATAGGTTGATTATTATGATTACTTGAGTCTATATCGCTTGCCTCATCAAGCTCGAATTCTTCGTCATCTCTCTTTCTCTTGCTCATACTTAATTAAAACATGGAGTATCAATTTTAACGATGCTCATCTTTCATCTGAATCAAAAAACATTGTGCCTGATTGAGATACAAGAGTAGTTCAATTTAGTTTACATATATGACTGAAGATGAGATAATAGAGAGGAAGAATAGAAGAATAACCAATATGAATAATGATAACGATAATATGAAAGACTTTGAGGGTACTTCTGAATCTAAGTCCTCCATTGGATCTCATACAAGAGGACCCTTGGATCCATCATTTTTCCAGCATTCAGCATTTCCTACACATGCAACAGAATTGAATGATTCTGAGGTTTCAAAAGAAGTTTACATGTACTTGGCTAATGTCCGAAAGGATGCAGAATCAGACCAGGTTGTATATTTCGCTAAAAGAAATAATGCAAAACAAGCAAGTTTTGATGATGATAATACCATTGAAGCTTCTGAATCCCAAATTTCTGTCAATACCGAGAAAGATACCAGTGAAGGTAATGAGGAAGTTCAGGATGTGGACTTTACAATTGATGCTGCTTGGCGTGAGAATGTAATACAAAGCTTAACAACATTAAAACAAAAAGTTAAGGAAAATAATGATTTGATAATGAGCATAGATATTACAAATTATGACGAAATACCACAGAGTGCTACATTATGGCGTCAAAAAGTAATGAAAGAGGAGGTTCCTTCTATAGAGTATTTTTACACACAACTAGACCATTTAACAACCATTAAGTTGATAATATATTATACCAAATGGCTAAGTATTTCCATCAACGAAAATCTTTCCAGATGGATCTGGAACACAATGATAAGACTAGACGCCCCTTTAGACGTTAACGAAGCTGCAATAGTTAGAGATTTCGGAAAGAAAGCTTTGAAGTTGGCCAAAAATCCCAAATTTGAAGATACCTCAATTTTGTCTAAGAACACCATAAAGTCAGTCATTACGATAGTGGCAGATTATTATGGTCAAAAAGATCTTCTTTTATGAACATTAGTAGTAATTCTCTTATTAGCCTAAATAGCAATGTATTCATAAACTGATCTAATATCATAAAGTGAAGTTATATATACAGTACTAGTTATTTGATGAAAATATAAAGTTCGAGGAGATTTGAAATATCCAATATTCTCCATAATCTAAGTTAAATATTACAATTATGGCACCTAAAATAAGAGAAGACTTGGTTGTCCCGTAAGTATTCAACTCAATGAATGTATAAATTGTTTATATACTAACAATAGGAAAGTTACAAGCACGTTCCTGCAAAAGCCAGAGATGAAATAAGTGGCACTATCACCCAAGCTTTACCTATGGGAGCTATGTTCATGAGAAATAAACTTTTATCCTGGGCATCATTATTCCTTGCAGTACAGTCATTATTAAACCAGCCAGCTAATAAGCCCGTAGATGAATCAGATGGATCTCAACCACCACTTTTAAGAGTACTTTTCGCTCTTGTTGCTCTCGGTACCTGCTATCTCGAACTTTTCTTCCCACTGTACGGCCCAGCAGCTCAACAAGCTAAATTAGCAGCTAAAGCAGCTTCTTCTACTTTGTCTACAGCTGCAGCTGCTGCCACTGCAACTGGATCAATATGAATAGATTTCATCCCAATACAAAAATTACAAATCATAGATACTAATAATACATGATGTTAATACATAAAAATTAAACAGTCCGTAAATACAACCGTATAAAACTTGAATAAATCTATGGCCAATTGAATATAGTACTCTCTGTTCCTTTATAGCATACAGATATCTTCAGAGATGTCGCATTCCAGCTGATATCACAAATTCCAACCAGTGCATCTTTTCTACCTTTTGGTAATTCACATTCATAAAGGGCAAGGCATTTCAATCTATCTTTTCTAGAGCCCTCTATGACAGTCAAATCCCATATTGTTAATCTTCCGTAGTCATCACCCACAGCTAACCATTTCAGATCAGGAGATACTGATGCATTGAATACTAACGGATCTTTCAAATTTTTCAAGTGTGACAGGTCTGGTAGATTATAGTTATCGAAATTTTGAAATATGTTAGTGCTGACCTTTACATTATTTTTGCTGGTGTCCCAAATATTTATAACACCATCCATAGAGGCACTTAATAAATGTCCCTCCACTAACCATGATAAAGATATGATAGGAGTTCCATGCTTCAAGAATTTGTCTTCTACCGAAACTGAATTGTATTCGGCTATTTCTTTTGTAGAACTATTTGTCCATATTTTGATTTGATAATCGAAGTCTGAACAAGAAGCAAGTAGCTTAGATTGAGTATCAAAAACGAGTGATGTAATGGGGTTCTTGTGTCCGTTTAAGTATCCTATTTGTTGTACCTCAGGGTCACTACCAAAAGTCAGTTTTGTTATAGAGTAGATTTTAATTGTGTTTGAAAACGTTGCAACAGCAAACTTGTTTTCATCAACCCAGCAAGCACTGATAGGGGCATTATTTTCAGATTGATCATCTGGTGTAGTTTCAACATTCACTTGTTGAATTAACCCTAAGCTGACTCCATTCCATAAGCTTACAAATCCATTTAAGCCAACCGATAATAAGTAATATCCACTGTTGTTCCATATCAAGGCGTTCACTATCGTAGATGCAGTATTGTCGGATTTTTCATTTTGTTTACTGGTTATTATGTCATTATTTGTAATTGTATTTGCTATGTTTTTTAGTTTTCCATCTGGTGACCACGCTCTTAATTCACCATTTAAACCGACTGTTACGATAATATTACCTTGTGGAGACCATGATACAACATTTATATCGTTCTGAGTGCCCAAAATGTTAGGATGAATTAATGTTACAGACTCAGCTATCTCATTGTTAATTATGGCACTAATAACAGCAGTGGAGTCGGTCTTTCCGTAGGAAAGAACATCTAATGACTTGTTCCAGTGAGAAATAATACTCTCCGAAAACTTCAAAGCAGGTGCAATCTTCTTCGTATCAAACTTTTCATGTACAATCTCTGAAGTAGTATTATTTTCTATCTCTTCTTTCAAATTTTCAGCATTATCTTCGGTGTCCTCCATATCAACATCACCACTTCCATTATACTGTGATTTGAGCAAAAATCTGTCTCCTTTATTTCGTATTATTGACTCATTCTGGCCATTTGTATCGTTATTTTGACTCTCTTTTTCTTCCTCTAAGAGTGCACCAAAAAGTGAAAGCTTTTCACCGTTTCCATCCTTGAGATTCTCTGAATCTTCCTCAGATAAGCTAAATAATATACCCTTTTGAACCAAATTGACTAAACAGCCAGGATAAACTTTAGAGACTACTGGTAAGTGCTTGTTTTGTTCGTATGACAGACATTGTGCATGTTTTTCAAGAGCATACGCTGCGAGGTCATATCCAGATTCCTGGAGATATCGCCACACCAAGTAGTTAAGTTCCCTGCTTGTGAGCGACATGTATTACCTCAAATTTCTTTATATTCAGAGTCTTCCTTTTCAAGCCAGCTTTCTATATGAGATGAATATACATTCTCATATTTAAATTTAACACTAAAAAATGTTACACAAAATCCTAAGCGCCTGGGATTCTAAACATTGAAAAGAGATCCAGCCAGGTAGATAAATCAAAGAGAAGTTGATTGTTGATCGATTAGTTAAATTAACATCATGGCTCTCAATATAAGGGAGCAGCATAGGAAGAGCAGAGCGCCTTGGCAGGTGTCTGGTCAGAATGCCAAAGTGAGCAATCCTTATGCTAAAGCTAATACATCAATTGCAAGCGCCAAAGATACAAATAATTCGTTTCCTGTTCAAACAGGCAACAATTCTAGCCGGAAGAACAATAGACGTATGAGTATTCATGCTTCTGCAGCTGCACAAGCACATGGAAGGTCATTTTCGCTGGCAGTTCCATTTGATCCAAGTACACTTCCTCCTGTTCCCAAGGTTGGTCAAGAGAGTGTTTTCGGCAGCACTGATTCTTTAGTTGATCCAGACCAATCTAAGGATGATGAGTTTGCCGACATTGAGAGAAAGATTATGAAAGAATTGTCCAATGGTACGGCAACAGAGATTGATGATTACTATAAAGTGCTTGTTAAACAAAAAAATTTAATAAACAGAGACATAAAATCCAATATCAACCAAAACCAACAGAACATTTTGGAGCTTACGAATGAACTAAAAGATACAAAAGATGAGCTAATGCAGCTTAGAGTTTCTACCAAAAAATTATTCGAAGTTTTGGACGAGTTTAAAGAAAGCGCAGAAAGGAGGATGGATTTAGAGGAACCTTCTAATCCAGTGGAATCTTACGCACCTAGCAACAGGAGAAAGGATCGTTCGTCCGTTTTAGTCTTGAAGAAGATGTGGGCGACGGAATTGCAGTCATTATTCAAGCATGTAGATGGTGCATCCAAATTTGTTCAACCGTTACCAGGAAGGCATGTTTTAGCAGAAAGTGGTAGATGGCATGAAGTTAACGTGGGTACATGGAAACCTGTTCAGACAGCACATTTGTTTGTGTTGAATGATTTGTTTTTGTTTGCTGTGAAAAAGAGATCACAAGAAGGTGGTAATGAAAGCAGACTACAAGCAGTTCAATGTTTACCATTGACTGATGCTAAACTCTCAGATATCACCTCAAGTGTCTCAAAATTAAGCGACGAAAAAAAGTACTACATTAGTGTAAAGTCAAAGGCTTTAAGTTATGTCTTTCAAACAGATCGGTATGATCATTTCTTAAAGATTACTGAAGCATACAGTAAGGGTGTGACAGAATCGTTCCAGAAGAAGAGGCTTGTTGACTCTGAGAAGTATCCGGGATCTAAATCATATTCAGATCAGACAGACGAAGAAAAGAAACAATTGCGTGACTCATTGAGAAGTTCTGGTATTGGTGAAACTCCTATTGATGAGAAAAGAAGGAGTGGTTCGCAAAGACAAAGCGCAGAGATAATCCTTCAAGACATTTCAAGCCGTGTGCATACACGTAATAGATCTAATGATTTTCTAAACGGATTCAATGGAGGAAAACTCAAAAGTGGGGATACAACTCAAATTTTCCAGGCTTTAAGGAGATTAGAAGATAGATTGGATGAAGTAGACGTTGAAATTGCGCATAATAAACATACAGAATCAGTTGGATTAATCAAGTATATTGAAAACAGATTGGACGGCATAGAATCTTCAATTAATGGGTTACATGACAGCTCATCACCAGCCATTGATGAATTGAAGCTATTGATTGATGTTGTAAAATTAAAAATTAATTCCAGAAAGAGTAGAGTTCAAGAAAGTCTCGGATTTGAGTTACATCATAATATCGCAAGATTGACTCAGCCAGAAATTCACGAAATTATAGAATATTTCTTTAATTTTGATCAGTTGAATACGGGAATATCTTTGTTTTTAAAGGGTAATTCGGAGCACCTTGCGAACATTATGGCGAAATTAGCTATAGGTGTTCAAGGCTCTACAATTATCGATGTTGTGAACTATTTGTCAAACTTGGTAATTGTTAGTATATCCATAATCAAGAGAACTATCCTGATGTACCATGAATGTATTCTTCCGATCTCAAAAAAGGATCCACAGAACCCCGTGGATTCTAGTGGACTTATAAATTGGTCTATTGTTGAAATTACGCAGGTGGAAAAGACAATTAAAAAACACTTGTACGGTACATTACTCGTGACTGCAGGTACGGATCCCGAAACCGATACAATTATCTATAAAGTTAAAGATAAAAAACTCTTTGCAGAGTTCCTAGGTAATACAAAACCATATTTAGATGAATTGAAGTCCGTTGGGGTGAACGTGAACTTTGTCTTTGACGAGATATTTGCGTTACAAGAATGAAAGTTTGTATAATACATAATCAAAACTTATAGCTTTGAATAATAATGATATAGGTCATAGGTTTCTCTCCATTGGGGACTCTTCTTCTTAACTAGTAATATTGAAAGTGATAATACAAGTAAAAGTCCTGTTATGATTGAGAAGAGAATACCTGCTCCAATAGCTCTTAGTAAGGGCTCAACAACAAAAGTAGCGGTAGCAGCTAATAATTGTCTAATAAGGTTATTAATAGCAACACCAGTTGCACCTTTTCCTGGCAATGAATGGACTAAAAAGGTAACAGTAGCTCCTATAATAAGCATAGATGCAAAACCAAATATTGCAGTACCAATCAAGGGAAGCACCCAAAGCTCACCGTATTTGATATTCCATCCGAAAACCAAACAGGCTATCGGAAACAAACAGACAGCTGTTACAATATTCCATGAAAGTCTTGACTCAGGAGCGAGTTCTCCATTATGTTTTTTGGCGTATTGGAGAAGTAATCTGTCATTCCATCTACCACCGAGAACAGAAGCTATCACATAAGTTACTGAGTTGGGTATGTACATTAACCCAAGAATCACTGAGTTGAAGTTATACGGCTCTCTGGCGTATGCATAACTGATTGTCATGTTGAAAAAATAGATAGCCGCAAAATTAACTGAGGAGTATATAACAACGAAAAGAACAGGGGGATAAGTAAGTAAGACTAATGCATGTGTAGGTCGAATAATTAGATCATAAAAGTTGACTTTAAACCTCTGAAACCTCGACAATTCCTCGATACTTTGTAACTTCTTATATCGTGTAATCTCCCTACTAATGGTTTCTTCCGCAATGTTCTGAGTAACGACCCTAGAGATTTGTGATCTTTCTGACGTAAGCCGTGTAAGAGTTGGCATTACTGGATCCATCATTGCAAGCTCAGATTGGGTACGCGAAATATTAGTTCCTACTCTTTCTATGTCTTTTGTTTTCGAAATTGTATCAGATTCCTCACGTTCTTTTAATAATTTGCTTAAAGCATCACCTTTTCTCAAAGTCTCTGGGAGTAGAAATGTTATGCTAATCACATTTAAGCCAGAAACTATCACCAAAACCCATTGTGTTGCTCTCCATCCCCATGCTTGTCCGACTGCACCACCGATGATTGGAGCTGCAAAAGGACCAACCAACGGTCCCAAATAATAAATTCCCATACTACGTCCCATTTCTTCAGGAATAAACAAGTCACTGACAGTTCCTGCTCCCACAGCTTGTACAGATGCCGAACATCCACCTTGAAGCATTCTTAAGACAATCAAAGCACTGATATTTGGAGCTAATGCAGCACCTATGGAAAATGCAAAAAATAACACGAAAGATACGAGGTATATGTTACGTCGGCCATAATTCTCTGAAAATGTAGACCACCACAATGGAAATACTCCTAATGACACGAGATATATCCCCACTGAAATGTCAACCATTGATGGTCCAGTATGCAAGTCATCACATATATCATCTATAGCAGGCAACATGATAGATGTTCCCATAGGCCCAGAAATAGCCGCAAATGCAATAATCAACACGATACAATATTTTATAGACTTAGGGTAGTCTCTTGCATCTTCATATTCTGGAATCAACGTTATTCTTCCAAGTAAGCCTCGTCTATTTTTAAGGGGAACTCTATTAGTTTTCACTGAACTTTGGCTTTTATTTTTTCCTAATGAGTTTCTGCTAATGCTTCTACTGGCATTCTCCTGCACTTCTTGTTCCTCCAGGGATTCATCATCTTGGTCATGTAATGTCTGTGGATGCTCTACCTTTTCTGTATTAGTTTTGATAGATTGCTGGGTTTCTAGGGAGTTGAGCGAAACTGTTCCTGACTGATTATCTGAGCTCATAGATTTAATATCCCTAAATCAGACTATTGAAATATGTTACTATTGAAAATCTTTATAAATCCTCAACTTATTGTATCGCAGTAGGATTCGAGATTCTATATATCTTATGACTCTAGTGGAACCTCTGATTAAAGCCGTTCAAAGCCGATCCAAATTTTCTAACCGATCCGCCGCTCACCTATAAAGCAATTATACTCTATTGGGAGGGTATCGATATTATACAAGCATATGATGGAGCAGGTAGCAATAGAGTACGAGATACCTTAATAAGATTGTGAAAAGGAAGCTCAATTGTTTCTCAGTAATAGCCTATTTACCCATTGGTTTCTTCAATACCCTCTTATTACTAAGAGGCTGCTAAAAATCCCGGGAGTCACGTGTTTATCACAGGAAGGGAGAGCTGCCTGTGTTAGAATAAGCACTGATATTACATCCGATAGACATAAGACAGCCTAAAGAACACCAATACAAAAAGGGACTCGATTCGGTGACAAGCGACACATTGAACTGGCTTATATATAGCAAAATATACCATTGCCTTGGGATAGATAATAATTGAGGAGATTCAAGAAGGGAAATGAGTGAATCCCTTAGACATCTGTTGCCGGTGGCGGTAGTAAGAACAGTGTTGGCAGCATTGATTTTTATTTTGGGGGCTGTTTCTGTCCGTTATAACCAAGCAATTGGAATAAGAGTATTTCATAATGATGCACCAAAGAGGCAAAAAGTCATCAACAGTACGAAAACACTGTTTGTTACAATGTTGATCCGGCTCACATCGTGGATCAATCCATGCAAAATATCCATAACAGTGGATAAAGCAACTATGCCATCTGGGGATAGGATCACCGTCGGAAGTAATGGATTGATAAGCAGTATTCTCAGGCCTAATTCTATTTTCATCTCTAACCACCAGATATACACCGATTGGCTCTTTTTATGGTATTTAACATATACAGCAAAGTTGAGTGATACTGTGCATATCATTTTGAAGGATCTCTCTGGAATCCCATTGTTGGGACCAGGTATGCAAAACTTCAATTTCTTGTTCTTATCTAGAAAATGGGCTAAAGACAAGATAGTTTTGACAAATCAGTTATTAGGCATAGATGCTGACGCAAGAGGTGTTGGCCCCACAAACGGCGTACACTCAGTTTCTAGTGTAAGCACGGCAGATTCTAAAGAATTTGGTACGGTAAAGAAATGGCCAAAGGGTGAGAATTCCAAACAAGTCTGGCCATATCTGATTATCTTATTCCCAGAGGGTACCGTCATCGCAGATAATACTAGAAGAAGATCAAACGACTATTGTCAAAAGAAAGATCTTAAACAATTAAAACATGTATTAATCCCTAGAATCCGTGGATTATTCTTGACATTAAAAAAATTGAAAGACTCAGTGGAAGTTGTGTATGATATTACAACAGGTTATTCCGATTTAAAAGCTACCCAATACGGCGAAGACGAGTTCTCTTTGAAACGAATGTATTTCCTTGGAAAGGGGCCTAAGCTCATTAGCTATCATATTAGAGCCTTCTACTTGAAAGACATACCGTTGGGTGCAGACGTTGAGGATGTAGATGATGTGAGTGAGGCTGATTTGGACAAATTTGAGAAATGGCTTTTTAAAATATGGTACGAAAAGGACAATCTCATGGATAACTTCTACAAATTTGGTACATTCTACAATCCTGCTGACGAAGAAGCAGCACGTGTGGCTAGAGAGAACACAGTAGTTGGTAATTTCAACAACAACAGTGTCATAGAAGTCTTTGTCCTGTATATCCCATTAATAACAACTGCAATCCTAGCTCTGTTACTTTTATTGCTGGTGAAAGCTGTCATATGGAACTATTTGTTACTTTAGTTCTTTATTTCATTTAGTAACAACAGTGACTATTTGACCCATCTTTAGTCTTTAAAGTAAGAAATTATATTTATGCTCAATCTCAAATTAGGGTGCGAAAAAAATTCTGGATGGTGCAAAAATGAAACATAGTCAAGAACTTGTTTCAGTACCATAGCTCAGCAATGACACATACCTAGTAATATCGTTTGGGCCATGCATTAGATATATTAGTATATAATTGCAAATACTTATGAGTTAAATGATATCCATTTTCTTTTTCATCTTAAATTTCATTAACAGTTAATAATGTTAGTCTCATGTATAAATTTATTGCCCAAAGGCCTCATGGTCATATCTTTGTTTATATCAACATTTCTCCTCAGTTTCTTGTTGATGGGATGTTTAGACTCCACAGGGACCTACTCAAATGTTTATATCTCTGAAGTGGGTTTCAATAAGTCTTCATATTTATACTCAGCTGCAGATTCAGGCTTCAAACTGACAAACGAATCTGTGAGCTTAGATGAACTATCCATCAGGGTTGGATACTTAGCAACGTGTGTTAATTTAGATGGTAAGCTTACTTGTGAGTCAACTAGCTCCTTAAGCAAACTCTCTGATTATACTACTGTATCCATTGATACCAACTCCTCAGCCAAAGATAACAAGTTAGATCTCATTGAAGTAGCTAAACAAATCAACGACTCATGTCATCCAAGAATTTTAATGACTGCAATTATCATATCGTTGGTCCTTTTGTTGATCCTGTGCTATATAGCAGTACCATTAGTTCCAGGAAAACTGATTGGGAAAAAGATAATTTGTGTCTTATCGTTTGCAAACGTATTGGTTTGGGGCTTAGGTGCTATGCTCCAAAATGAAGCTGCTGGAACTGTCACAAAAGTGGTAGGTGTATCATCGGTGTCATTACTTAGCGCTAAAACTGGTAAGAGAGCTGAGTCTATGTCATGGGCTGCATTTGCATTTTTATTAATGGTATGCATCAGTGGGTTCTTTATTTGTATCAGAGATATGAGAAAAGCGTCTCTTGCAATGGAGCCTAAGTTTTAAGTGGTCTAAAAGTTAAATCATGGACGTCTTGACATACTACTAATACTCTACACCTACCTATACGTGAAAAATTATCCTTGTTTCAAATGCCTATTAATATTTCAACTAAGTGCTACAAGAGAGATCAAATTATATATTTATCCTATCAATAAGTATCTGATACTACTATTCTCTGACATACTAGTGTTAGCATTTTTATCGTCTTACAGTAACGTTACTTTGTTTCTATTCTATGTTCTTGTACTGTATATCTCCAATTCGAAAATGTATATTTGAGCGTGACTGGCACGTGATTTTCAAAAATTTTGGAGAACCGCATTCCCAGTTTTTTTCCAGTCTAACTAAGCGCTCTAACAAATGCTGTAAACAGTTCACGTTAAAACCAGGACACAATTGAATAATCCTTTGATCCAATACATCTATTCCTATTGAGATCATTGGTTAATTATGTCGTATACAGAGCAACTTGACGCTTTTGTGTCTAGACTTAACGACAATGATGACTACAAGAGTGCTCATAGCGTTCTTTCAGAGCTTCTTGATATGATTGAGACGTTTAATGGAGCAGCAGAATATGAATATTTTTTATCCAATTTAATACCAATATTCATAAAGAAGCTTAATGATGTTCCAATCTCACTTAATAGTCATTCCGCTGAGCATAAGCTCAGAAACTCTATATTGGAAATACTTCACCGATCTATCATGAACGAAACATTCCAGCCATATTCGGAACAAATATTAGATACGTTAACAAAAATTCTTGTGGAGGAGAATGAAGACAACGGTGTCTTATGTATGAAGATCATTACTAGTTTGCATAAAGCATATAAGGCTAATCTATCTGAGAAAGTGGGCCCTTTTGTTGATATCATTAATCAAATTTATGATAATATGCCCCAAACAGTAAACGACGTGATTAGCTCAAGCACTGGCTTGCAGAATTCAGCTAATACTAAAGTTTATGAGGGAACTGACTTATCTCCCCCATCATTTTCAGATGAGGGATCATCCAAGACATTAAATAATACAATGTATTCTTTCAAGACTTTGGCTGAATGTCCTATAACAATGGTGTCCTTATATTCATCATACAAGAACCTTGTACAGACGTCTTTAACGACTTTCTTACCCAGGATTCTTGACTTATTGACTTTACAAGTTGAAGAACAACGACAATTCCGTACTGAAGCCGAAAAGGAAAATAAAATCGTAACATCAATTTCTCCCAAAATTAAAAATCGTCAAGCATTTAGTGATTTCGTTCTTGGACAAGTAAAAGCTGCTTCATTCTTGGCTTATGTGTTCATAAGAGGATATTCCACTCAGCACTTGTCTGAAGAACAAGCTAAAGTTGTGCCAGATGTAATTTTAAGACTTTTGCAAGATTGTCCTGCAGAGTTGTCAGTCGCTAGGAAAGAGTTGTTACATGCAACTAGACATATACTTTCAACTCCTTTCCGGACCCACTTCATCCCAAAGACTGAATTACTTTTCAATGAAAAGATCTTAATCGGAGATGGATTAACATCTTTTGAAACATTGAGGCCGTTGGCATACTCCACAGTCGCTGATTTCATTCATAATGTTAGAAATGAGCTTACACCTAAACAAATTTGGTACACTGTTCGTATTTATTGTTCTTTATTAGAGGATGATACTCTTGCTTTGACAGTCCAGATAATGAGTGCAAAACTTTTACTTAATTTGGTGGAACGTATAATGAGGTTACCAAATAAGTTAGAAGGAAGACAATTATTCATGCTCATTATTGCCTCTTATGCGAAGAGATTCAAAAGCTTGGATAGAAAATATGATCACATTATACTGAAACACAAGGAATATGAAAAGAGAAGAAAGGAAAAAGAACTTGAAACCCAAAAGGCCATACAAAGATACACCTCCGGCAAGACTCAGTCAGCCGATGAAGATACAAACGAAAGGCTCAAAATAGAGAACCAAACTGAAGATGTTGACATGCTAGATGCTGATTTGGATAATAATGGAGACAGCAAATCGGTGATTCAAAACGAAAGTAACGGTGATGAAGATAAACCAGAGCACGACGACAAAACTTCAGATATTGATGTTTTTGATCTTGAAGTTTCATTTATTTCACCTTCACCAATTCCAAATAATACTGATTTATTGAAAGATGCTAGATATCTTTTCCGGACATTGATGACATTCCTCAAATCTGTCATATTTGGTTTAAAGAATTGTAACTCTCCTGCTCCACCACAACCTACTCCATCAGATCCTAAGAATCCTGCACAACCTGTTGACTACGATAAATGGAACGACTCGGCAAGAATAAACTCTTGTGAGGAAGTTAATATCTTCCGTGAGCTATTCAGAGGTGGTATCAGTTGCTTAAGATTCTTCTCTGCAGCAAAACCAAAGCAGAATGCTACTCAACAAAAGGCATTCGATTTTTCTACGGGGGGTCCAAACTTACCCATTACATCATCTAAGGAAGAAAAAGATCTTATGGAAATTCTTGCTACAATCTTTATCCATATTGATCCAGCATCGTTCAATGAAATTGTTAGCGCTGAGCTTCCATTCATGTTTGATGCAATGCTTGAAAATGCTGCATTGTTGCATTTGCCTCAATTCTTCTTAGCAAGTGAAGTCACATCGGCGAACTTCTTGGGAATATTAATATCCTTCTTGAAATCAAGACTTGACCAACTTGGAAAGATCGAATTGATGAAATCTAACATATTAATCAGATTGTTCAAGTTATGTTTTATGTCAGTGAACTTATTCCCAACTGCCAATGAAGTCGTAATTTTACCTCACTTGAACTACTTGATATTGGAGTCATTGAAATTGGCAACCAAAGCAGAAGAGCCTATAGTATACTCGTACTTAGTACGTATACTATTTAGGAGTATTAGTGGAGGGAGGTTTGAGAACTTATATAAGGAGATTCTTCCTATCTTGCCAGTCTTGCTAGAAAGTTTGAACAAGATGATTGCCAATTCCTGCCGTCCATACGAAAGAGATATCTATGTTGAGTTATGTTTGACTGTTCCAGTTAGGTTATCGGTTTTGGTTCCACATTTGAACTATTTAACAAGACCTTTGGTATATGCTCTCAACGGCTCACAAGAACTTGTAAGTCAAGGTTTAAGAACCTTTGAGTTATGTGTTGACAATTTGACTGCCGAATACTTTGACCCAATGATTGAACCTGTAATTGATGAAATAATGGCTGCATTATGGAAACACCTTGAACCTGTACCATACCACCATCAACATTCCCATACAGCTATTAGAATTTTGGGTAAACTTGGTGGCAGAAATCATAAACACTTCAAGCCTTGTAATGATTTAAAAGCACAATCAATGGCTGATCAAGAAATCAAAGCCTTATTTGAGATTCATGGTTTAGATGGAAAGATACCAGTTTCAATTACTCCTGGTATTGAATCAGCTATCAAACTTATTGAGGACCCAAGATTAAAGGTCCACTATCGTATAAGCGCATTCAAATACTTATCCAATATTTTGAAGTTGTTTGTCGATACTACACCAATTCCAGAAGATTATGCAGCTTACATTTCAGAATGTGTTTCTGACTTGAAATCCGATAGTATTGAAATTGTAAAATTAGAGGAATCAGAAATTTATGAGGTTGATAAGTTAAAGAACCAGCTGGAGCTTTGTGAGAGATTATTAGAAATACTGTACTTTTCCATTTCCATTCCAGATATATCTGAAGAAGCTAGTAAGTTAATAGATGGTCTCACTGTGCATTTCATGCTTATCTATTTGGGATCATCCGTTATAGATAAAATTAAAAAGGAGAGACCATTCTCTGTTGACGACAACGAGGGTAAGTCATACATAAGTGAATCTGCATTCCTTGACTCATTGGTTTACGCTTTAAGCTTCTGGGATAAGTCAGTGAAAAACAAAGCAGTTGAAGTCATTAAAAATATTTATAAGATATCAGTTACATTATTTGGCTCGGAGGAAAATGCTTTAATCTCCCCTATCTTCAGATCTATGTTTTATAAATTCACCCATTGCTGTTATGATGAGTTTTATCACACTAAATTAGGTGGTATAATTGGACTTAAGACGATGTTTGAAGATTTGAGCATACCAGCTAGCTGGTTCTTTAAGCGTCAATTTGAGTTGGTTCGTGCTATTTTCTCTATTTTAAGAGACACTCCGGAGACGGCTCCATTTGAAGTAAGAGAATTGGCGAAGGAATTAGTATTCAAATTATTACATCACTGTAATGTTGGATTGTCAAAGGAAACTATCTTAGAGAAACCATTCCAAACTCTAGTCGGTGCTTTAGTATATGATTTGGCTAGTGCTAACCCTGTGGTACGTGAAACTGCCCAAAAATCATTACAAATTTTATCGGACACTACAAATGTTCCCGTATCTACTATAATGGGACCTTGTAAACATTTATTACTCACTCCAATTTTTGGAAAACCGTTGAGAGCACTTCCTTTTGCAATGCAAATTGGAAATATAGATGCTATAACCTTCTGCTTAAATCTTGAAGATTCATTCCTTACATTTAATGAAGAGCTTAATAGACTTCTTTTGGAAGCTTTGGCATTAGTAGATGCTGAAGATGAATCTTTGGCAAATGTCAATCGTCTACATGAATATAGAACGTCTAGACAGTTGATTGAATTGCGTGTGGTATGCATAAAACTTCTTTCACTTGCTCTAACAAAGCCTGATTTCTCTTTAGGATCTCTAGCAGAAGCTAGAATACGGATATTGGGTGTGTTCTTCAAGGCACTCTGTAATAAATCTATGGAAATTATTAATGCAGCTCATCTTGGTTTAAAGTCAAGTCTTCAGGAAAATGCTAAATTGCCAAAGGAACTTCTTCAAAATGGTCTTAGACCAATGTTGATGAACCTTTCTGATCACAAAAAGTTGACCGTTTCTGGCCTTGAGGCCCTTGCACATTTATTAGAGCTTTTGATTTCTTATTTCAGAGTTGAAATTGGTAGAAAATTATTGGATCATTTAATGGCATGGGCACAAATAAGTACTTTAAGGCAAATAGCAGGACTGGAATTAGAAAACAATCATACCGTCCAAGTAGTGATGGCTATTTTGAACATTTTCCATTTACTTCCACCCAAAGCGTTTACATTTATGGAAGAAATCATCAATACATTACAATACTTGGAGGGTCATCTTGATCGTCACCAAGGTTCGCCATTTAGAGTTCCCGTCTCTAAGTTCTTGAACCGTTTCTCTGAAAACTCCATTGAATACTTCATAACTCACTTGAGGAATCGAAAATTGGGTAACATGTTGGCATCAATTACTGGAATGGAAGGGTGTAATGAAATTAGAATAGCTGCCAAGCTGAAGATTAATGATATTATTGAAGATGTGAAGACTGAAACTGATGGTGATACAAAGATTGTCAAATTTTCTAACACTATTGATCTCATTGAATCCATTAGTAAATATGATGCTGATTGGTTATACGAACTGCAGGATTTACTCAAGGACTTGTTTGACATGGTTGGCAGTATTGTTGAAATTGAGGATGCGTCCCCACTAGTGTCGTCTAATCACTTCCAAGCTGAGCAATCAATCAAAAAATTGCACACATTACTCATTCAATACTTAACCAGGAATCCAACTGATGTGGATGTTGTGTTTAAGAATATCAACAATCTTTCCGTTTTGAAAAGAAAAATTCCTAGTGAATTTGAAAATTTCCTTCTCGAGACAGTTGTTCGCTCAACTGATATTAATCATAGAATAACTTACCTTGACCGTTGTACATCATTTGTGTCTGATCCTTCCAACTCCATGCAAGCCAAGATTTACTTGCTAAAGAGAGTATTGAATCCAATTTTACTCTATGAATATAAACAGAATGGTTCCATCGATACCTTCTTTGAAAGTACACCAAAATGGTTAATCGATATAAGTGAGAATATTTGGAAGTCTACCAATGACATTATAACTGATCATACATCTGGCACAATTGACAACTACAGATTTCAATTACTTGAAATGACAGCCATTTTATTAAAACTTGCTCCTACGTTCATTAGTGACTACAGGAAAGATATTATCAAATTTAGTTGGAACTACATCAAACTTGAGGATAATATCACGAAGCAAGTAGCTTATGTTACCACTTCCTACTTTATAGCAGCATATGATACGCCGACTAAACTTGCAACACAAGTGTTTGTTGCTTTATTACGTACGCACCAAACAGACTCCAGACACTTGGTTAGGCAAGCTTTAGATATCTTAGCGCCAGTCATGCCAGAAAGAATGGTAGACGAAGCTCCTATAGACTGGCTTAAATGGCCACGTCGTGTTATTTCAGAGGATGGTTTCAATGTGACGCAGGTTTTGAATGTTTATCAATTCATTGTACAACATCCGGATCTTTTCTTCGTTGCTCGTGAGCATTTTATTTCAAACATTATCACGGCAATGGGTAAGTTAACCATCTTAGCAAACCCGGCAGTCGAAAACCAGGTCTTGGCTATTGAATTGGCCGAGCTTATATTGAAGTGGGAAACAAAGGCCAAGTTGTTGTCTACTGATGCGGAGAGCAAAGCTAATGACTTAAAGACTTCTAGTAGTGATTTTACCACGTCATCCAATTATACTATTCCCTTTGGTCAAAGAGAAGCGTGTGTTACATTTTTAATTAGATACGTCTGTATCAGCCCTCAAAGAGCATCAGAGAGTGAACTTGGTCAAAAAGCTTTGGGAATATTACATGACTTATTGAGCCCAGAGCATTGGCCAGAAGTTTCTGTTAAATTAACATTCTTTGAAAAGTTCCTTCTTTCGAACGATCTCAATTCATCTAACTTGTTAGGCTATTGTTTGAATGCCCTTGAAGTTTTGGGAGTTGTGTTGGAATGGAAAGATTCTGATTGGATTATTAAAAATCTCAGCTACCTACACAAATTGCTTGAAAAATGTATCAAATCGGATAATCATGATATTCAGGAGGTGTTACAACGTGTTTTGAAGATTATTCTTGAAGCTCTAAATGCAAAGACCTCAGAAGATCAAGATGAGGACGAAGAAGTTAAAGAATTTATTTCACTACTCACAACAACAGTAGCCGAAGATTTGGGTGACATGCCCTCCGTTGCGGCAGGTGTCACATTATCATGGACACTTTCAATCTATAGGCCATCCACGCTAGACCCACTCATGCCTCTGATTATGAGGACTTTCAGCAAGCTTTGCAAGGATCATATTACTATTACTCATCAAGGGTCCCAGTCCTCCTCAAAAGATAGCACTAACTCAGAATATGAAGCAAAAATGACAACGAAACTTCTTGATAAAATTCTTTACTTGTCTTCAAAGAGGATATCCACCTTAGGAGATCAAAGAAGAATATTCCTCTCCCTTTTGGCTCAATTAATTGAGCGTTCGTTAGACAAAGATTCTTTAGAGAGGATTATCAAGATTGTTAAAGGTTGGGTATTTTCAAGAACAGATCTCTTTCCAACTACTAAGGAAAAGGCGGCAATCTTGGCTAAGATGATGGTCTTTGAAATAAGAGGTGAACCAACCTTATCAAAAGAATTCTATCAAATATTAATCGATATTTTTGAGGATGATACATTTAGCTGTACCGAGCTTACTGTTCGTATGGAGCAACCATTCTTAGTTGGAACCCGTTCAGCTGATGTCACAATCCGTAGGGAGCTTATGACAATTCTTAACAATTGCTTGGAGAAAGATATTAATAAGAGATTGTATTACGTTATCAGAGAGCAGAATTGGGAGCATTTGGCAGATTATCCATGGCTTAATCAGGCATTGCAACTTCTTTATGGCTCTTTCGATTTTAATCACAAGCTCACTCTCGTTGAAAATGAATACAAATTTGCTCCTGTGACTGCATTCCCATATACTCAAAAAGATAGAATGGATTCAGACTCAGAAAGCGAAGATCTTTCCAATTTGCTTGAGAATCACAGAAAATTCATGAGCGAATTATCGGAGATTAAAGCAGGTGATATTTTGGAACCACTTATAGATATGTTTTACCAAAGTAGCGAAACAATCCATCGCACATGGTACACAATATTTCCAGTTGCTGTTCAATCTATCCCACATTCAGAGCGTCTTGATTTTACAAGATTTTTGGTTATTTTGTTGTCTAAAGATTACCATACACGCCAAATTGATAACAGACCAAATGTCATACAATCTCTTCTTGAAGGTGTTGCTCGCTGTAAAGATTTGGAACTTCCACCATTTGCTGTCGAAAATCTTGCTTCTAATTTCAACGCATGGTCACAAGGAATTCATATACTTGAAAACATAGAGGCTCGATCTGCAAATGGCAATGCAGATGTTCGTGAAGTAACACAAGATGCACTTGCGAAATTGTATTCCACATTAAAGGAAGATGATATGTTCTATGGTTTATGGAGAAGACGTGCTAAGTACTCTGAAACTGTCGTTGCTTTGTCTTATGAACAAATTGGATTATGGGATAAAGCTCAGCAGCTTTATGAAACTGCTCAGATCAAGGCTAGAAGTGGTGCTTTGCCATATGGTGAATCTGAATATACTTTATGGGAAGACCATTGGATTTTATGTGCTGAGAAGTTACAGCACTGGGATATATTAACAGAATTAGCAAAACACGAAGGTTTCTCTGATCTTCTTTTAGAATGTGGTTGGAGAGTTGCTGACTGGAATACTGATAGAGAAACCCTCGATCAAACTGTTAGAAATGTCATTGATGTACCAACCCCTAGAAGACAAGTCTTTGAAACTTTCCTTTGTTTACAAGGCTTCGGACAAGAAAAGGAGACACTCCAAGAACTCTCTAGACTTTGTGATGAAGGTATTCAATTAGCATTGAGGAAATGGCATGGATTACCCCAGAGGTTTAATAATGCACATATCCCTCTCTTGCATACATTCCAGCAATATGTTGAATTTATGGAAGCTAGTCAAGTTTATGCTAGTTTGGTCTCAACCAATGCGCAAAACCTCGATGTCAAGTCTCAAGAACTTAAGAGAGTCTTACAAGTATGGAGAGAGAGATTACCCAATGGCTGGGATGATATCAACATCTGGAATGATTTAGTAACTTGGCGTCAACATGCATTTCATGTCATTAATAAAGTCTACATGCCTTTTATTCCAATATTACAATCTAACTCTAGTGGAAATGCTAACTCATATGCATACCGTGGATTCCATGAAATTGCATGGGTTATCAACAGATTTGCTCATGTTGCTCGTAAACATGGAATGGCTGATGTTTGTATAAACCAGCTTACTAAGATCTACCAACTCCCTAACATTGAAATTCAAGAGGCATTTTTGAAACTTAAGGAACAGGTTAAATGTCATTACCAGAATCCAAATGAGCTTAATACTGGTCTTGATGTAATTAGTAATACGAACTTGGTGTACTTTGCAACCCAACAAAAGGCGGAATTCTTCACTCTCAAGGGTATGTTTTTGAATAAATTGAACCAAAAGGAAGAAGCAAATAAGGCTTTTGCTACTTCAGTTCAAATCGATTTGAATCTTCCTAAGGCATGGGCTGAATGGGGTATGTTCAATGACCGTCGTTTCAAGGAAAATCCAAGTGATATGGTATATGCAAACAATGCCATTAGCTGTTACTTGCAGGCTGCAGGTCTTTATAAGAACGGTAAAACTAGAAAACTCCTTGCTCGTATCCTTTGGCTTGTAAGCTTGGATGATAGCTCAAAGACCTTGGCACAGGCATTTGAGAGCTTCAGAGGTGAGGTTCCCGTATGGTATTGGATTACATTCATCCCACAATTGTTGGCTTCTCTTTCTAGAAGAGAAGCTCCTTTGGTCAGACAAGTCCTTATTCGTATTGCAAAGAGTTACCCTCAAGCATTGCACTTCCAACTTAGAACAACAAAGGAAGACTTTGCAGCAAAACAGAGGCAGTCAGCTGAGATTACAAGACTTGGTTCAGATAAATTAGAAAATGGAAAACCCAAGAAATCTGATTCTGCTGAAAGTGTTGATGCGTCGAAACCCGATAGCAATGATTCTGGTAGTGCTAGTGACACTAACGATACTCAGAACACTGACAAGGATGTTAATCAAAATTCTGGTGACGATTCGCTGAAGACATTCCAACAATCTCAATCAAACAAACCAAATCTGGAAGCTGCGGATGGCAATGAGCTGGTTGATTCCCAAGCTCGACCACTTGCTGGAAATGATGCTCGTCAAGCTTGGGAGAATGTTGAAGAAATAATGGGTATTTTGAAGACTGCTTACCCTCTACTTGCACTTTCTTTGGAATCACTCGTTGACCAAATAAACCAAAGGTTTAAATGTACGGCAGATGAAGATGCTTACCGTTTAGGAGTTGCTTTGCTTAATGATGGTATTCAATATGTCAATCGTTTGGGTAATCCAAGAGATGATGCTAAATTACCGCCAGTGACAGAAGCAAACATCACCAGATTTGCAGAGACTGTACTTCCAAAACAGATCAGAGCAGAGTTTGAAAAAGATCTTGTCATTGAAAAACCTAATTTGGAGACATATATTATTAAACTCAGGAAATGGAGAGATCGATTGGAGGATAAACTTGATAGAAGGGTACTTCATGTAAACTTAGAGAACCTTTGTCCACACTTGAGTGAATTCCATCACCAGAAATTTGAAGAAATTGAGGTTCCAGGTCAATACTTGTTGAATAAAGACAGTAACGCTCACTTTGTCAAGATTGAAAGATTCTTACCGACTATTGACTTAGTACGTGGTACTAACGCATGCTATAAGAGATTGAAAATTCGTGGACATGACGGATCTTTACATCCATTTGCTGTTCAGTTCCCAGCTGCACGTCATTGTCGCCGTGAAGAGCTTTTGTTCCAACTCTTTAGAATCTTTGGAGATACACTCTCCCGTAAGGTTGAGTCTCGTCGCCGTAATGTTCAATTCACTGTTCCAATTGCTGTTCCTTTATCTCCACACATTCGTATAATCAACGATGACAACAGGGACATCACAATGCAAAGAGTGTACGAAGATTTCTGCCGTAGAAATGGAAAGAGCAGGGATGAACCGTTCATATATACTATTGAAAAGTTAAGAGCAGCATTTGATCCAAGATTACCAAAACCTGATATAATGAGTATCAGAGTGGAGGTATTGAGTGCTATCCAAACATTACTAGTACCTTCAACTGTCATGAGAGATTATTTTATTGATTTGTATCCTCAGTATGAAGATTTCTGGTTGTTCCGTAAACAATTCACTTCCCAATATGCATCGTTTATCTTCTCGACATATATGATGTGTGTGAATACTAGACAACCACAAAAGATTCATGTCAATAAGGGTTCTGGTAGTGTTTGGACATCAGACATGTTACCATGTAAGATTGCAAGCAAGAATGCATCCTTGGATGGTTCACTGGGTGGTAGACCGGCTCCATTGTTCTACAATGCTGAAATGGTACCATTCCGTTTGACACCTAACATTCAAAAGTTCATTGGTGACACTGCTTTGGAAGGTATTTTATCTTCTTATATCTTAGTTATCGCCAGAACCTTAACTGAGCCAGAATCTGATTTAGAACCTTATTTGTCACTCTTCGTTCGTGATGAAGCGATTTCATGGTTCGCTCAACACGATCCACCGCGCTCACTTCCTCAAGATAAACAATTTAAGGAAATTGTTCGTGTGAATGTGGAACTTATCATCAAGAGAATCTTATCGATGGGCCATATTTCTTCAGGACCTTCAATAACTACTCAAAATGTTTTAGAGCTTATTTCACAAGCTGTTAATCCTCGTAATTTGGCTGCTGCTGATACATTGTGGATGGCATACTTCTGAATAAATTATTTGATATGTATTTGTATATTTGTATATTAAGATATTATTATATTATTATATTATACTTAGTACTGTCTTTCCGATTAAAATCGGGGAGTTGTAAACCATTACAGTCTATGGAGCAAAATACTTAACCAGCTCTGTTACAAGGTTATCTGGTAATTCGGTTTTCAAGTTCTTTAAAGTTGTTGAAGTCCGTTCTGTCCTATCAATCTTATTATAAATGTTCTTCAATGCATGTGAGGTTAGAACAACATTTACAGCTGTTACTAACCAAGCAATGATATTCATTGCTAAAGATGCAATTTGTGTTGTCCTGACATATGTAGTAACATCAACTCTCTTTGCCAACTTGAAATCTTCATCGTATTCATACAGAAACATCGGTATACTGTTCAATGCAAATACTACAGAAACCGTGTTTGCTATTACGCCAATGAATTCAAAAACACTTGAAAGGATGAGACATCTAAATGACATCAAGCTAGGTATTGTTGACGAACAAATTGGTAAAAGACATGCATTGATTGAAAACTAAAGTCTGTTAGATATTGGAATTAAAAAAAAAATAGATAATAAGTAAGTACTCACCATGAAAAGACAATATAAACTAGTAACAATTAGGAATGATGGGCGATTTTCGATATCATCAAAGGGTACACAGGCATATACAAGAATATACTGACTGAGTAGAACCCCCATATAAATCTGCAAGCATAACTTGTAAAAATTCCCATTGTAAATTGTTTCGATGTTTTTCACAATTCGGTTGTTGCCTATATTAATTGGTTGTTCATAATTCACTGGGCCATCAAAAAGTAGATTGTGAACAGGTTCATAAACCATGATAGTGATCTGATAGCTAAAGAAACGTCGTTTCTGATCAAAATGCTAGATATCGTCCCAAATTATTAGCATCCTACTTGTGGCTAGCTGCGAAAACTATCAAACTGTCACAAATCTTTTTTTCATCAAAGTCAACGATACGGCAGATATTACCCGAATGAAGTTCATTTAGAAGAAGTTGGAATTGGGGGAACCCATGGATCATCAGCCCTGTTAGTTACGAGTCTACTATATAATGCTCTTTCTGATCTAGGAAACAATTTTTGTGAAGTCTCAACTCCATCAGATAACCATACACCCCAAGATCCCATCATATTGGCCATAAGAACATCTGTGAATAGTCTATCTCCAATGATTGCAATCTCATTGGGTTCAATTCCTAATGAAGAGAAATATTCTTTAATTTCATTGTAGCAACCAGGTTTCTTTGTAGGATGTCTTAAAACTGTCACACCAGTCTTTTGCTCTATGATTTCAGCCTGCTTATGATCCCTGTCATCGTTCGTTCCTGCTGAATTACTCACAATGAGTATTTTATCCTTAGGGTATAATGATAACAACTCAGTCCATTTATTCTAGATATCTGTTAGTTATATATTATTTGGCTTCAAATTTGTCACAATTAATCAATAATTGCACTCCTTATATCATACTAACCATATACTCGGGCCAAATTTGGTCATCTTGGTCCTTAGCAATACAATTGTCCTTATCCAACACAATTCCCTTAATATTTGCTTCACTATAATTTGGAAACTTCAAAGGAAAAGGAAGTTGATCAAAAGAGCTAACAGTCAAGTGTGGAAGACAAAGACTAGGATTAGCTAAAAGTCTGGAAACATTCAATGTTGCACTGACATTAAACATAATGTCTGTTTCTTGTATTTATAACACGTGAATGAAGGTTTATCTTAATATCGACCTGAATTCAATGATTTACTACTTGTATACATAATTGAAAAAAATTGAGTAATCTAAAAGGACTTATATAATACTTTCTACTAGTAATTAACCTTCTTATAAACTCTTTATATCAAATTCAAATGTCAAATTCTGACAATTTGCCTATTCAGAATAAGAAGAAGTCCAGAGTAAGTCGTGGTAAAGTTGCTAGGAAGAAGGGTGGAATAGATGGAGTAAAAGAGAAGAATGAAGTTGAAGTTGAAGATGATGATAATCTGTGTGTAATATGTGCTAATAAGATCATATATTCTTCTGTATCACCATGTCATCATATTACATGTCATACATGTACTTTTCGTCAAAGATCACTATACAAGAAGCGTCTATGCTTAGTTTGTAGATGTGAGAATGAAAAGGTAGTTTTTTCAAAGGAGATCCTGGAAGATTATGATGAATTCAAGGAGAAGGGATTTGACAACTTTAATGAGACATATGGTATTCAGTTTACTGATATTGAAGTAGAAAAGGCAACTTTAAGTCTTTTAGAAGATCGTTGTGGTGTATGTAATGAGTCATTTCAAGATTTTAGAGAATTGGGCGATCATGTTAAAAAAGAGCATAATAAGTTCTTCTGCTTGATTTGTTCCAAGAATCTGATGTCTTTCGTTAGTGAACTCTCGTTGTATACCTACAAACAACTTCAAAGACATTTGAGTGAAGGTGATCAAGTAGGATTTAAAGGACATCCTGAGTGTAAGTACTGCAAGGGTAAAAGATTTTATTCGGAGGATGAACTTAACGTTCACATTAGAGACAGACATGAAAGATGCTTTATTTGTGACCAATATACCCCTAAAACTGCCGATTATTACCAAAATTATGATTCTCTTTACAATCATTTCAGGAAATCACATTATGTTTGTTCTGTGCCTTCTTGTGTTGAACAAAGATTTGTTGTATTCCATGAAGATTTAGACCTAACGGCTCATATGATCAAAGAACATGGTGGCATAACTGGAGGTGGAAAGTTCACAATTGGTCTCTCTAGCGACATTCAATCTCAAATATCGTTTGTTCTGTCTAATAGAAGGACTGAAACTACTGAAAATGAGTCTGATTCACATGAGACTAAAAAATTAAGATTTGAAGAAAGAGCTAAGCATTATTTGAATTATAATCAAAATGAAATAAAGAAGTTCACAAATCTTAATAATGAATATAAGTCTAAGAAGATAACTGCAAAGGGACTTCTCAATGGCTATCAAGAACTTTTCAGCGATAGATCAACTTCTGATATTAACTTATTGATTTATGACTTTGTTGAATTACTTCCAAAATATTCAGAGCTTAATAAAGACTTAAGCTCTGTATTAATAAATATAAATGATGATAAGCAAGATGAGCAATTTCCGGTTCTTGGAGGTGTTGCAACTTCTTCGACTGCCAATCTTCATTCTTGGGGAAATCTGGTTACAAATAACAATAAATCACCCGACAAATTCCCTGTTCTTTCAAGACCAAATCGTCCAAGTTCGAACGGAAAGACTCCATTAAAGTTTGCATCCAATAAAAACTCAAAAGTGAAATCAACAGCTTCTTCACAGGCTTCACGCAGTTACCTTGATGGTATAAACGGTATAAACAGAGCAGGAAGTACTTCTGACCTTCCCGTTTTAACTCCTCGTATTTCCCTGCCTTCCTCTTCGTTGACTCAAAATACATCACGTTCAACATCATCTTTACCTGAATCCAAGTTTCCACGTTTAGAGAAAGAAATAAAGAAAAAGCAAATTCCAAGAGTCAATCAGTACAATATCCCCGATCCTAATCAATGGGGGAAGACCAACCAATCGAACAATGAGCAAACACTTCAAGTAGAAACTGAGAACAACAAACGCCAACTGAAACTCAAAAAGAAGCAACAAAGCTTGTTATTCACGAACAGTATTTAATCAAACTCATACAAGTGCATAGTTTATAGATATACTATAATATATTTATGAGAAAAGATAACTCTTATTTTTTTTGAAAGTTCTTCATTTTGTTATTACTTCAATTTACTGTAATCATAGAAAATAGATACAGATAAAACCCACTAAATGTTCACTTGACAAAGGAATGTCATTAGAGTCATTGAAGTTACCAATTCCTGAAATTGATCTAGATGAATTATCTTCCAAGTATCCAATCATAAACAAATACAAAAAAGGTGACAGTTATGATTTCTCTTCTTCTGAATCCCATTATGATATAAATGAAGCTATATTAAAGGCATATTTCCAAGTAAATGCAAAACTCAATAGACAAAAGCTATGTCCTAGAATAACAAACAGATTAGAGTATATTAAGCTAGTTGAAACATTAACTGGAGATCCAGAATACCAAAATGGATCTTGGTTTCTTGACATTGGAACTGGATCTTCACTAATCTATCCAATATTAGGTATTAAGGTAAATCCAATAAATAAATGCATTGCTACAGAAATTGATGAAACTTCTATTAAGCATGCATTACAGATAATTGAAGACAATGGTCTCCAATCTAAAATCAAGGTTATTAAGCCAATTAATGACACCTTGTTTCCAATTAGTAGTATAAATAATATACTTGGAAATGATAAGGTGAAATATAGTATTTGCAACCCGCCCTTTTACAGCAGTAAGGATGATGTTGAGGAACGTGAACGATTCAAGAGGAGGAAAACAAATGAACTTATTATATCTAACTCAGAATTATATACTGATGGTGGAGAAGTGGAGTTTATTTCCAAACATATTACAGAAAGTATTGAATTGTCAAAGTTCCCGAGCTTCATTGATACTTGGTTCACGTCTCAAGTTGGTATTTATGAAGATGTTAAGACATTAATGGGTAAGCTTTCTGAGCTCTACGTAAAAGGTGTGATTAAAAGCTATTTTGTGGAGCAGATACGCTTTAAAACCAAACGATGGATAATTGCATGGAATTTTTCTCCTTGGCATCCAATGCAACTTAGTATGACGAAGCTGGCATTGAATAAGAATGAGGTTGTAAACTCGTATATTAATAACAAATACTCGATATCAGCAATTCACGAATTACTTTCTCCTATCTTTAAATCAGTTACTCATGAATGTTTTACATACAAATTGTATTATAAGGATGATATGTTATATCTAGAGTCGAATGAACCAGTTTGGATGAGACAAACAAAGAGAGCTCTTTTGCATAATCCACAGAAGCTAAATTTTGATAACGAGCTTGTTGTACGATTCTCACTGAGAAACTCCGCTCTTTTATACGGTCTGTATTCCAATTTTTATTCACTACTCAACTACATTGACAATAAGTACAAGTGATAAGTATCATTTTATATTACATTATTATTCTTATACGTCACCGAATAATTGCCAGTCATGAATTTGAAGATTAAGAGCTGTTTGGTCGATTATATCAAAGCTCTCTTTGATGAATTTTGAATTTGGTTCTTCCAGTATTCCTGTAAATATATTTGTAATAACTTCAGATGATAGTGAGCTTCCCATAGGTACATTCATGCTGATCAATATATCTGTATTTGCTTTGTCTAATCGTACCAAACCAATTATAACTAACAAGCTGTCATTGATAACGAAACTCAAATAAGCATCTGTACTCAAATTGATGGCATTTTCCTTTTTGATGAAAAAGTTTGGTAATTGAGCTTCTGTCAAGTCCTCTATATGAAGTTTCATTGCATTTTCATAGTCTTGTGGTACTTTTTCCAACAAATCTATTATTATAGAGCGATCTTGCTCTTTTGATGATGCTTCAAGTAAAAATACTTCTTGTGTGTCAGGAACGTCTCTAAATCCAGAGACATCTACTCGTTCTTTAGGAAGACTTGTAGAGAGAGCTCCACCATACAACTCCACTTTCTCCATTATTTAATACTTTATTCCCTTAATAGCCTTTCCTGTACTGGTATTGTATATGGGAATTATAGTTCAATACAGATTCGATGGGTTACAAAACCCGTTTTTGATCTCAATTTGAATACATAATAATAGAAAATTCATCACTAAGTATGAATAGTGCATACAACAAGCGAAAAAGGTACTTTATAGTCACCTTAGTGGTATTCCTAGTACTTCTATTTGGTACGAAGCTTTATACTTCGAAACAATCTAGAGATAACCTTCAAGAAGTCTTTCATAACATTCCCAATGATAAATTATTAGGACTTTCTAATTTGATATCTAATGAAAATGAAAAGAATCAGGATGCATTTCTTAGGAAACTTTCCAAGTTAACGGTTGAAATGATTCAAAAGCAGGATGAAAGAATCAATAAATTAGAGAAGCAGAATGATCTTTTCCTTCAAGAACTAAAATTACTTAGATTGCCACCTCAGTCGGCGACTTTGAGGGAAAAGTTGGCATTTTTATACCCTTATGATATAACAGTGAAGTTTCCTGGGTATATATGGCAAACATGGAAACATGGGGTTAATGATGAAAGGTTTGACCGTAGATTCAGAGACGGTGAAAGACAGTGGGCCAGTAAGAACCCTGGGTTCGTGCACGAGGTTTTCAATGATGATACGGCTTATACAATTATAAAGCATCTTTATGGAAATGTTCCTGAGATCTTTGAAACCTTCGAAATCTTGCCAGAGGTGATTCTTAAAATGGACTTCCTTCGTTACTTAATCTTATATGCAAAGGGTGGTGTATATGCTGATATCGACACCTATCCTTTACAACCTGTTCCAAACTGGATTCCCCAAAATGTTAGTCCAACAGAGTTGGGTATGATTGTAAGTGTTGGAACAGACTCAAGTTCTCCTAATTGGAGATCAGAAAGTGTTAGAAGACTTCAATTTGGTAACTTTGTTATTCAAGTTAAACCTGGTCATCCTATATTGCGTGAAATGATTACTCAGATAGTTGAAGAGACAATGAAACGTAAAAGTGAACCTAATCCAGATGCTCTCAAATTGACTGGTTCTTCGAATCAGAAGAATTTGGATATCTTAAGATGGACTGGAAGTGGTCGTTGGACTGACGTTATTATGACTTATTTTAACGACTATATTCAAAGCTCTATATACCAGCCAATTACTTGGAAGGACTTCCATGATCTCACTATCCCTAAACTTGTCAGTGATATTTTGATCCTCCCATTAAGCTCATTCTCTTCAGAAGTGGAAGAGCCTAAGGATGGAAAGATTGAAGACCCTTTGGCTTTCGTCAAACATTATTCTGCAAATATATGGAAATCTGGTTAACTGCATCTTTTAAACATACATAACAATAATTAGGTTTAAACTATCTATTTGAACATGAACTTCGTCATCACTCTATACTTCTTTAAAACACCTTTTATAGATCATATAGCAGTAATGTATATACTATAGATCACCAATACTAAATAGTTTAAAAAAAAAAGAAGTTTTTTGAAATTAATGTAAATTTCTAACTAAATTAGATAAACAATACAAAGACAAATATGTCATTCTTAATATCTTATTTCCTATCCTAAAGCAAATTGTTGGTATAACGACATAAAGTCAGATTATAAAGTCATCACGTCAAATCAGTTTTGACTTAATTAGCTATTTTGCTTAAGTTGTATGAAGCTTTGCCTACGGTGCAGGGAACTAAGATATGCAGCTGTTACCTTTAGCCCTGCAGTGTACTAAAAAAGAAAATAAGAAGTTCACTATATTATAATGAACTACCATGATACCTCTTTGCATTGGGACTCTGAAAACTAAGATAATTATCCTTGAAACATGTCACCTAGGACCAAGCTAACTAATAGAGTAAGATACATTTTTAAGCGACCATTTATTGAAATTTAACCTTGAAATTGATACGCAAAATATTCTATAAACTCAGATCGGTTTCGAGCATCTTTATGGATTGAATTTCTTCTTCAGATACTTAACGCATCTTCTCGATTTGTTCGTGGTAAGCCCTGATAATGTTCAATGCCATATATGAAATATGAAATATTTGATGTGCTTTTTGCATCTTACGTAGCCGAGAAAACTGTGGTGGACAATTGGCGACATTCTGCGACATGGAACACAATTCTTGTGTACATAATTTCACTTAAGAAGTACGAGATTACATACTTTTTATATGAAGTACTTATGCGTGAGGCGCATCATGGCTACAACTTACATTAGTTATTTTCAGACGTATTTTGAGAAGCCGAGAATCCTAAACAAAATCTCAGACCCATATGCCATTTAAGGGCTACCATAAGTCCATCACAAGGCTGTGAAATTACTTCTATTATCACAAAACTAGTGGTAAAAAGATGGTAACAGTGCTTTTTAAAAATGTCTTTTTCCTAATCAAATTGACGATATCTACCTCGAAATAACCCTGCAGTGACTTCGCGTGAACTTTTATGTAAAGGCGGTTAAAAAATAATAGTGTCTGCAGTGGGCAAGCGACATTAAAGACATGTGTTTAAATATTTAAGGGTCCCGCTAAAAGAAGAATTGATAAAGATAAAACGTTTCAATTAGTTCAACATGAGTAGACAAAGAATTACAATATTCAATCCCACTGATTCCAATGATGATATCATTCAGTCTTTGAATGAGACTGATATTGTCATTAACGCTCCTTCGATTTTCTTTCAAGAAACTAAGGTAACGATCCCATCTAAGGAGTTACCAATTGAAAATCTCAAGTCTTTAAGGATTCATTTAGTTAATGGTCATTTCCCAAATACCCTTTTCAATGAACGATATCAAAAGGGGTTGAATGTGTATGCCACACCAGTGGATAACTTGACACCCGAGATAAGAAAGGAATTTCTCACTAATGTTAGCAAATATGTCACTCAATTATTTGGTATTTTAGTAGATATTCCTCATTGGATCATCTCTAACAATGCCTTCTTTTTACATGCCAATGTTTATCAAACTACTAACTTTATTTCTTTCATTAACGAAGCTTCTGAAGAATCTAGTTTATTTGATTACTTGAATTTTGAAGTGTACTATCATGAAGGAGAACTCGCCATTTCTTCTGTCAAGCCAGTGAAAGGTGAGCTCCATTATGGTACTAGTGATGGTAAAAGAAAAGAAATTGGTTTATTTAAGGTTGATGACATATCTTCTCCTGATGACTTGGTTTTAAGCGGACTTAGAGTTGTTCTTGGAGAAAATACAGAAGTTGATCAAACTCTCGAAGAAGAGATACCACAGGTCACTGAAGAGTTGAAACTCGAGGACCCCGTGAAAGAAGATGAGCCAGTTGAAGTCAATAGTCAAATAGATGAAAATTCAGGTGAAGAGAAGGAACAAACAGAAAAGATTGTGGAGGAGAAAGAAGGCGATAACGAAGAATTTGTTGATGCAAAGGAGTTTAGTTCTGAAGAGATACAAGACGATGTTCCTAAAAGTGCTGATGAAGATTCTCAAATCACAAAGGATAATGAACCAAGAGATGACTCAGAAGCAACAGAGGAAAAGGTTCCAGAAGTGGAAGAGAAAGTTGCAGAACCTGAAGATGTTACTCAAGAAGACATTACCGAAGCTGGTGTTGCCGAAGAAAATAATACCGAAGCTTATGTTGCTGAAGAAAATAATACCGAAGCTGATGTTGCTGAAGAAACTAATGCTGAAGTTGATGTTGCTGCAGAAGAGAAGACAGAAGCTGATGTCGCCGAGGAAGACGTTGCCGAATCTGAAGTTGCTGTAGAAGAGATCGCTGAAGTTGATGCCATAGAAGAAGACGATAAGGAACAGACTGAGGAGAAAGTGATAGAATCCGAAATACCATCAGAAGAGAATGTCGAAGAACAAGAAGAAATCAAGAATGATGTCAGTGAACATGACGAAGCTCTAAAAGAAAGAAATGATTTAGTTAAAAATGCTTATAAGACATTGTTTCACGTGAAGCCCAGACATAGAGAGTTGCAGACGGGATACACATCATATGTTAAACAGAATGGTTTACATCCAATACTTGTAACCGAGTTTGAGCTGAAATTACAGCAACCATCGGATGACGATGTCAAGGAATGTAGACTTTATATGTACACAGATTTAGAAAGATCTGTATTCCTTGATCAATATCAGGTACCAGAGGACTTTAAATTAGTTTTCCAACTTGGAAACTCAGATATAGAAGCGCCTGTGTACCGATTCCACCAATGGGGTAATGAGGTGCTTTTAGAGCTCAACAACACATCTATTGACACTTTTGAATTGCCATTACATACTAGATACAGATCAAGCTTGAAGGGAAGTACCAACGTCACTGTTCCACTCAATCAGCCCCTTGTGTTTTATGGATGTGATGTGACAGATCCTGAATTATTAGTGAATTCACCCTTCGAAACTAAAAAAACAATTGGTGGAAATTACGAGAATCTCTTTACTGAAGATACCGTATTTTATCATTTTGAGTATGAGGAAGGTGATCTTGGTGTCAATATCCCAATTGCTTACGCTAAAATCTCAAATGTTGCAATTGCAACTCTTTTAGCAATTATTGTTGGTTTATTCTTCATTGTTTTCAAATTGAAGAATGTTCCATTCCTTAAAGGTAAACTGAAAACTCAGAAGAAGGATGACGTAAAGAAGATCAAAAAGGAGTTACTTGCAAAACAAAAGAAGGAAGAATCCAAGACAAAGGAAGAATCTTCCAAGAAGAAAGAAGAATCTTCCAAAAAGAAAAAAGAATCCAAGAAGGACGAATCCTCAAAGAAAAAGGACGAATCTTCTAAGGCAAAGGTTTCTGAGACTCTGAAAGAAGAGAAAGAGAACTCAAGCGAAAAATAATAGATGTTGCATCTTCTGAACAACTAGGTTAGACGTTTAATACAAGTAATATATAATTTGATATTAATTAAAATTGTTCTACTTTGGTATAATAAACTAGACTGTCCATTGAATCCAATGGAAATAGAATTTTCAAATGTTTCTGATTCTGTATTCACGTTAAATGTGAAATAACCCATGCAAGGCACCGTCTGCCAACAATCGTTTTAGTAGAATTGAATAAAGCCGTATATAGACCCCTCATAAAGTTATCTGGAAAAAACTGATAAAAAAAAAGAATTAAATTGAATGATAGCCTAAACTTTTCTTACCGTCACAACAATTTCCCAGAGCCACCAACTTTGGTAGTCGTTATGTATATGATTTGCCTAGTTGGCTTTTAATATGATCATCAAAAGATACAATTTCGTAAGTGAATTTATCATTTAGCTTTTCAAACTTGAATCTTTTGAAATGTGAGATGTATTCATCATAAATAACCTTTATCTCTTTTAGTAAATATGCAAGGTTCGTACAGTCCTTTTGAATAAAATCTGAAGAAGAGCTCATGTTAAACTCAACATATGATACTAATGAGTTGAAAGCAGGCCAATGATGCAGATTCGGATTATTAATATCAGACATTCTTGGCAATGATTCAGTGGTTTGGTTGAAATCATAAATCAAATCAATGATTTTATTTACCAACCCATTTAAATCATCACAAAATTCTTCATGCAACAACTCCAGCATCATACATTTGATTTTCAATAAGGATTCAAACATGCTTCTGGAATTCTCAAATGACTTTTTGGATTTGGAGTTAAACAAGATCATAAGCCTTAAATCCTTCTTGATGTCCTCAAATCTCTCCTCGATTTGGTCATTGAATGAATTGACCATATGTTTTAATTGATTTACCTCAAATTTCAATTCATTTAGTATTCTTATCAACTCATTCTGAGTCTGTTCACTATATGAATCAAATGTAGTTTCATCGATTGGTCTTAAAATCAAGTCTTCACTAAAATCAAATTCCCTATTCAAAAAGTTTTCATGTAACCTTTTCATATTGTTAGAAAGGAACTCCTCTCTTAAGAAATACTCTTCCAAGGTTTGGTTATACTTAAAAAGCATTGGAAGTTCATCTTGAAGCTCTTCTAATGTTGGGGCATCTGAATCAAAATGTACCGCGGTAGATGTGTACGAGCTGCTCACTGCAAAATTTGATCTCGTTTCAGGTTCACTATAGCATGACAACTCAGACAAGATAGAACTGCCTGAGTTATTATGGTTCAAGAACAAAAACAGATTATCACGCGACAATTCGCTGGACTTCAAAGTGAACTTTAAGCTTTCGCTTTGTCTTAAGTCCGTAGAGCTTATAGTTCGGTACACTGCGGACATTGAGAGTTGGCTAACTGTAGAGTTCAGAAGTCAGTACCAATAGTAGCCGACCAAAAGGGAATGTTATCACCTGAATATGTACACCGTCTGTAATAACAGCGATTCTGTAACTCCTAATCCCACTGCTCAAAAAAAGAGCCGCCGGTTGCACGTAGTTCGGATCGAAATCGTAGAGGCAGCGTTTTATCTGTCTCTTCGCTTTGTCTGAAGTCCCGCCCTAGCGTTTAAACCCTTCTCTAAACAATTTTACCGTGCTATTACTCCTTTACTGTAAATAGCACCTTTAACACCTGTCTTCTTGTAAGTCTTCTATGATGAAGAAATTTGTCTGATTTTTCATGCGGTTGCCAGCTTTAAAAACAATTTGCTCCCTGTGGTGGCCCAGCCTCAAGCTGCCTCCAGATCCGCGAAGTGGAGAGTGTTGCATATAGTGCCGCCTAAGCAATTCCCGCACCAAGATGCATTAAACTAGGCACAGAGCTCACAAAAGTTAAAACCCTTCACGGTAATTTGGTGGGGGTAATCGCATGTCTCACTGCATATACACTGATTATGTATAGGGCCGCCTAGACTTGTGGGACTCTATCTATTAGAATTGGTCGCAAGTCATTTACAGATCCTGGAGACAATGACCAATTGTACAAGATTCGTATCGGTAATTGAATCGATTATATTAACTCCGAATTCACTTTCGGAGTATATCCGGAGTGGTAATAAATCCTTTCCATACGGGGTCGTCTCTTTAGAAAGATGGAGAAAAATTTATTGACCTTTAGATAAATGCGGAGGAAAGTGTTGGTTTGTGTAAGTAAAGTAAACACCAATGAGATACATTAACACTACACGAATGCTTGCTTGCGCACCACGCGCAGAGCAATATAGAACAAGGAACACACGCCTTAGTAGAACCTTGCAGTATTTTAATTGCCCGGGCACTTACGGAATCGCGAACCAGGCGACACTCTCCCACTACAGTAGCTGCAACTCTCGCTAGGGACTTCCCACCGCACAATTAAACTTCAGAAACCGAGGCAAATATGGTGTCAGGCGGCTTAGAATAATGGTACTATCAACAGTCGGGGTGCAGTAGGGCAACTAAACTACGCAGCGGCATATACTATTGCAGTCAGTATATTGAGCAGGAAACTGAACTTGAGATAATGACGTGTCAGCCGAGGCACTTCACGGAGCCCCAGTGCATATACTTGTCTACTATATACTGTATCTTACTGTTATGTTTCATTTTCATTTGCTTTCTTTACTTAATTTGCTTCATTTATTTTATTTGTTTGCTATGTTCAGTGTTAGTTTTTGCTACAATTCGCACGATCTTTAAGGCGAGGGCGAAGCTGTCAAGTGGATCGAACCTCAACATAGCCTATTGGCAATTATAACGCGAGGGTCCAGTTGCATGTTGAAAAATTGCGATTGACGTTTAGGAGAGGCGTCAAATTGATAAGTTCAAGCTGCAAACAGGTTCGCCGGGGTGGAATAACGGAGGAAAAACCGCATGAAACTTCGGATTAAGTATAGCACAAAAAAGATCTATATACAGGATAAAAATATAGACAGATTTTGCAGTAGTGCTTTATATCTAAGTTCTATAACTCATCTTTGGAATGAGCGTCAGAATATGAAGGGTAAATGACCCTGTATTCGATAAATAAATCACCATGCACATCATCGTGGTTGGGTAATGGCATTCCTTTACCCTTGATCACTTCTATTTCACCGTCAATTGTGACTTTTCCAGGAGCTCTCTTGAGCTTCAATTCGTTTTCTATAGAGTCAAAGAAAGGAATTGTTCTTTCCCAGCCACCCTTAAGAGCCTCATTGGCAGTGATAACTTCAGTCCTATAGAGATTATCATAGATACGACGGTAACCCCAACATTCCTTGAAGTCTTCTCTGATGGTGATGATGAGATCACCAGGGATCAATCCTGGAATTTGGTCTCCCTCACCCTCTAAAACTTGGTGATCATCACGTTGAAATCCAGGTGGTATAAATATGCTGTAGTGCCTGCTAGTAGGACGAACACCTTCTCCATGACAGATTTTGCATTCATTAGTGATCTGTTGGCCCAGTCCTCCACATTGATCACACTGGGTATTGAAAGTTTGGATCATACCTGGGCCCAATTGTCTTCTCATCTGAATCATACCACGTCCATGACATTTGGAACATTCATGTGTCTTTTGGTCTTCAGAACCTGTACCTTTACAGTGGTCGCATATGTTCAGCATCTCCACATCGAATTCAAAGTCTTTGCCATTGTAGAAATCCACCAAACCTACATGCAAGTTTGCTTGTGTGTCATCTCCTTTTCTTGGACCTCTTTGTTGATGACCACCTGCTCCACCGAAAAACTGGTGAAAGATGTCACCAAAGTCTATTCCATGTTGTCCAGGTCCATTTGGATCTCCATATTTGTCGAAGTTAGCTCTTTTCTCTGAATCACTAAGTACTTCGTATGCTTCGCTTATTTCAAGGAACTTGTCGTTAGCTTCAGCTGAGGGATTCTTATCAGGATGGTATTTTCTACTCAACAGTCTAAATGCTGATTTGACCTCACTTTCACTAGCTCCTTTAGAAAGCCCCAATATGCCATAGTAGTCTTTGGAAGCTTGTATGACACTAAAAAGTAATAGCATCAAGAGAAGGAACCTCATGTTAAAAGCTGATTATGTTTTTTAAAGCGTTGACGTTGTTATAAGGTGTTCTTCTTTACTAAAACATACACGTCATAGAGAAAGTTGAAATATTTAAAACTTCACCACACACGTGACTCCTTGGCAGATATATGATATAGATGAGATGTCAAATGTTGCGTATTATATATTCTTGATAATAGCATGAGTGAAGTTATAACTTTATCGTTATCACAAAGGGCCAATCATACAACGTCCCATCTATATAATAATCAGGAGTCTCACCTTCCTTATACAAAGAAGGCAATAGTTGAGTACAATAATCAAGTATTTTTACTGGCTTCTAAGAACAAGAATGGTACTACTGATTACTCTCCAAGAGCTATAGTATATGGTCTAAATGGTGGATTTGGGTCACTCAACAAATTTGAGTACCACGAGCCAAAGAGTGTACTTGATATACCTGAGAATCAAGTTATTAAATTGTCTAGCGAAGTAACGAAGAACGAGTATCAAATCAATCTCGATAATGGTGTAAGCAAACCAGAATTGTTAAACTTGTCTAACACCAAATACTGGACGGATTATAACAAACTCATCTATGAACCAAAATCGTTAAACCAATTGCATAATTGGTCATATCATCCTGATAAATCTTTTGGAGTCAATAAGAACTTCCCACGGATAGAATTCACACAGTTCACACAAGGGCAAGAAGAGTTCAAGGAAGATGAAGACCATCACATCGACTTATTCAGGAAATATTTAGAAGAGTCCGATCTAATACAAGGTGTATCATTTATAACAGATATCGACAATGCATGGGGTGGGTTTACTAATGAAATGCTTATTACATTTAAAGATGAATATTTTAACAATGGAACTAACAGTAAATACAATCTTTGGACTTATGGGCTAATGGATTTTGAATCGAAATTAAAAGGAACACGTATATTTTCTAGGATCTCAAGTCTTATAGAATTGTCCAAGAACTCTACTCTTCTCTTTCCTATGAACTTAGATCCGAACTCCGCTTTACTCAAGGAAAGTTTTGAACCAACAAGTTTATGGCATTCTTCCAGCTTAAATGCAATGGCAATTGATTCTTTTTGGGGACTAAATAACAGACTAAATGATCCGAAACATATGGATTTGATTGAGAATAACTTATTAAGAGGAAGTGAGAAACGAAACATTGTGAATGAAATAAAGATTCGCCAAATTGATAACATTGATGCCATACTAAGCAATGTTGACGTGAATGCCTATTATGAGCAACCCAAAATAGTTGACAGAAAGAAGTTCATCGATCTCAGTTTAGCAGGACACGTTGCTAAAGATTATTTTGTGAAGAACTTTATTACTCCCAATGATAAAGAGTTGGAGGAAAAATTGCAAGCAGAAAATGAGGGAACACCATCCAATATTTACCAAAGTCATGCATTGAATGGGATCACCAATATTGATACATTCCCTGACATCTTAGCATTAGATAGCTATTATATGGAATTTAACATCAACACTGACCTTAAAAATCTTTTAAAATCATACAAGGATGTTGTATCTAGGTCTAAAATTGCAAACGAGTTTATGGAAGACAAAAACGAAACAGTTGAAGATATAAGTACTCTTATTGAGGAGTACACTATAGGATATGATCTGGATGATGAAGTGTTCGATTAATTAAAGCATTACTTTATATATTTATAAAATAAAACTAATATAAAACATAAAGAGTGACTTAAGAGATTGTCTTTTCAACCAAGAAGATACCGTAGTCATCCTTCAAAGTCTTGATCAATGGGTTGTTAATCTTGGAGCTCATTGGGGCAAGTAAACCACGAGTACTCAAGGTACCATCCAATATTTGTTGGACAGCAACGGCACATGGAACACCAACCAACTTAGCCATAGAAGAATAACCATTGACATCACCGTAATCGACCAAGGTAGCGGTTCTGACCTCAGTTTCACCGTTAGCCCATTCGATACCGAATTTATGTTGTAAGCAGACCAAGTCTCTCTCACCTTCCTCGTATTGCATCAAAGATTCCAATGTAGCACACAAAGTGTCCAATGGGTTACCCTTTGGAGTGATTTTCTTCTCAGAGAACAATCCTAACCATTTCAAACCAGAAATAATTCTTGCCTTGTCATCTTCAGACTTGAATGTAGCTAATTCACCAATTTTCTTAACCAAGTCTTGCTCCTTAGAAGAGCTAGCTCCAATCAACTTAGCGGTAGCTTCGTTCCATGGAATTGGTTCAGAGAATCCTGAGGTTTCGGTGTCCTTTAAGAAACCAAGGTCAACAAATACCTTGATGAATTCTGGGAATCCTTGGTATCTCAAGGTACCTCTGATAACAGTTTCAGCCTCTGGGATGTTGTACAACTGTTTGTAGGTCGTAGAGTCTCTGTTTGGGTAAGCAACAAAAGCGAAACCTGGATAAATGAAGTATGGTTTAGCAGTGGCCATCAAGTCTTCGGACTTAACATCAACAACTTTGCCATCATACCAGTATTTAGCAGCGTTTCTTAATGCCAATAAGACACCTCTGGAAGACCAAGAGAATTTGTATCCTAATGGATTGTCAGAGCATTCTGGAGCAGGTAAACCACCACAGTAAGACAAGAATGATTTGATTTTACCACCTTGTTCATGAACTTCTTCAATTGTCTTAACAGCGTACAAGTGATCAATACCTGGATCTAAACCAATTTCGTTCATGACAGTGATACCTGCATCTTTGATTTGTTGCTCCAACTCCTGTAATTGAGGGTTGATGTAAGAAGTTGTGACAACATGCTTCTTGTTCTTGATAGCGGCCTTAACAACGAGAACATGGAAAGTGTATGGAATCAATGAGATAACCAAATCAACCTTTGAAACAGCAGCGTTCAATGCCTCTTCGTTAGTGACATCAAGGGAAATAGCTGATGCAACACTACCAGCCAATTCCTGAGCCTTACTTAAAGTTCTGCATGCGACAGTAACCTTAACGTCTGGAGTCTTTGCCAAAATATCGACAGTTGGCTTTGCAACAAAACCTGAACCTAAAAGAAGAACTTGTCTGTGAAAAAATAGTTAGTAAAAGAGTCTTTACATCATCTCATCATCTTCAACACTTGAATAGTTTGCAAATTGGCTACATACTTAGTCATATTTATTTGTTGAATTTCTTAATTACTTAAGATAACTGCTCTAGTAAGAAGAATTCAATTTAATTAAATAGTCCAAAAAATCGAAAGATAATGAGCTGCCAGTAGCATCCCAATTAGGAAAAATAGCCTATTTGACGAATTTCAGAAAATTTACATAAATGATCAATCATACACTCCCATATAGAAGAATAACGATCCTTAGAGGTATATGGGCCCTATCTGAAAAAAACATGAACTCTAATATATTGTGAAAGGGTGCTAAGAGCTTAGATTTGGCCTTTACTAAATTTCAAGTTCGAGAAAAAAATTGACTGGCGGCTATATTTCCTATTTTAGACTTTGGAGGGTGTCTGGGATGTTATAACGACAACTAGTTATTTGGTGCGGACATAAACCGTTTAATTTGTATAGGGGTGTTTTATCATAGAGCAATTAATGGTATGTAGACTCTTTTGGTTCAATTTATAACATATGCTGATTAATTTAATGAGAGGACAGCAATTGACTATTATAAGACATATATTAGCTCCCTCAACAACTCTCAATGTTCTATTACAAACTGCAGATGAGGTAATGTTTTATTGACGACGAGGAAATTGTTGCAGCCAGTGGCTCAACTACCCAACTGAAAAATTTGAGAAATTTCACATGCAAATTTAAGCTTTAGATCTGCCCCATAAATAGAGTACAGTATCACAAGTCGATCTTGCTGATAACAAACACCTAAAACATATCAGTTTCAATATGTCTAACTTAATTACCGATGTGGTTTACTTGATCCAAAACTACTCAACTTACGTTGACTTCAATTGTCAAATTAAGTATGCAATTGCTACCATTACATTCAATCCGGTATTCTGGAACATTGTTGCAAGATTAGAGTACAGGACTCATTTCTTAACCAAAGCTGTTGGTAGTGCTATGATTGGTTGTTATTTGTTAGCTGTCACAATATTCAGTTTGGGTATTTATAGAGACCATGTATATTTTGAAGCATTGTCTCAACAACCAACATATGAAGCCTTCGAGGAATCCTTAATAATCAAGGGATTGGCCGTTCTTATATTTGGTTTTGGTAACGTATTGGTATTATCATCTATGTACACATTGGGTGTCACAGGAACTTATTTGGGTGACTATTTTGGTATTTTAATGGACGAAAGGGTCACTGGATTTCCCTTCAATATTAACGACAACCCAATGTACAATGGATCAACTTTGGCTTTCTTGGGTACTGCATTGTGGTACGCCAAACCAACAGGAATCTTGGTAGCAGCTTTTGTCTTTGTGATGTATCGTATTGCATTACTCTTTGAAGAACCGTTCACTGCCCAAATATACGCCAAGAGAGAACAAGAGAGAGCTAAGAAGGACTAAATCAATTTCAAGCAATCTTGTTATACTTGTGATTAGGCATATAAAAGTATTGATATAAAGCAAAAATACATAATATTAAGAAAACTTGAAAATGTTGGAGACACCATTATCCTCAACATACCTCAAGCTTAATGACTGGAATTTTTCTGAAGTCTTGTGATAGTATAATCCACGAATTGAACCAGGAGGCATGTCGTTATATGTGTCTTTCAGGTGCCCACCTATGTTGAGAACAATGTAGTAAAATCCTTCAAACGAGGCTCCATTAATCAGCCTGACCCGCGAATCTGGTAAAAGAAACTCTTCTTTCCATCTCATGTAGATAAAGTCATTTTTCTCTTGGCCTGACTGAATCTTATGTAATCTATGTTTCAAATGCGGCTCTTGAGTCTGTGATGAAGTTAGTCTATCCCAGTGATCAAAATCGTTTCTAGTGTATGATCCCCAGCTCTTATTATCAGTCAAGAAAGAATATTTCTTTGGTTGGATATCTTTGAATGTGTCTCTTGATTTCGATTGCCATTCGTACTTATTCAAAGGGTTATTAATAATCTCACCTTTGAAAAAAGTTGTTATTTCAGCTTGATGTTCCGTTAAGCCAGAAATTTGGAGAAATCCAGTTATTACAGAATCTTCAAGATTAACAGTCTGGAATTCAACTTTGATTCTATGTTTAGCTTTTGCAGATTGTTGTTCTCCGATGTACCTGGCGTTAAAACGAAGGTATGGTGTTAGCATTCTTGGTATCCTATTTCCACTGGACTGAATCCTATCAAAGTAGTCTAGACGATACCTATAAGAATGTGAACTTTTGAATTTTCCATGGATGAATTTCTTGTGGGGCTTGATGATCAGATCTTTATCAACCTCATTTTTGTTGTTATGTGGATCTGTATTGATGAACTCCTTCAGATCCACACTTTCCAAACCACTAGATGATCCATGTTGGCAGTCACTATCGAGCCTATTATCAACGAACGCGTTATCTAACTTGATTTTTTGAGTACCTGCCTCCAGCGTTTGAATATCCGAGACGGGGGTACCACTATTTATCTGAGTAAACTCTGGGATTTCATCCACTTCAATGCTTAGTTTTGGATCCACATCATGTTGAATACCTTTAGTTACTGGCATCCTTACTTCTCTCTAGCCTTTTCTCTAAAAAAAAAACACTTCACTAACTTTACTACTGTTTGAATTGCTCTCTTTGATTAGTTATTAAATCAATGATCAATAGATAACTGTTTGTTCTTACTAGTAATTAGCGAGCTGGAATGACTAGGGTTCAAGGGTAATATTGATGTCCAATGTCTGGTTATCTTTGAATGTACTTAAATAATGCCCTATAAAAAGATTTCGCTTTAAATGACTATGAGATAACCCTTTCGTGTGATAAGCGAAGATCATCTGTATAGTAGGTCATTTTGTGGTCTTTATAATTTCTTAGTTAAATATTACCTTCAATCCGAATATCGGTCACACACAATATCAGTCTAAAGATGGAGACTCCTCCAACACCAAATCATCCAAAGCCTAACGAGGAGGTTAAAGAGCTCCCCACGGGAACATTGCCTTTGAAGACATTGGAAGATATTGATTTGAATCCTGACCTCTATGATGAGGTAGAAGAAAATACAACTGGTGGTCACTATGAGCAGGAATCAGGAGGTTTCGAGCAAGTCAAAGAAGAGCCAATGGCAAGCTCATCGCAAGATAATGCTATTTATCTAAAGGTAATGACAGAGCCATTCGATGATGTTTATGAAAAAACAAGGAAAACGTTTTACGAGCGCAAAGGAACAGCTGCTAGCAGCCAACAGCAAAGCAAACTTATAAACTACGTAGATACAGAACTTCTTAAAGTGCAAAGAAGATTCATTAAGGATCAGGCAAGTATGGATGAAATCTATCTGTTGCCCGATTTGATTAGTGACTTATCACAATTGGTAGACTTGTTATGGATTTCTGTTACAAAAGAGGGACGATTATATGGGCAAAGTGATTACTTTATCAAGATCATAGGAGACTTGGAGGACTATATAGCACATTATGATTTATTCAAGGTTACCATGTCTACTACACAACATACTTTGATTTCTGATCTTACACGTTCATCATTGCTGCAATTCTTTATTTTTTTTCAAAGTATTGATATAAAACTTTCCTTTTTGATAGATGGATATGAAATAACTGGAAGTAATGGGAGAAGAGAAGCCTTAAGTAGTACGCAATTAGTACGTTTGGTAGCAATTGTTTCGAGGCTACGGATCTTGATTATCTCTAAACTTGATTCATTCAGATCGGCTCTCGTTAATTTCTTGAATAACGAAAATGAAAAGAATGAAGAGAAACGAGATGAAGCAGAATATCACTTGAACATGGTAGATATTGAAATCGGACGCTTGTTTGAAGGTATTCTAGAAAGAAGTTAGATGCAGATCTATGATTCTCATTATCTGGTGTGTATATACCATTTGCATATTTATATATCAATTTTCTCTACCAGAGTAAAACCCATTCTTAGCATATAAATTTAATGATTTCTTTCCATAATGTGGCCGTTCAGTAGAAGTGGTAACAAAGAGAGCAGTGACATAACTGAAGAGCTTCCTGATAATCTTAAAGACTTCTTCCAGAAAGCAAATCCTGATAATAAACATGAATCAATATTTGGAGCTAATGATCATCAAAAAATTGTAAATGATATATTGTTAAAAAACGAGAAGAAAGGCTATTCATCAGAGCTTGAGGCATATAAAAGAACATCACCACCAAAAAGTGTGATATCTATAAACTGTGCTGAAATGCAAAAACAAGTAATTGACTGCTTACGAGGATGGAATATGACAAAAACCACACACTGCCAGGAAGAAATGAACTTAAATAGAGAGTGCGTCCAGTTGCAAGAAAAGGCCCTCAAAGACTTATATTATGAGGACTGTATTGATCCCAAGCAATGTGATAAAATAAGGTATATTGTAGACAAATTGTTCATTGATAACTTTGGCCAATTTGGAACTAATATTAATGAAGAGTCAAAAGCCAATTACAATAAAGACATAAATCAGATTTTTTACAAAATTTGGAAGTGATTACTGATATTCTTACTTTCATGATTCATTTTATATCATTGTACATAGACTATTTATAATTCAAGATATTATCTGATAATTCTAACCACAATTTCAATTTCTCATCATATTTCAAGCTAGTAACTAAGCCTGATGTATTTGGAAAGACATATATAGTTATTTCGGTACCAACGCTTCGTTTGAATTCGTCTAATATCTTGTTATACGTGATATCGTTTCCAGCTAGTTGCTTTCCCCACGTAAAATTCTCTTTATTTAATTTGAGTTTCTTTACCCCCAACTTGTTAGAAAAGTATGATACTGCTACTTCCCATATTCCTTTTCCTATGAATATAACAAATTTGACTTTTGTTCTTTTGAATTCGTCTATTAGCCTGGGAATGTTATTAAGCTTTTCTGATAGCGTTAATTCCTCAGCTGTTCTAGTACATCGTAAAACCAAATCAGTGAACCCCACTTTGAATTCTATAAGATCATAATCATGTTCTGGTTTTGCAGTTGTCCTGATGGCACCATTGCTATCATACTCTGTTATCTTTGAAAGTAGCATATCTTTCTTGTATTCTGCATCTATGTTCACATCTTGGGACTTCAAGACATTTATAAGAATTCCGCTTTGATTGAATAGTTTCCAGAACAAATTAGTGAAGTGGGCATAATGATGCTGCTGTACTGATGACTGTATTCCAGGATTGTAGCCTATAAACAAAACTGACAAGTTACCTGCCAATGATGGAGATAAATCTTTATATTCAATAGAAATATCTGGTATCATTTTCTTGGAGTTTGTCTTTGGTTTTTTCTTCACAATTTTCCTGTTCAACTCAACATGGGTACCACTTTCTTCATATCTGAATGAATGGAGGACCGATTTCAAGCCTTCCTTCTTAACCATGATCTTGAATTAGGGTTAAATGATGAATACGTTTAAATACTGTATATAAAGTTTTGGGGACTATGACATATTTACATCTTGTTTATATTTCTGAAAATTTAGTACGATTAGCAACATATGAAGAACATGAGCGACAGTTCATCTTCATTTGGTCTTTCATATCTAGATCCAAGCACTATGTATCAGTCTCCTACAAACAAGAGCAATACTAAAATATCTTCAACTCCTAAGAAGAAGGATGTAATTAATGACAATCTTTCCCCAATTGATATAAGCAACATAATGAATAATCTGACACCATCTAACAAATCTCCTAATAGGCATTCCAACAGGCTGCAAACCATATTGAAAAATAGTTCCGATAAAAGATCATCACAAAGCAGAAGTGATCATGAAATTCCAGAATCAATACTTAAGAAATATCCAGAATTAAATATAGCATCTAGAGATAATGATTTCAATCCAGTGAAAGGTGCAAGAGTACTATTCTCCCCTTCAAAGGAAATAATTCTGTACAGAAACTCTGGCAATGATGATGAAGATTTCTCAGTTAAGAATGATACTAGAACTACCACTCTTGATATGAATCACGAAGTAGAGTATGACCTTGTGTCTAAAGGATTAGTCGCTAACAATTCTTGGAAATATAAATTGATGACTGATCCTACCGTGCCATATGTATTGTCATTATATTTACAGTTGTTACTCAATTTATTTTTAATATCAATTATCATCTACTTTGTCTTTATATTCATAAAGACTATAAGAGCCGATATTAATCAGAAGATTGAGATATATACCACCGATGCATTACAAGAGATTTCATTGTGTACTAGAGAGTATTACAGAAATAAATGCTCTACCGAGAATGGCAATATTAGAGCACCTGCATTAGAAAAATCATGTACTGCTTGGGGAAAATGTATGAACAGAGATCCACAATTGATTGGGAGATCTAAAATAACTGCAGAAACGTTTTCTGATATTATTAATGGGTTTGTGAGACCAATTAGTTGGAAATCATTATTTTTTATGAATGTTCTCATCTTCGGAAGTTTTTTAGTCACAAACTTAGCATTTGGTAGTTATAGAGGTTCTTCCAAGTTTACTAAAAAAGAGGAGGATAAGATTAAGATTCTAGAGCAAAAAATTCAAGATCAGAATAGTTTAATTGAACGATGTCATGATTTAGAGGAAACTGTTCAACTCTTAAAATCCAAGTATGATGAACCCGAAAGTTCCTATTTTACGACTGCATTACCGGAGAGTAGTCCGAGCTACAGAAGAGTGCGGAACTACCAAGCAGGTCCGCATCAACTTACACTACAGGAATATGAGCATAATTCACCTCTTGTAAACAGAAAGAGATGAAAAATTAGGTTTCTCATATAAATTTTAATTGACATATCCCTTACCTATTATACAACACACATCCATTAAGAATGAAGAATTAGTATATTCTGAAGAAAATCATATTTCTGTGCAATCTCCTTTCTCCAATTTGACGAATTACTATACATATAATTGAACACCCATCATCGTTCACCTCTAATTTTTTATTTCCTAATGTGACCTTTAGAGTTGTTCCTGATCTAAGTGACTAATTTATAAGATGCTTTGTGATACTATCCAAAGGAGTCTTTATCCCTTCTTCTTGGTAACGTTTTCTTCTCTATAATGTTGAGATAATTCCATCTTTGATTGTGTTTTCCCGAATAGGAAATTAGAAAGATAAAGAACACACATCAAACACAGATTTTCAAATACTGTCCCACAAACATGTCTAAATATATATATACGAGTCTCCTGGTTGGATATGTACCGTTTTTTTGCCACATCTCAGTGAACTAAGATGTCATGGCCTGTGTCGCCATCTACGAAATGTTCAATGTATGATCTAGAGGCTCTGAGTGATGTGGTCAAGGAAGAATTTGAGATCGAAGAGAGATCTGAATCTAATGCTGATGAAATTTCAAAGACAAGCACACACAGTAATATACTAATGTTTGTTACGTGGCATGATTTTTGGTTAGTCTGTCCTGGGGTTTTATTCATATTAATTTCGTGTGTTGCAACTCCATTGCAAACTATGATATATGGTGAGATTTTCGATAAACTAGCTAGTTTTATGAATGGATCATATTCTAGCTCTGCCAAGTTCATGTCTGATATTAAGATATGGTGTATCGCTATAATGATATTAGGTTTGCTCAAATCAATAGTCACTTGGATAGGTCTTTTCTTTTGGATGTATTTTGGTGAGAAACAACAAACAAGGGCCAGGGTTAAGCTATTCAAGTACATACTCTCTAGAAATATGACCTGGTATGAAACTGAAGACAATATGGCTGGTAATATATCACAATTGAATCGCTGCATTGAAGAAATACGTTTTGCAACATCAGAATTAATGGCATTTTTGATCTTAGCAATAGGATCTATAGTTGCATTTTTGGTTATTGCTTTAGCTAATTCTTGGGCTCTTACCCTAGTTGTACTCGCGGGATCCCCAGTTATGGCTCTCTTGAGCTGGTTATTCAGCAAGGTAATCTTCAAAGCTGCTGAACTTGAAAATTCTTTTACATCTGATGCTTCAAAAATATTAGATTGGTCCATCGTATCAGCTTCAACAGTTCGAATCTTCAATGGAAAATACCAAGAAATGGCACGATTTAAGAAATTAGTTAATTTGTCTGCAAAAGCTTACTTCCGTATAGCCAACAGTACAGCTGGTAATATTGGAATCTTACGAAGCCTTGTACTATTGATGTTTGTGCAAGGCTTTTGGTTTGGTAACACTATGATTAAAAAAGGAAAGCTAAACAGTGGGCAAGTATTTACGTGTTTTACATCATGTTTAATGCTAGGGGCAAATATTGTTGAACTTTTCACTTTGATTGGAAATATAAATGAAGCATCTGCTGCCGCTGCAAAGCTAGGGAAGTTCATGGATGATGATTCTGGGGAGGATATTGTAAAGGGAATGTCACCTCATAATTGCAATGGTGCAATAAAGTTCATTAACGTCAACTTCAAATTCTCTGGTAGAAAAGAAATGACTCTTAATAATATACACTTTGACATAAGTCCAAACACGATGAATTATATTATAGGTAAATCAGGTTCAGGGAAGAGCACTATAGCACAATTATTGATTGGATTATACTCCATTGAATCTGGATACATAACACTAGATGGGCGAGACTTATCTACTTTGCATAAATCATGGTTACGTGATAATATAACATTGGTGCTGCTGCAGCCGACAATATTTGAATTGACTTTAGGAGAAAATATATCAATGGCAGCTGCATCTGAATACAAATCCAAAGATACTGGAATTGTTCCAAATTTTTTAATAGATGATGCTATATCATTCTCGTTCCTTGATGATGTAGTAGGTGATTTGCCGAATGGGAAAAACACGGTGATAACATCCAGCACTTTATCTCTTGGTCAGCAGCAAAGAATAAATATAGCGAGAGCAAGATTAAGGGATACACCAATATTAATCTTAGATGAGGCATTAAGTGCATTAGACTTGGGGATACGCATCAAACTACTCTCTAAAATTCGTGCTTGGAGAAATGGAAAAACTACTATAGTCATTACACATGATTTGACTCAAATTGAGAATAACTCTAATGTAGTGTGCTTAGAAAATGGTTATGTTAAATACCAGGGTACTTATCATAAAAATTACAGAGCCAGGTTTACTAGCCGCTTCCTGAACTCTCATTATACTCAAAAGTATTATGAAAAAGAGAACCACCACATCCACCGATATCATGAGCATAAGAAGGAAAGCACACCTTACGATTCAGCTAAGGTTGATGAGATACAACTGATTGCAAGTATACTATGGTTTTCTGCAAGCACAATCAAAAATAAATGGGCACTTGTTAGTGGCTTGATTATATCATGTTTATGTGGAATATCTAGTCCAGTATTTTCATTTTGTTTCTCTAAATTACTTTCATTGATGGTTTATGCTTCATTAGAGGTATCTTTGGAAGGGATGCTATTAAAATGGTCATGTATCACAATAGCTGTTGCAATATTTGATGGTATCACATACTACTTATCACGTTATATTCTATCGACATCAGCAGAGAAATGGATAGCTACAATAAGAGAAGAAGTTTTCAGGAGGATAAATGACCAAGACATGGCCTATTTCAGATCACCTAGAGCTAACCCTGCAGAGTTGACTGCTTTAATAATGAATGATACTAGAGATTTAAGAAATTTAATATCTGAGTTTCTTGCAATCTCAGTATACGTCATTACTGTACTAATGATAGGTACTATATGGGCTATAGCTACTGGTTGGAAGTTAGCGTTGGTCGGATTATCTTTTGTTCTGTTGCTTATCATTGTAACTACGACCTTCTCCAAACTTTCAGAAGGCTGCGAAAACCGATATAAACATGAGATTGCAAGAGTAGAAAAGTATAATCACCAAGGGGTCAAACACATTAAGGAGATAACTAGTTTGAACTTGCAAGATACATTTCATGCAAATTTCAGTCAGTTAATGGAAGATGTAAGGAGCGCTGGATTTTTTCGCTCGTGTATTACAGGTTTTGGTCTATCATTATCAGATCTCTGCAAGGGTTTTTCAACTGGTACAATCTTGTACTACGGAATGAATTTAGTAAGTAAACAAGAATATGATCAGTCCAAATTTTTGCAAGTTATAACTCTTTTGACTTTCTCGTTGGCTGCATCATCAACTCTTCTTCAAAAACTTCCTGATATAAATAGAGGACAAAGGGCAGGGACACATTTATTACGTTTATTGGGTTTGGGGTCATCCCCTTTAGAGACAGAAGGTAATATCATACCAATTAGGTTTGGATCACATGAAATAATTTCCTTTAGAAATGTTTATTTCCAGTATCCTAATACTGAAAGCTTTGTTTTAAAGAACATGTCTTTTAATATCGACTGTGGTGAGTGTGTTGCTTTCACAGGTGAATCGGGATCAGGAAAGTCCACAATAATGAGTCTCCTTTTCAGGTTATATGGTTCTAAAGATAATGATATAAGACTATCTGGAAGTAACATTCACGAACTTGAAATAGATTCAATCAGAGATATGATTGCAGTTGTTCCACAGAAAGCTGATTTTTTTGAAGGAACAATTTATGAAAACTTGGTATATGGTGTTCATGCTTTCAGGGTTTCTGAGTCTAGAATTTTAGAATCGTTAAAAGCTACGAGTTTATATTCATTTATTTTTGGATTGCCAAATGGGTTATACTCTAAAATTGGTGAAGGTGCAAATTGTTTGTTTTCTGCTGGACAATTACAGAGACTAGCATTCGCTAGAGCTCTAATAAGAAATCCACGGATTCTAATTTTAGATGAATGCACGTCTAACTTAGATTCAGCAAATGCTTCAGAGATATTGAAGCTAATTGAGATTCTCAAGAAATCAACTATGACTATCATAATCATCACACATGAAATTGATTTAATGAGAATATCACCTAAACTTTTTGTATTAGATGGTGGTCGTATTGTCGAATCAGGTAACTTTGATTCATTGTATAAAAGCAAAGGTCAACTACATAGTCTCATTACTAGAGCTCATCATTAATTTTTATAACAATTAATGAACAAAGTACTAACTAAAAACTAACTGTTTATAAACAATTTATCTTCGAACCATTAAATTCTAACGCAAATGTAAGGAACTTCAACATCTTCTCCCTCTTCATCGTCACAACAAATTTCAAAGATCAAATTCTTAACATGAGAAGGAACATCTTTCTTACTAACTTCTTTGATAAGATCAGTTAATTTCAATACAAGTCTCTCTTTAACTTTCTTGGGTGGAAAGAATGACGCATATAACAAAGATACACCATATGACAACATACTGATTTCAAGACCCTCTTTCTCTTTGAAGTGATCAAGTAATTCTTGTAAAGTAATGTCACCAGCAATATTGAATCTATCCCAAATTTGATCAAACTCTTTCTTGTTATACTTGCCCCTTGGAGACTTTATAGGTTCAGAGAATCCAATAAATGGCAAAGCCAAGTTGATAAATCCGTTCTTATACTGCTCTATATCATCCTTCTTATCCACAACCTTGTATAACTCTAAACAAACCAAACCAGTAACCAAGGCTGTGGTTGTTGCAATGGCAGGTATGATTTTACCGGCAATAAATTTAGTCTTGTGTTCGTCCACAGTTTCAATCGAATAATTCAAAGCTCTACAATTAGAAGCAGCAGTAATGAACTCGATATGATGGTTGGTATCATCATCCTTTTCAAATTCAACTGGACTCAATCTAAAGCCAGCTAAGGTTGTTGGTTCTGGCAATGATGCTGCAATTTTCTTAATTTGGGTGTCGTCGATACTTCCTGAAAGGTTATTTGCTTGTTCCTCGGCTTCATTATCAGTTGCAGCAATAGCCACACCAGACTTTGGAGTAAATGGTTCAATCTTGACTTCATCTAAGACCTTTTTATAGTGTTCAAATGAAACATTCGATCCTTTCAACCCGTAAACAAATGCTAACAAATTGGCACCACCCACGATAAAATTAAAGTGATCTTTATTATTTATGTCAAAATTGAGTGGCTTGGGAGCTCTCTTTGGGCCAGACCAGAATGGTGCACCATTTGAGGTTTTTGCATCAACTGGGAAGTTATATAATAACTGTAAAATATCGTGATTGTATTTCTTCTCGAATTCAATCCTTGACCATTTTATACAATCCTCAAAGCTGTATGGACGATTGTTTAAGAGGTCAGCTATATTTTCCAAAGTTCCTTTAATATCAGCAGTCTGTTTCAATGTTTGTTCGACGTAGTTAGGCTGGCTCAAATAAAGATTAACTGTTTCAGGTGAGTCTGCAAAATAACCTTGAAATAAAGATTTAGCCCAGGCAATTGTATGATCAATCTTATTAGGAAATGATCTCAAAGTACATAATGGAATAGACTTCTCCGGAGGATCTTGTGAAGACGAATATGATTCAGTCAAGTTTGGAATAATCACTTGAGTATTACCCTTAGTTCCCAAGGTACCTGACTCGAGTAAAGGCTTTTTGTAAAATATACATCTACGATCAACGTAAGTTCTAGCATCCACATTATCTAATGCGTTGGTCACAAAGTTCAAATCACTCCAAAAAACTTCATCAAAAATATCTTCAGTCTCAGATCCAACTTTATCTAATAAAGGAGATATTTTACCCTTTAACGCAGGATTCATTTTTTCAGCTGATACAGCTGCAACTTCTGACTTATGCTTACCCACATCTTTTGGTCTAAACAAGAATTGCCTATTAAGATTTGATTTTTCAATAGTATCATTGTCAGTAATAATAATTTTACCCTTAGGACCGGATCCTAATCCCATCATAGCCCAATTCTTAATCATCTCACATCCAATAGCACCTGAGCCAACTAAGAAAACTTGCAAGTTGGAAATCGCTTCTTGGAATTTTGAACCAAAAACAGCGATTTGTCCATCATATCTCGTTCCTAATGGTTTGGTGGTCTCTTCATTTCTTGGGAATTCTTGTGATGAGGGTAAAGACTCTAAAGAATCGAAATAAAACCATTGTTTAACAGGTCCAAACTTAGAAGAACAGTTCTTCAAAACTTCTTGTGCTACAAAACCTCCGAAGAAGGCAACCATTCCTGGAAGGTCCCCAGTGGCTTGAAATGCTAATTCAGAAATTATCTCCTTATTGATATCTGCTTCTCCTAAAATAGATGGGTTTTGGGTTGCAATTTCTGAAACCAATTTGATCAATTCATTAGAATCTTCCTTGTTATATGGCCTTGGCAACTTTCCTTGGTGTCTAGTCTGGAAGGCATGTAAAGCTTGGAAACCTAAATGAAGCTGTGGAGGTCTGTCAAACTTAGCAAAGTCTGAAATTACATACTCTGGTTCTGCCAATTGTTTCAACAATGACTCAAAATGAACTTCTTTTGGAACTTTGACTTGGTGATACAAACCCCCCTTCACATAAGTTCCGAAACTTTCATCGATCTTAATCTTGAAAGCATATGGTCCCAAAACTTCAATCTTGAAGAGTGTACCATCATTCAACTTTGGCATTCCTTCAACTTCAGAGAACTTGACGAATTCACCGTCTTCTAAACCATGTCTATTATCATCCAACATAGTCACAGTTCCATCCTTCTCGATATCAGAAACTATGCCTGTCACTGGCTCTTCTCCTGTTTGATCTATTACTGTAAATGATTTTCCAAAATCAACAAATAATTGACCAAATAAACCTCTTATGTCAGCGTGAATGTAACCGATACCTCTTTCATGAGTGAAATTGTTAATCTTAACCTGTTCTTCTAATGAAATGTTGGTTGATACAATACACTTGAATTGTGACAACGTTGATTTAGAGAGATCGTTTACAATGGAAACTGGGACGTAATGGTTTAATTCTGCAAGTTTAGCTGATGTAACCGATGCTCTTGGTTTACCAATATCTTCCTTACTCAAAAAGAACTGAGTGGACAAATCAGAAAGCTCAACAGGGTGAGGATCATATAAACTCAATGATTTAACACCTGCCAATGCAACATTCTTTGCTACCTCTACACCAAGGCCCTTTAAGCCAATAATCAAGACATTGGCATTCTGCATTCTAATCATTGCCTCTTTACCCAAGACATACAACTGTCTGGAATACAACCCCTCATCTATCGAGCTCTGAGGGGGTGAATCAATTTGCATACTATCTGACATCCTGATAATTTCTATTTCGATATATTGATATACCCAATTGATCTATTCACCTAAGTAACAGCAATTTGAAGTAACGCCGTTGAGGTTTCTGCTTAACAATCAATGAGACACTAAAACGTAATATGCCGGATATTTTTATATACACGTTCAATTAAAAGGGATTAAGAAGAACTCAAATTGACATCCCTCTATACATCTCTCCACATAGTTCTCTATATACGACAATCATCAGTATTGTCATACTCATTATGGTGGGTGTAGTGTTATTTTTTACCTGTCTTTTCTATTGGAACAACACAGGTTCAGTAAAGAATACAAACAATACTGGCTGCAATTTACAATTGTAACCCTGTAGTATTCACTTTTCTACACTAGATTTGACTTCGAACAACAGTTGTCGTAGAATTAAATGATAAATTGATGCTATACGCCTCTAACGCACCCATATTGAGAAATACCCCAAGGAAAAAAGTCATTCTGGATTTCAGAGCTGACCGAGCCATGTCATTCCTGAGTAAGTTCACGTGGAAAGATTCCGCAACTGATTCATTAACCCCATCAACAAGCCCCTAGAGCTTTTAAACGCCTTGACCCTAATGGAACTCCACACTTATCCACTTATCCTCTTATCATTTCATAATGGAGAAGACAGGGTTACATTCAGTGAATCTTGCACTTGCCTACTATACATATATTGATATCATCAAAAGGGCCCCATTACTCAATATAGTATACACTGCACCCTCGATGGAACGGCAAACCCAAGGCTCATCTCAATCTCTCAGAGACAGCTTGCAGCAACATAGCATTTCATTTCTGCCTTGCAATTTCACGTTGTTATCTACTGTTTAAAGGAAGCAACTAACGAATGTCTTATTGATTGATATGCATTCTTTTCTACCTAATGGGGAGAAATACCAAAGAAGCGATCTATTAGGCTAGTATTGTACTACGAGTGTATCTACAACTATCCGCAGATTAACTTTTAACCCACGATTTCCATAATGAAACTTGCCAGATCGCACATGCTCAAGAACGCTAGTTGTTGCCATTCGGCAACCCCCTCCCCCCCGTAGGCCCACCCGGTCCGAGCCATAAAAATCCTTCCCACGAAAGCTCTCATAGGAGACTTAGGGGTGGGGGCAATTTCGGCTATACTTAGCGTAAATTCAGCTCTATCAAAAATTCATTAAATATACGAAATGATGCACTGGTTGTGTTTCCTGTCATTGCATAGAGTTGATTGTCTCCATAGGCAAACTTCAGGACATACTTGGTACGTATCGCCAAGAGGCCGTTTAGGACGGAGAAACAACTCCCGTGCCTCCATTGAACCCCCACATTGGTTCCGTGGGCAATGTCATCACAAGCCAACCACGATATGCATCTACATTATCATCCGCAACATATCTAGTTGTTACGAGTTAAGGAAACGACATGCCCTAAATTGTTTCTGCCGCTACACTACGCGCTGTAGGCAGCCGGACTTATCTAAGTCGCTTCCTATTTGCAAGCTACTCCTGTGGGTCAGAACGCAAATTTCCGATTTAAGTAATCCAGGTAAGACTCATGCATGCAGATTTGAGTGCGAAAAGGTATGAGTTCCCATAGCTAACCCAAAATCCTACTGTATGCATAATACTAATGGACCAGGGTCTCGAACTCTTTCCTTCATTACAATAAGCTACTTTCTCCGCTGAACCCTATAACAAAAAAAAAAGGGTTCAATGATGATTTAGTTCATGTTCTACAAATTTTGATGAAACATTGATGAAACAATGATGAAACATTAGTCTCACCTGCAGACATGCTTCTGCTGGCTTTGCTCTTCACTACACCTAACACGCTTATCATGCACCGCGTCTCTTGTAAATCTCTTAGACCTTCAGTGTGATTGGGTGTATGGCTATGCAGGTATCCTTTAACGGTGAAAGGGAACCTGTGTAACCCTGCGATAGGTAAAGAATTGATAACTGCAGGCATCTTTCTTCCCATTTCCTCGTGACGCATCCCCGCGGTGGCGCTACTGCGTGTATGAAATTCCTTAACTTGTTGCCTAGCGCAGGTAAGTCTTTTACATTCTCGTATCAGCGTATTTCTTTCCTTTGTTCGACCAAGGCGGTTTGTCCTGTGTGACTAAACGAGTCGTAATAGGTGTCGTAAAAAAAAAATTATTGGGCTGGACCGACTGGTTTGGATCTTAGTACTTCAATATATATAGTATAGCGTCCAACTTATGTAGGGTTTACCGATAATATAACTTTTTGTATATAATAACAGGTATTATATTCGCTTGAGTATATCAAGGAAAAACATATAGCTGTTTGTTAACAACAAGTACAGCGCCTTTGCGACAGGGCTTACTACAGAAAAGCACTAGTCTAGTCTAGCCAAGAGTAATCTCGTCAATAGCAAACATTGTCATTATCGCTTTAACTTTGACCCTTGAATAGAGGGAATTTTGGTGTTAACCAGATACTAATTTAGCTCTGACTTCATTGAGCCAAACTATGGAAATGGACTTTGAAGATAACTGGGCTACCGTATATCAGACGGATAAACTCACAAGTGGTAGAGCAGTATTTAGCATGCCAGTTGATCAGTTTTTACAACAACAGGTTCATCAGGAGCCGTTACCTCAAGGTCAACAAACAACCCCTATGGTTGCTGGTAAGGAAGGTGGACAGCCTAGGTATTATAAATCGCCTATGATTGTTCAGCTGTCGAGCTATGTACAAGTCCCTGGAAAACCTGCTTACCCTGCAAGCCAACAAATTTTCCACGCTGCACAACCTCAATACTGTGAAACTATTCCGGTAAACAACTACCTTATCATCCCTAACTCTAATATCGGTGTTATTCTGTCGTTTGGAACTATATCTTCTCATCCTCAACAGGCACCTTCTTCTCCTTTACAACAAAACTTCTGTGAAAGATTACAAAACGTTTTACCAACGACTCCATTGGCTTTGGCAACAACAAGGCCAGAGATGACGTTACTGTTGAACCAGCGCAGAGCCAAGAGAAAGTCGAAATTCACTAAGAGTCAAGATGACATGATTGTTGCGTTAAAGAAGAAAGGTAAATCGTGGGTAGAAATAGCACATCTTACAGGTGTTGGCTCCTACTTGGCTGCTAGAAACCGTTATCAGGTTATAGTTGGTCAGCAAGGAAATAACAACTCTTCTTCGTGGGTCAAGGAGGACAAATTACTTCTCCAGCAATTGATCGATGGTGCTGAACTTGACAAATGGAACTTTATTGCATCAGAGTTAAACAAGGCAACGAAGAAAAATTTCACTGATAAGGAATGCAGAGACATTGTACGGGCTATGGTTTGGGCTGACCCTACTGCTTTTGGACTTTCTGAGCAAACCATTGAAGAGTGTGCTAAGGAAAAGATGATAACTGAAAAAGCTAACGAGCTGTTCATCAGTAACTCGTTTGAACATCTGTATTCTCATCGTCTACTCGAATATGGTGATGTAAATAACTCGGGTATTACATACAGTTCAGGATCTGATGTTCCCAGCTATCAAAGCACTGATAGTAGTATCAGCCAAGAGGACTTCCGCTCTTCAGTTGAACCTGAAGATAACAGTTATCATGAAAACTATATTTAAGGAGGAAGATAGGCACCAGTTAGAAATGTTTTAAAATCTGTACGTTTACCTGAACATTCATTTCTTCCCTATCTTACTGCTAACTTTGACTTCTTTAATTCTGATATACTCAATTGGTATACAAAACCTCATTAATTGCTTCAATTCTTTTTAGTTTTAGAAATTCGGTTCCGGTGTTGGTAAGATTGATTTTAATGTCATCAAGTATATATTTATCAATTATATAGTTTTTGATTATTTAACAGATCTTGTGAAATAGTATGCTTAATGCAGTTTGCTTAAGTTTCGTAACTTTTCTTCTACGACATTGATCTTGTCTTGCGGAGTTTGTGATTTGTCTGTCCTAGTACCAATTCGTATATCACTTTGTATCCTGACCACACCGTTGTCGTGTAACAATTGGTGCATTTGCCCAATCAATTCCGTAACTTCATTCCAAGGACCTTCAATAGTGGTACCAGCACTATGTAAGGTACAGTGTAAGTGCGACAGCCTTGCTAATTGCGTGATTAAGGTCACTTCATTGGAAACAGACGCGGATCCTGTTCCTATCTATATCGATATTGTTAGCATATGCTCGATGGTATCAGTCTCAAAATGATGTTAAGAACGACAATATTCAACCAACACAATTATACTTACTGGAATCAAACAAACGTCAGCCAAACAACGTAAAGTTACAGTCATAGTAGAACTCGAGCTTTCTGTCACTTTTTCCTTCTAATTAATGTCTCAAATTGGATATTGTATACAATTTCCGTACAATATCATATTGTGAGCACTGTGCTTATAAATGTAACATGTATACAAGATCGACAGAGCTCAATTTAGGCTGCAATTCAAACTTACTACAATACTACAATACTTCACATGCTATAAATCTAAAGAATCCATTGTAGAATTAGAGTTGAATATTAGATAGTTTAAATTATTATTCTGATCAAATCTCACAAAAAGCAATTAGAATCCACAGTAAAGGAATGTAACAAAAGTATAGCCTGCTTAACCAATGTAATCCTGTTTGACCAATTCCTTTTGTCAACATAGAAGTATACAGTGTGGCAAATCCATAACTCTATATTAATTGAGTCAGCACATAAAAGCAACCGAAAATGAAATCTAATACTAAAAGAAAATTTAAAGATATTAACTTTAATCCATTCTATAATGATTTGAAATATAGCCATGTGATCTTTGTATCAATGGTTACGTTTTCAAATTCTTACCATGAACATTGAATTGATGTTTAGACGTATCTTCTTCTGAGTCTTGCACCCCAGGGCCATTTTTTGACTATGTACCTGGTCTCAATTGAGATCTAATGTGTGCCTCTCTTTTTTCCCTTTGACTCTCGGTTTCCAATCTGTTATTAGAAACTCTTAAAGAAGACAACTCTTCACTCCTTTCGGCCAACTCTTCATTGAAAGATCTAGTAGGTCCCCCAATTGGAAGGGTTGCAGGATTAAATATCCTCGTAGCTGGCCTTTCCTCGCGGCCTTCCCATGGAAAAACAGGTGGGGGACTCTTAGCATACAGTTTCTTCGTTTCAGCTCCCTCATCAGAAGATGTGTCATCAACTAGGTCCCATGTATTCGTTAATTTAGTGAATTTCAAACTATCAGCACCACTTCCCTCCAAAGACAAAAGCTTTGATCTAATGAGTGGGTCGGTGTAATATTTATTGAAATAGCTCCACCAGTAATGGCCATAATCATTTGGGTCATTCGTATAAGCCCGCCATGGCTTCAATGGTCCAATGAAATGTAAAACATGTATGTCGTTGAAAAACCTTTGGAATGCAGGAGTGTATTGATATGATGCTGAATGAGTAACGTTGTAAATAAAAGGGAGTCTAATCCAATTGTGACCATTTGAAGACACATTGAAAAATTCATTGAAGAGACCCTGGTCCGCTCCATCAAATGAGGCATTCTCCTTGTTACTGTGTTCTGAAAGTTGTTTGAATACTTGTGCATCTGGTTTAAGGAAAAATACACCTGAGTTGAAGATATCGGGCCAACCGATATCTGGACTAGCAACTATCTGGCCACTGTTTATATGGTTATACTTCTCAAATATGTGATCCAAACTCCTGATTGGAAGTGTGTCACTATCTAGGTAAAATAAGGATTCATATTCGGTCTTCTTCCATAGTAAAATCTTATTGTAAGTCACAGAAAGTTCAGATCTACCTAATTTCTCAACCAACTTAACAATTGGTGCAGAAATAATGTCATTATCAATTGGGATTATATCATCATAAACCTGTTTGATTAATTCAAGAGATTCAGGTGCAACCGCTGATGTATCTAGTAAAATTGCAAGTTTGTGTTTAGTTAAATGATCATATTTTAATGTTTTGCCGAGTGTAAGTGTTCCTGGCAAGTAGGACTCATTGGTCAATAAGGTGATAAAAGCAGACGGTTTACTCATTTGCTATAAAAAATCACTGTCAAGTTCTCTCTTTGAATACTTATTCTCTATCAGATCCTTCTGAAATTAAGGTAACTATATATTCCTTGTTATCTGTCGCACTTCCCACGGTACGAAATTCGCTACGAAATGAAAAAGTAAACAATAGCTTTGATAAGGATCATATATATTAATTAAACAAAGAATAAAGAAACTATGTTGGTTTCACTGCAAAAAAGCTGATAATTTCTCATATATAATTACTCCTATCATAATCGTTGTTAATGTGCTTTCAAAATCATCTAGTACAAAATCTAATACGAAATTACCAATCATGGACGTTGAGTAGCGGCGCCATTTGGCTTCAAGTCTGGCTGAGAAGCTGCGATGGTAGGCTGAGCTGGTAATGTGCTAGATTGTCTGTTTGGATTGTTTGCATTTTCCTTTAATGCAATCAACTGTTTGGACCTAAAAGTTTCGTAGTGGGTAAGGGCAGTTGTTTCAACTAAGTCTTGTAAATGAGTTCTGGTCAAAAAATCTCTCAAGAAAACAAATTCAGATTGAGAGACATTTTCAACGTTTATAGCACCCCATTGTGTCTTTCTACCTCTAACTGTTTCTCCATTGATATTGATCTCCTTTTGAGAACCTGAAATGGCAAAAGGGATCAAAGATTTGATGTCAGCGTTCAATTGCTTCTCATCCTCATATAAGTCATCACTATCGTATGGGTAAATGTTGAAATTGTATTTGATAAATTCATTCTGTAAATTCTTCTTCAACTGTGATCTTTCTTCAAGAGTTAAAGAGTCAGCCTTAGCAATAATAGGGACAACATTGGCAATTTCTGATAACTTCCTGAGCGCTTGAACATCTAGTGGCCTCAACTTCTTACCATGAGGTGAAATGAAGTATAGTATACAGTGTACTCTGGTGTCAGGAATGTGTCTCTCTCTTTGAGCCGTCAACTCTTTTCTTAAGTATTGTGAGTGTTGTTCCTTAATGTATTTGACTAAAGGTTCCCAGCACTTTTCGTTGTTGATTTGATCACCAAATCCTGGTGTATCAATCACATTAATGTTTAGTCTGACATTGTTCTCCGACAATACATGAGAAGTGACCTTGATTTCAGTCGTCTTCTCAATAGGTTCGGCTGTGGTTTTTCTACCGGTTGAACTCACTAAATTAGAAGAGAATAAAGTGTTTACTAAAGTACTCTTACCCAAACCCGATCTACCAACAACCATAATGTTGAATTGAAATCCTCTCTTCAATAAACGGTTTTCTATTTGTGTGGTCACAGTATCAAACCCGACATACCTTTGAGGGTGGATCACATTACCTTCGCTGTATGCTACTGACATCTTAGCGAATTATTTCTATTTCTGATAATTTAGTAAGATCTCGCAATGATTCACCTTTGATGGAAACTTTGGAGCTTATAACGATTTTATTGAAGTAATTCTTGTTGGTTTCAGTGGCCTTTGGACGCGTTTACAAAACGAACCGTTTGAAAAAATCAACAATTCGGAAAGCACGACTTTGTTCAATATGCAGTATTTCTTCAATTTGTAACTACATGAAATTTTTCTCATTCAAAAGAATAAAGAAAGCAGTGAAACCGATAAGATATTACCTCGATAGCATCATCAAGCAAGACTATTGAAATGTTACTTTCCTCAAGAGTAGGCATTCTTGCTGGTTTTTTCCCCGTTGCAGGAAGTGCTCTTGAAATGGCTTCGCTAGCATTTCCACGATTGTCATTACCGACAAGGTTACCTGCCATTCAAATCAAACTCACAAACCCATTTGGATTATCAAGCAATACAGAAACACAGAGAGATCCTAGATTGGAGGAATTAAGAAAACAAATTGAATCCAACAATGAAGTACCTTTTTTGATTGATAATGGAGCTATTCTTAAAGCTGTTCCTAAAAAGAAAAAGTCATATAGAAACACTCGTATTAAATTATATGCTCCGGGTCAAAAGCAAGTAAAGCATATTGATAACTTGGTTAGATGTCCGGCTTGTGGTCATGTTAAAAGATCACACTTCATGTGTATGCATTGTTTTGCCGAAATTAGGTCATTCCTTAAGTTGAAAAAGAAGTCAACTCAAGAGGTTAAAGAGCCTCCACAAGCCAATTTGGATCCAGTTGATCAAAAAATCATATACCCTGGAAAGAAAATGTCAGAGTATGAAAGGAGGTTGAAGCAAAAAGATTGGATCCCAGTAAGAGAAGAACCATTGTTGTATAACCATGATCATATTAAGAAGCCAAATTGATTGCACTGGCTTTTAAAATCATTCTACATACTTGTATATAATTAATAACATCGACTTGACGATAGACAAATTGTAATTGGTGACCCTCTCCCACTCTAATATTTCCAGCCACGCATAAGCTTATACCTGGTTCTCAAACAGTTGTGTTGAGCAGACTCCATTAAAACACATGTAATCAATGATTATGATCATTACATTAATATCACTGTTACTAGTGTTTTTGGTCTCTGTGAGATTCATTCTTTATCTGCCATCAATTGCAACAGCTCTTGGTCCGAGATATCAGACATCAAATATTACCTAAAAAAAAAAAATAAAAAAAAATTCATATCAAGAGATTAAATCTAAAAATCAAACGTAAGAGTTTGTAAAACTCAGACTCATTCTAGAATGACTATTGATCTTTCTTCAAAAAGTGTTGTAAATATGGGGATTGGTGGGTCTGACTTGAAAAAGAGGAAGTATACGAAATCTGATCAAAGAAAGATTTCTCTACAATCTACCAGCTGTAGACACCCTTTAAACGTTAAACCAGAGGGTAATTTGCTAATGGCAGATCCAGAGACGTTACATCAACAAAGAAGGATGCAGTTGATGGGTGATTTCTTCAGGTTTCCTGATGAGCTTTTAATGGAAATTTTGTCTTATATAAGAGATATCGATGCCTTGAGAAACCTTTCACACACTTCAAGAGCTATGTATGCATACTTGTATGATGAAGACCTCTGGAAACAAGCATATATGATTATGTATCCTAATAATAGCAGGGGATTAAGCGACATTCGCTGGCAGGGCTCTTGGAGAGCTACTTTGTTAAGGATCCCGGATTGTGAGCAAGCGAATATTCAGGTTCCAGACAATATGTTATGTTCAGATGTTCTTTATAGACCTTTTCAATGCTCGCAAATATCATATTCCAATTTGTTTCAAAATCTTATAAAAGAAGAGGAAGACTCGCATAATAGAAAGCTTGCCGGACATGAAATTGAAACTCAACATATACAGCGTTTTCTTGAAAACCAAATTCTGCAGTCAAACTTCGTTGAAAACTTACATGACCAGCCGTTCATCTTAGTTAACAATTCGGAGGAGAGGTGGCCTAAGTGGAATCATGAATATTTGCATAAAAGGTTTCCGGACGTAAAGTTTCGGCAAGAAGCAGTCGAATGGAAGCTTTCTTCTTATGTTGACTATCTTACCAATAATAGGGATGAAAGTCCATTGTATTTGTTTGACTGCAAAAGCCCTGCCATGGAATCGTTAAAGAAGGAATATGAAGCACCAAAAATATTTCAAGATGATTTATTCAAAGTGTTTGAAAATGGTATTGTAAGCTGCAGACCCGATCATTCCTGGTTAATTGTGGGACCTGCAAGATCGGGATCCACTTTTCATAAGGACCCAAACCAAACATCTGCTTGGAATACTTCAATCATGGGAAGAAAGTTGTGGGTAATGTTGCCGCCAAACATTACACCTCCGGGCGTGTCTACTGATGAGAATGAGGAAGAAGTGACGGCACCTGTCGGAATTGCCGAATGGGTATATTCTGGTTTTTTTAATGACTGTTTGAAAATTGAAGAATGTTTGATCGGAATCACATTTCCCGGTGAGTGCATGCATGTACCGGCTAGCTGGTGGCATTTGGTCATTAATATAGATGATTCGGTTGCACTTACTCAAAATTTTCTCCCGAAGCCAAAGCTTCAGAACACTTTGGAATTTTTCAAGAACAAAAGAGATCAAATCAGTGGTTTCCGCCCTAAAGAAGTTAAAGAAGCTCTATCCCTGTTTATTGACCAATATGAAGAAGGTGATGATGATGAAATAGCACTATTCAAAGAGTATTGCAATAAATTTGATAACTTGGGTCTTGACTCTCAGACACAGCTTGATGATTGTGGTGAAATAGCTGGCTTACCTTCTATGCCAATTTTTGAGTTATTCAAGAAGTTACTTACCAAACACGGAGAACTGGATGCACTATTGGCTGCTCTCGAAGACATTAATAAGAAAGAATTGCGTTCAAAAAATGGTGCTAAGGGTAAGCCGTGGACAAAATTGTCTGAGAGCAGTAGTGATGAAGTACCTTTTTCCTTCGGGTTCGACTTAGATGATCAAAGCGATGAGGAATAGTTTTCATGTAATTAGCATTAGTATAGTTTGATTTTTGCATCATTTAAAATTTGCATCATTTGGTTTAGTTTTGTGTAACTTAAATCTTATTTGATAATTGATTCACGTATGACTAAGTGAATTATATATAGCCTAATAAATTCATACGAGTTTTAATAATTCAAGGTAAATGAATGATTTTCAAACGTATTACTCCATATAACTTTTTATCTTCATTTAAATTTTCATCTTATCTCCAAAGAAGTTCATACAGACCCATGACAAGCGGTAAAACTGAAGAACCAATTATTTTCGCTCCTAAAACTTATCAATATGACCAGGGCCACTTGAGTGAACACGATGTTAGCTCGGACCCTATAGAGCAATTCCATAAATGGTTTGGTGATGCACAGAAGTTAAAACCAGAAGGTTCACTGTTCATACCCGAGTCAACCACTTTTTCAACAGCTAGACTTCCATCCGGTAGAGTATCGTCAAGAATCGTTCTTTTCAAGGAGTTAGATTCACATGGATTTATAGTGTATTCTAATTGGGATCGCTCTAAAAAGGCTGATGATTTTAGATCAAATAAATATGCATCCTTGACTTTTTTTTGGCCCTACCTTCAGAGACAAGTGAGGGTTGAAGGAATTATGGAAAAGGTAACGAGGGAAACGTCTGAAAGATACTTTAATTCAAGACCAAGGGGTTCCAAGATTGGTGCAATGTCTTCCCCCCAATCCCAAGTTATCCAATCAAGAGATGAACTAGATAATATCGTTTCTGGTTATGAAGAGAAATTCAAGGAAGCTAAGGATGATGAAATTCCCTGCCCTGAATACTGGGGTGGTGTTCGCATAGTTCCTTTAGAAATTGAATTTTGGCAAGGAGGAGTAAGTAGATTACATGATAGACTCACTTTCAGGAGAGAAGACATTGATGGTAAATGGGAACTTTCTCGTCTTGCTCCTTGATTGTTTTCAATTCTGTGCCTCTAAAAGTTTAACAAATATCATTTTTCTGATAATAGGCCCATTCTAAGACTTTTACGTTTTGGATGACTCAACATATGTAATGATAGTCTGAATTTGCTAGTAAATAATCTCCCACAAGAACAACGCCGGTATCTAAAAGTAGTAATAAATTTTGCTGTCTGAATAGTTTGCAATATTTTGCATATCTTTTCATAGCTAACCTCTGTATTATATTTCGAACTTTCACTTATCAATTCACTGATATCATCATTTTCCTTGTCTAGAATGTGCATCTTTACATGTAACAAGTATAGCTTTGTATCTCGAAAAACTGCAAAACATTCAGGGCAATTTCTCATAGCTGTTGAGTGCCTTTCAGAATGCTCAGAGAGTGACTTCACATTCATAAATGATTCATTGCATTGTGTGCATGCATATGTACTGCTATTAGTGTGAAACTTCCTGTGAATTGACAAATATGTACTCTTTCCGAAGTGTTTATGACATTTTTTGCACTCATAATCCTCTCTAGATGTTGTTTGAAGCTGAATCAGTTCAGTATTTGGATAAACTATCTCGGACTTCAGGGGAGAGGCCACCAGCCTAATTTCCTCGATATTTGGTTCAAGAATGGAGTCTGAAGAGCTTAAATTGCCCTGTATTTGGTCAGTGAATTCTAGAATGTCATCAAATATTGAGTCGGGAACACTTTCTACATTCTTATATCCATTAGATGTGAAGCTCTCGTCACACAAATATTCATCAGGCACCTGCCTAGTAGAAATTATTAAGTCTCTGGGCTTCATCTCATTCTTTAAATCATGTCTGAAATAAACAACTTATTTTTTGCAGCATTTTTTCAGTGCAAATATACAGCGCTTGCGAGATCAACTTTGAGTTTGCAATTTCAGTCGGAATTGATTTAATAGCCACACCTCCCCTGCAACAAGTTAATGATAATAATGCTATAATCAGACTTAGTTGAAACTACGATCATCTACTAGTTCATTTATAACTCACAAATGTATATTGAAGACATTATCTAGATAAATTATATCAGAATTTAACCGGTAATTACTCTTATTTAAAACTTAGCAACGGTTTCTGCGAAAGACTTACCTTGGATCTCAGCAATTTCTAATTCCAACTTGCTTGGCTGTCTAGAACCGTCAGCACCGGCAAAGGTACCAGCACCCCATGCAGAACCACCATGAACTTCATCAAGGTTGGTTACTTGAGCAAAGGAGTGGGCATAACCTAATGGAACATAGATGATACCGTGGTGAACCAAAACGGACAATGAATTGATAATAGTAGATTCTTGACCACCTCCTTGGGAACCAGTGGAAACGAAAACACCAGCAGCCTTACCTGATAAAGCACCCTGAGCCCACAAAGCACCAGTGGAATCCCAGAAAGCCTTGAACTGAGATGGGAAGTTACCAAATCTGGTTGGAATACCAAACAAGAAAGCATCGTAGCTAGTCAAAGTCTCAAGAGTGGCTATTGGGTAGTCTGGTTTAGGTGGAGCATGTAATTGCTTCAAGAGATCTTCGCTCAAGGTCTCTGGGACTTGGTAGATGTCGGCTTGACCGCCAGCAGCCTCAACACCCTTCTTGACAGCTTCTGCCAAGGTGGCGATGTGGTGATACAAACTGTAAATGATAATTGCAACCTTTGCCATTTTTGATTATTCTATGATATTGTTTAATGATAAACTATTCTACAACAGAAACTACTTGACATGGAACTTGAAGAGTTATATTTATAGTATCGGATAACCGCCACACTGGGTTACAAATTATTAATAAAATATAACTTATTACGTGTAAGGTGTGTATATACGCTTTACTAACTTTTACAAATACATTCTAAGAAGGTTCCAAAATAGACAAATTCAAATGAATCTCGCACAAGCCCCTTATTTCTCGGAAGGCTTGTCATAGATTACTAAAGCCATACATTCGTAAGTTCTTGTTCAACTTCATATCGGGATATATATTTAATTTAAACCGCATATTAGCCGTTGGTAGATTTTACTAATAGCAAAAAATTCAAAAAGTTAATATGAAGGTTGCAATTATTCACTATTCAACATATGGCCATGTGACCACATTGGCTAAAAGCATAAAAGAGGGTGTTGAGAGTTCTGGATTAGCATCTGCTGTTGACATCTATCGTGTTCAAGAGACTCTTACTAATGACATCTTGCAACTCATCCATGCACCAGAAAAGCCAAAGGACATTCCTGTTGCTACTGTTGAAACATTGGAACAATACGATGCTATCATCTTTGGTTTCCCAACGAGATTTGGTAATGTCCCATCTCAAATATCTGCTTTCTTTGATTCCACTGGTGGCTTGTGGGCCAAAGGAGCATTGTCTGGCAAACCGCTGGGTTTATTTATTTCTACTGGATCGGGTGGTGGTCAAGAGATCACTTTAAGAACTGCGATTTCATTCTTAGCTCATCATGGTATGCCATATGTGCCATTAGGTTATGCTCACGCTTTCGCTCAACTTGCAAGTTTTGATGAGGTTCATGGTGGAAGCCCATATGGTGCAGCTACTTACGCAGGCAGCGATGGGTCTAGACAACCAACGAAATTAGAGTTAGAAATTGCCACCATTCAAGGTAAATCATTTGCTGAAAGTGCTTACAAATTTGTCGGAAAGAAGTCTTCTTCCAAGTCTGCTTCTAACACCGAATCTAAGCCTACCTCTAATAGCAGCTCAGCAGTTGCTCAATCTGAAAAGAAGGTAGAAAAGTCTGCAGAAAATACAGCTGCTAGAGCTCAGCAATCAACTGCCGCTGCTAAGGAAGACGACAGTGGAAATCACTGTGGTGTCAAGTGCAGTGTTATGTAATATCTCCGGCAGCATTAATCGCTGTCATTTGGCCTTCAAGAATTCTCCTTGAAGAAGGCTTTAATAGATATAATAGGATTAGTTAGTATAATTGAAATAATGTCAATTCTGAAATCTTGTGTTCATGAATAGTAACTTACAGTGAAAGAACGAACCCTAAAATCAACAATCTCAAATTATTAATGTTCGTGAAGACAGTTCCGTATTAGCCATTCATTGTAGCATTCTATAAGATATTCACACATGTTTCATTTGAACATGAAGAGAGCTAGTCCCTACATACGCATCTATTGAGCATATTGGATCATTCCTAGAAAGGAAAGCCTGGGATACTAGCAATCAGCGTATTAGACATCGAATTCAACACAAATGGTTTTGAAGGGGTGTTAAGCCCCAATATTTTGAGAACATAAAACAAAACCAATCAAAACAAAACGTGGTACAGTAACTGGAAACTTTTGAAATGAAGAAAAAGTTCTAAATTGCCATTTAGGAAGAATTCTAACTCCAGTTTTTCTTCGTCATTGGAAGATCGAAACATCCTACCTTTTAGTCAACTGTAAAGTTCTCTACATACTTTTTGATCGTAATTCTTGCCTGAAAATTGCATTCGTGCACTAGAATGAGTCTGGAAGGACTCCTTTTGAAGCAGGAGAATACTTTCTTGAATTATGACGGTGTAACTGAACACACGTAAGAAAGACCCCAGTAAAACTTCAGTATGGAATATTCTCATTTCCTCGGTTGAACCCACTCCTAATAGGCTGATGACTTCTCTCCAAGGGATCTAGGATGGTGTCTAGGATAATTATTGAATTGTCGACTAATTCTTTGTCAACTGATCTCATGAAACATGTCAAAAAATCATGGTATTAGTGAACAACTTACTTAGATGCATTTCAAAGAAGAGCAAAGGAACGAAAACCGTGGCATTGAAATAATCAAGACTACTATTGAAATATTAGGGCCCATTAGTAAAAGAAGATTCTCACTGCTAGAAATCAGACAGTACGAAATATATTTAAATATACGCGATGTTTTGATTTTGACACTTCATGCAACCACCTACAAGACGTAACTAGTTAAAATATCATATCAGGTGATACGGATATGACTTCAAAGTCCTTTAGAGCTGGCTCTTTGGATACTATAGAACGAACACACTTAGCAATAGGAGCAAGTAAAAAATCTAATGGCATAAATCGTAATAGTCTTGAACAGATAAATCTTATGAATAGACCAAAGGATAATTATGACCTACTTTTTACAGATAGTTTCGTGGATATTGCCCCTCAGATTTCACGAACTAGTCTGGATGAGTTGCAACAACTGTCCAAGCACAATAGAGAACATGGTTTCTCTCTTAATAGAGGGAAGCCAATTGAAAAAGTATCAGTAGATGATCCAATTAATTTATTAAACACAAAAGAACTGAGTTTACCTATATTAGATATGCATATTTCTAAGTCTTTGGAGAAACCTACAGAGGATAATAAGGATCTTAAAGATATATCTTCTGACTATCAAGATGAAGAAAATATGGTACATGACTACAGTAGTTCGAGTGACGAGTCATGTCTTGAAATTGCGGACAGTCAAGAGGAAGATAACATATTGTTGCATTTGCACCCAAGATATAAACTTCTTACTCAAGATATCTCAGTACAACATATACCTGAAGACAATGGACAATTCCACCGTGGTTTAGATATCAGGAACAACAAGGATAATAATATTATTCATCACCAGGAGAAATCATCCCATAATTATGATTTTATCGAGAACAATCATGACAAAATTGATTCACAACCAGATATTAGTGATTACAGTAATACTACAAGTAAAATACATATAACAAGCATTTCAACTGAACAAGAGCCATATAATCATGAGATGCGGAACATTGCTCTGCAACATGATACTTTAGAAACAAGACATCTTCCAATAACTAATGACATATCTCACAAGAACATATCTCACAAGAACATACCTGATAACCACATAGACAAAAATGCTCACTACGGTGATAGCAAACCATGCATTGATACAGAACATAAGGGCACGAAAAATAATGAATTTAGAGCTGCTAAACCACAGACCAGAAGTATCATTGATAAGAAAAGAAAAGCTAGTTTAGCAGATATATGCCTGAAAACAAACACAGCAGCGATGCCTGTTAGAGTAGGTCTATCAAAAAAAGCCAGAATTGATACATTGCATAATTACCTAAATCGATAGTTCATTATTCATTAAAGAAAAGTTTCATATCCTAACCTAAGTTAGATAGAGGAAGTTAGTTATATATCTATTTCTAATCAATAATTTTCTCATCTACCAATGATGTCGCTTTCCCAGTTTGCTCTAGTTATTATGTTGTTGATAATTTATGTAATTTCTTACTAGTGCCAGCCTAATTATCGCTATCATTTTCGTTAACCTCACCATCACTCTCTAATTCCTTTGCATCTTCTGAGAATGCATTCTTTTCTGTTTCGGCTACTTGTTTCTCCTTTGCTTGCTTATATTGGTTTACTCCATCATAAAAGTTTGTCCAAAGTCTACCAACATCATCGAACTCTTTCCCTACCTGTATTGATGTACTCAAAGATCTGTTCAAAATGTCCAAGTTGTAGATTACAGAATCCATCGAATTACTAATCTCTTGGAGCAATAGATCTCTTTGCTTCTCGAAATACGAGTTAGACTCCAGGTTAGACATCACTACTTAAAGACTTTCACAGAATTCAATGGTCTGTCCTTACGGTTTACTATATGTTTTGATATTGAAGAAAAACAATACCGAGGCGCGTAAAATTCGTCACTACGATCGCGCACAAGGTTACTTAAAGAAAACATGAATAATTTTTTGTACTTTCATTTTTCTTCTTTATGCTAAAACCGGGCCATTTGATCGTTCATGCCGGAGCTGGCTTCTCAGGAAGCTGGTTCCCTAGTGGGGACGTACTCTCTAACCCGGGAGATTCACTTGAGTATTAAGTTCTGTCTGGTTAATCCTTGAAGTGAGACATAGACTCTACATATACTCAAACATTCATGAAACATAATTTGTAGGTCAAATTTAAACCTAACGTCGCATGTAGAAATAGAATTAAAAAGAATCTTGACTCTGTGAACTGTGATTTCTATAACGTTCAATTAGTCTTGCTACACCGTTCCACTGATCAAATTCGAAGATACCACGGAACCCGCTCGATGATATCCTCCTTCTTTTTACTGCTTTATTGTTTGCAATTTACTGGATCATTCCTTATTATAACATAATATACAGCGTGATAAGTAAAAGCGTAGAAACGAACCAAAAAGGTCTAAGAAGTACTAGCTCCGAAGATTAGCAGAATACCTAGTCAAACAAAATAGAAAAATAAATTAAATAAAAAAACCGACGTCCTCACATCGGGACCCAAAACATATCGTTACAATACCCAAAAACAAATTCCGCTAATCTCCTGGTCATTTCTCCTGCTTTCAGAAGGTCGATGCCAGGGAATATCTAGCACTTTTGACCCAAACAAAACGACACGGATGAAGGATGTTTCTTCTTGTCTGCGCACTTTCTCTTTAAGGAACAACGACGAACGTAGTCCTTCTTTTCGTCAAACTTTGTAAACAGACCTCCATATTGAGTAGCAGAGCTACCTGACGAACCGGAGCTGTTCGACGAGTTAGATTTTTTTTTGTTAAGACTTAGTAAAGACATGAGCAAACTTAATTTTCTATGGTTGCCTCTCTATCAATAAACCATACTCGACGGTGGCGGTTAATCAATAAGTCAAACAGTTATAAAGCAGGGACTCCAAGTGTGAATCTCGTTACCCTGACAAGTATTAATATCCAGAAATACTGGTACTTAATACTAAAATTGTGTTATAAGAGGCGTCTTTGCCGTTGTCCTGACAGTGTCCTGACGGTATCTTTGTCGATGATATCGATTGCTAACGTACCAACGAACCAACGAGTAGCTAGCTATCTATCTTCCTTCGTACTCAAAACAAATATATGTGTTGTTTTAATTAAAACTCTACAATCTTACATTCTCTGGGGCACCTATGTTATATATGGCTGTAAAGTTTAATTTACCTGTATAAAAAATTTTCGTCATTTCCTCATTTCAACTTCGTGCACTTTTGTTATTTACCGAAATGTAGAATTCTGGTACTTCACACACGGCAGTCCAACAATGCGGTACGCCAGGAGTTACCGCGAACGGAAGCGACCTGGGGGGGAAGCATTTCTCCCTAAAGCAAAACTCAGGGGACACAACGGAACAGGGCGCGTGCTGTTTTTTATTTAGCCAACAAAGATCTTAAACTGCTGGCCCTCGAGATACTATCTTCGGTAGCTACCCATCGCACAACATATTACATATCGATTAACTCTACTGTGATCTAGTGTGGTAGTAAACTCAACAAAGTGATAGTGACAATACCCTCGTATTCGGCCATTCCCGCTACCGCTCTGTGTACTGCCCTCATGCTGCATCCTCCTCAAACCACTTCAAGCCTGCTCATCTCTCCTATTGACTTCAGCATACAATTGGTAGGTATTTTTCTCGCGATTAGGAAATGACAAAAAATCCCGCAAAGTGTAACCTCTTACTAGTCCAATACCGCCGCGATCTTTCTGCATATCAGTTTTTATCAAGCGTATATTTGTGAATCTCAGTGGTAATTTTCAGAATGCGGTATTTAATTTTAACTTGTATAGTATGACGTTGCTTTCTGAGGAAGCCTCCGTATGACGTAAAAACCGCAATGCTTAGATAAGCATAAACTACTCTAGGTAAGCGTCATTTTATTGTGAACTTCGCACGCTTAACAACAAAAGAAAAAGTGATAGCAACTTGAAGCTAAACCTCATTAGGCAACGTCATTGCTGGCTCCGAGTAATCGATTATAAGCCCGAAAAGGTTCACTTGTTGTCACATATTGCACAACTATATACATGTGAATTTGTAGTTGCTTACAGTCATTTAATGTCAGGCGATCTGCTCGATGCGTTGTCTCGGGTACAATGTAGACCACACATTTCAGTAGATGTTACATGCAGTAAGGAAGTTTTTTGCTCTTCCAAGACGAGCGCTACTGGTCGATCTGCTCGTTTTCTGGTATGCATCTTTCATCCAGATTCATCTGAAATGAAAAGCGCTTTTCGTGCACTTTCCTTCTTATTGAGGATGCTCTTAGCGCGAATCTTGCAGATGTCATTACTGTCTACAGGTTGTATTGTTAACCTACTTGTAAATTCTAATATACAATGCTATTATAGAGTCAGTCCGAGATACCTTCGTCGTCTAGGGAAGGGTTTAGGAACAGCCTGTCAAAGGGATCGGATGAATGTGCGTCACGCAATTCAGGGGAATCTGACACTGATGATGATGTTTTCTTTTGTTCATAAGACAAAGTTGAGTCCTCTTTGTCCTTACTGAACACATCTAGCCACTTATTGGGCACTAAATACATTTCCTTGTTTTCTTGCACCTCTGCTATCGCGTGTTCATTGAATTCGTATCCAGTCAAGATATTGTATATGGTTTTAAGATAGGAGATTATTGTTTCAAGCCCCCTCAAGTAACCCATATCTGGCAAGTCTGGATGTTGTGGAGGAATTGCAGCAGTGCTTGGAAGGATATCCTCTGCTATTACCGACTGCGCAAAATCAATGATACGTACACGGATATCTTCCGGTTTGGAGTTGATGCCATCGTACATAAGTAAGACAGAAGAGCCGTACATTCTGTACCCTCTTAATTGTGTAAATATCTCTAATAATTCTTCAAGTTGACTGACTAATACTGGAATCTTCGATAATATGGAGTAGGTCGTTTTGCCATCATATAAGAATTTTGCCAAAACCTTACAGAACTCCTTGCCTTGCCGTACTTTCCTTCCAAAATATTTGTCTTTTATGAAAAATGCATCCCTTGATACGTCATAAACTTGAAGCCCGCATATGCGGACACCAAGAGCTCTAGAAGTAGTCAAGGCACACTTTGTTCTCTGAGAAATTTGCTTCTTCTTATTGGCATCTACTCCATATTGTCTCGTTCCCATTTTCAAATCTAACACACAAGGTCTAGTCATGTTAGAAGTTAAATCTTCCAATAGAATAAACCTTTCAAATCTTGTATGCTTTCGTAATATTGGACCAATGGGAGGATCATGAGAAGGTGATAACAAGGGAGAAGCTAAAGAATCGTGACGATCATCATCAGAAGCCATTTCATCATCCATCGAAAATATTTCTTCTTGTTCCTCATCAGAAATGTCTTTTTTCAATTGCTTAGGATGGAAAACTTCTTGTAGTATCTGAGCTTGGAGTTCTTTGTTTATAGAAGTAGAACCAAAATTGCTATGTTTATATGCGTTACCACACGATTGATCAGATGGATGTGAAGCTATACTAACTGAATCTCGACTACCGAATGAGTTGATAGGAGACTGCATCGAGCTGGAATATCTCTTCCATAGTTTGTCAGGTATAATGTGCTTGTTATCATCCAAAACAACCTCTGGAGTCATTTCCTCATCCTCATTAAATGACTTGTAGGAACTATCAAACAGCTTCGAACGAGTATCCACAGACTCTGCACCAGGAGATATCAGAAGTGTATCTTCATTAATAACACTTGAATATCTCACATTCAAAACTCCTATGTATTTGGGCATGAACTTTAATAATTCAGGTTGGCTGAATTCTATGTTTTCATACCATGTGTTCTCCCTATTCATCAAGGCTTTACAAACTGCTTTTTTTGAAAAGCTGAAAATAGCAGTATGTCCACCAACTTTGTTCTTGAAGGGACGCAACTCAACTGCAAGTGGAAATGTCTCCGTTTCGCCTTCAATGTCAAGTTGGTAGACCCGGGTATCACCAAATTTGACTTCTTTTTTGTTATCCAGTTTTGTATCTTCAACATCATTGTCAATGGTAGTATTATTATTGAGATTGTCGTTATTATTAATAATAATATTATTATTATTCTCTGTTTCTTCTTCCTTCTTATGTTTATGAATTTTTGTGATGTCTCCTTCCTTAGAGTGGTCGAACTCTAAATCGGCTGTTAAATGCTGAGTTTGAGGAATGGATTTTAGCGTAGTAGTGTTTGCTGTCAGGCCGGTAGTTACATCTGCAGGAGTATATGGGAAGTAAGTTGCTGATGACACTGGCTCTAGGTCAATCATGTTTGAAGATATATCTGGTATAAGAGATGAGGTACCTGCACTTGGCATTTGTGTGGTATTCTTCAAACCAGAGTAGTTTGCAGGGGCACTCTCGTTCAAATCATATCCAGGCTCCCTTTCATCAAGGAAATCTCCAATCTTGTTCATTGTAGCATCACCCCGAAACAACCTGAGCGATCTAGCTGCCTTTCTACCTGTAACCACATTTTTAGTAGCGATTTCCAGAGTAGACGACGAAGTGCTTCCCAGAGGGGGAACCAGCACCAAAGATGGATGCTCATCATTCTCCAGTATTTCAACCTCATCTTTTCCACTCTTTGGCTCGTTCTGTTGTGGTTCCTCCTCTAATGCAGTTTGATCTTCTACTTCCTGTTGTTGCGACACCTCATTTTCTCGATGCAGCTGAATCCGATTTTCATCAACAGAACCTAACATCGCTAGTCGATGTAGGTCATTCGGCAACATCTGTAGCGCATTTGGTGTCAAGGATGGGCAGTCTGGTTCATGCATAGACCGTATTTCCTCCATCATGCTTCCTGTTGATCTTAGAGTTGAAGTAAATTTTATTTTACAAATCATATACCAATGCGCACTTTTGTTTGGATTTATTTTTGAATATCTCAGACTTGAACTGCCGTTCGAACAATCGTTCCCGGTAATACTTAAGTGTCTTTGAGGTAATTTCCTAGCTTATGAAGTTTTTTCTGGTGCCGTTCTTATTGTATAAACAGTCGCTATTAGAAGCGCCTCTCGCTAATAATAGTGGTCTCTACCGTTAATCACTTCTGTCGTGTCCTCAACCTCTTCAGCCTCCCAAAAGATTAGATAGTCGCCAGAAATGACTTCGTTTTGTAGACCCTTTTATACAACAATCAACCCAGTGAGTTGTAGGTCCTTCAAATCTACTCTACATGTAAAGGGTCTTGATATGCCGCAGGGTCACTATTATATACTCCTGGCCATATTTGCTACAACACAAGTGACAAACGTGGCTAGGCTTCGTGTCCCAGTGGGACCCGCTAAATTAGTTAAGTGACGCTTATATTAATAACAAACTTACACAAAGACAAATGTGCGCTACCCTTTATTGATTGCAAAATCCCTGTCCCATGTACCAAAGCAACAATCTACCAGCTAGAGGCGGGCGCTAAGCCAATAAACCAGTGTGTTTGTTTAAGTAAGATAATGGCCCACCTGGTACGAATAGCCGAAGATATATTCAATTAAAAGAATGGAAAGGTAGTCGATAACATATTTGAGTTTGTTGCCCTTCCAGTGGAGACGAAGTCTAAGGCCATGCGTCGCTACAAGATAGTTTTGCTGGTAGTAACCATAATGGGTCTATTTTATTTAAGGTTGGGTGTCATAAATATAGTTTTAACAAACAAAGCGCATCTGTCATGCTATTGTGACTTAGTGAGAAATCGTGGACTCTATCTAGGTACTGAGTGGGGGCACAGCCAGTTACCGCGATAAGAACGAGTGAGCCCCAGAAGATACCGTCAAATGCTAGCCGTTTCAGGGCAAAGGTCCTCGGTGTGCGTATAACAGTCCCCTAGAGAAAAAAGCCTGCGCCCACTACATATGATATTCCTGTATATGGAGTGATTTTTTGAATCCTTTAAATTTACTGCAAATTATTTTTATGGCACTACTGGAAACTGCTCATGAAATAATCATAGACGCGCACTTACTTTATAAAACATCTAGTGCACTAAAATACATCAGATAGCAGAAATCATTCTGTATTGGTTAGGTATAGAGTTTGCATCCAGCAATTCAGAGTTTGGCAACAGTTTGGCTGAATAAAATAAAGTAGACAGGGAAAGCTATAATTTTTACCAGTATCATTTTACGATTGTATCTGGAGAAAGTCTAACAGTCATGAGAACTCTGAGATATGGTGGTAATCTTAATGTTGTGGGGACCCTATTGACTGTTGTTATCTTATTTATTATCTTGGTACAGAGCTTACGAGTTGTTGCGATACATCTGCTGGTTTCCAAAGCAGCAGGGGAATCTCTGTCTGTGGTTCATAGACCAACTGAGCTGTCTACAAAAGTAAAGTGGTTCGGAAACCATCTTTCTAGGTTTGTATTTTCCGAGCAGGAATCAGGAAATTCCTTGGGGCCGCTTGCACCTTCTCATAAAGTGGATGTTGCCAAGATCATTGTGGATCAGGATGAGATAACAATGCGCAATGCCCATAAGAAGGAGGTATTAGACGGGTTTGATAGAATGACCGATCAACATAATTCACAGGTTAAGGCAGGCCATAAATTTTATGAGAGGGTGTTCCAGGTGTTCCTTGAAGGTGCTCCGAAGGTTCCTAATTTGAATAGTTACAAAAGTGACGAACGTATATACCACGCAAGATACGATACTATTTCCGATCATGACCAAATTTTTGACGAAGAATACCTTCTTCGTTTCTTGAAGCTTTCTGAAGATGATCTTGATTCTATGACTCGTTCCCACAGGTGGGTGGTTGAAAATTTGCCTGCATCGGCACCAAATGGCTTATACTCAGGTAGTGGTATTGTGTATGTAGGAGGTGGAGATTACAATTTGCTTACTCTCTTGTCAATTAAATCACTCAGAATGACAGGATGCACATTACCTGTTGAAGTTTTGATGCCTAATATTGATGAATTCGAACCAGAACTTTGTGCTCGAATTTTACCTGGTTTGAATGCAAGATGTATTTATTTGCCAAGGGCCCTCTTTGACCAGAAGCTGAGTTCAATTATATCAAATTTCGAGTTCAGAGGATACCAGTATAAGGCATTAGCTATCATGGTGCTGAGCTTTGAAAATGTTTTATTCCTTGATAGTGACAATATTCCTGTTCATTCTCCTGATAAGTTATTTACTAGTGAGCCATTTGCATCTAATGGTTTCATTGTGTGGCCAGATTTCTGGAAAAGAGCAACTTCGCCGTACTTTTATAAGATAGCGAACATGGATGTTCGCAAAGAATTATTGCCAAAGTATAGCGAAGTTGAGGGCATATATGATTACTCGACTGAATCGGCACATATTGATGACGTAAAAGGCATACCATTTCACCAAAGAAAAGGAAGTATACCAGATCCTACCTCGGAATCCGGACAATTAATGATTAACAAGAAGACCCACATGAAACCACTTCTTTTAGCACTATACTATAATTTATATGGACCATCACACTTCTACCCGTTGTTTTCTCAAGGGTCTGATGGTGAGGGTGACAAGGAAACTTTTTTGGCTGCAACTTGTGCCCTTGGCAAGCCATATTATCAGGTTTCCAAATTTTTAAATGCATTTGGTTATTTCAAAGTTTCAAATGAGTTTGAAGGCACAGCAATGGGACAATATGATCCTGTGGAAGACTATGAGTATTCACAGTTAAAGAAAAAAATTCAAAGCAAGTCACAAAATGATCAAGAAGTATTTACAAGAAAGAATTCTCTTTTGCAGAATGGACCACGTATACTATTTGTGCATTCAAACTTCCCAAAACTTGACCCTTGGACACTTAAAGAAAAAGGGAAGATATTCAATGAAAATGGCAAAAGAATCAGACTCTATGGTCTGGGTATGAAGCGTAGAACTGGCATTGATTTTGAGACTGTTCAGTGGTCAAACATGAAATTTTTACTATGTGATTTGAATATATCACTTGACACGTATAAAGATGTGGATAGAGTCGAAATTTGCAAGGAGATTCATGAACACTTATCGTTTCTTAAATCAACCATAAGTACTCTAGAAGAAAGATAATGTATCGTGGTCTTCTTTATATGCAGGTCATTCTCGTCAAACTCGATTCTATTTCAATAATGATCAACACATCTATTATTCACTTTAAGAACTTCTTCTACATGTACATTAGATAATTTATAGAATAATTGACTTTAGCAGTTATTTACAATTTTGAACATTAAATCGCGTTCATCCACTCATAAGACTTCGAAATCAAGATCATATTAAAAATCAGCTTTACGAAACATAATGGCAATACAATTCCTCTTTTTGTTATCTAGACAAGGAAAGGTCAGATTATCAAAATGGTATCAAACCATATCACAAAAGGAAAAGGCAAGAATGACTAAAGAACTTACTACATTGATTCTCTCCAGACGTGCTAAAATGTGTAATGTATTGGAATACAAAGATATTAAAATCGTGTACAGAAGATATGCATCCTTGTTTTTTATTGTTGGGATTGAAAATGGGGACAATGAGCTTCTTGCCCTTGAGATAATACATAGATTTGTTGAACAGATGGATAAGTTATATGGTAACGTGTGTGAATTAGATATTATATTTGGATTTCAAAAAGCATATCACATTTTGGATGAATTAATACTTGATGGATACATACAAGAGAGTTCAAAGAGAGAGGTGTTGAGCAGAGTCTCCCAGCAGGATGAGCTAGAAAACTTAGACGAGTTTGAGAACATATTAGCTTGATCCCTTGTCTTGAAAGAGTAAGTTTATTCTTATCCCCTAACATACTGGGTCCCCCTTTTTGATAAATGAGAAGCATGAATAACAATATCAAACTATAAATACCATCTGACATATGTTGCCCTTTGATTGCAATACTTGTCTACATTTTTCTCTTGAATACACCATATACATACCCTCACAAATTCTGGGATATACTACAAATATTTGCCATTATCATCTTCTAAATGATGATAGCTACATTTTGGCATGTATCATATTAATCAGAGAATTATCAGTATGACATATACTCTAATATATGAATTGTAAAAGGTTAATATATTTGATTCTGTAGTGAAAGTTGGACCGAGACAGTTTAACTTTTGTTGATAAAGGGACGCACAATTTTTTTATATGAGATGAGATGCTCTAATTGAAATATTTCATCGTTAATTATCATAAAGACATATTGAAGATGGATGAAGATGAAGAATACGACATAACTAAGTCTTTGGCTTTAAATCCATCAGACTCTGAACCTGAAACTGGATCAGACTCTGAAAATGAGCTAGAGATTCAAGATATTATTGAAAGTGATGACGAGCAAGAAGTCCCAAAGAAAAAGCAAAAGAAGGAGAAAGACACAAAGAGCTTCCCTTCTTTAGAACTTTCAGATGGAGAAGAAGCAGATACTCCTAATGACATTACTTCTTACTTCACTGCTAACAACCCTCAAGCAAAGAAGGCCAAAACTGGTTCATTCCAGTCGTTTGGATTTTCTAAGTTTTTATTAACAAATATTGCAAAGAAGGGTTACAGACAGCCCACGCCTATTCAAAGGAAAACAATTCCTTTGATAATGGATAGTCGTGACGTAGTGGGTATGGCCAGAACTGGTTCTGGTAAAACAGCTGCTTTTGTTTTACCAATTATTGAAAAATTGAAGGCCCATAGTCCAAAAGCTGGGGCAAGAGCTGTGATTTTATCACCCTCAAGAGAGCTTGCTTTACAGACATTTAGACAAACTAAAGAGTTCAGCAAAGGAACAGATTTACGTTCGATTTTACTAGTTGGTGGTGACTCTTTAGAAGAACAGTTTTCTTCTATGATGGGTATGCCAGATATTATCGTTGCAACCCCTGGTAGATTTTTACATTTGAAAGTGGAGATGGAATTAGACTTAAGTACAGTTGAATTAATTGTTTTTGATGAAGCAGATAGATTGTTTGAGATGGGTTTTGCGGAGCAATTAAATGAGTTGATTGCAGTCTTACCATCTTCAAGACAATCTCTTCTTTTCTCTGCTACATTACCGAGAAACTTAGTAGACTTTGCAAAGGCAGGACTTTCTAATCCAGTGTTGGTTCGTTTGGATGCAGAATCTAAGATATCTGATCAGTTACAAATGGCCTTCTTCACAACGAAAAGGAATGAGAGAGAGGCAAATTTGTTGCACATCCTACAAGAAGTCATAAAACTTCCCCTTCCTACCCAAGAACAAATTAAAAAACTAAATAATTTGGAAAAGACATCTAATGAATCTGATTCTGAAGCTGAAGATGATAGCAACGATCGCAAGAGGAAAAGACCAAAATTCAAGAAAGAAAGGTTACCACCTGCTAATGTCTTGCCTTCTCCTAATTCAACTATTGTTTTTGTTCCAACAAAGCATCATGTTGAATATATCACTATGTTATTAAGAGACGCGGGATATCTTGTTTCTTATATTTATGGTTCCTTGGATCAACATGCTAGAAAGCAACAATTATATCAATTCAGGTCAGGTTTAACCAGTCTCTTAGTTGTCACTGATGTGGCTGCTCGTGGTATTGATATTCCAGTCTTAGCCAATGTTATCAACTTTACTTTACCAGGCTCTTCAAAGATTTTCGTTCACCGTGTTGGTAGAACTGCAAGAGCCGGAAACAAAGGTTGGGCATATTCTATTGTAAATGAAAAAGAATTACCATATTTGCTTGATTTAGAATTGTTTTTGGGAAAGAAAATTTTATTAACTTGTTTACATGAACAAAAATGTGAACTATTAAAGGCTAAACAAGGTGATAAGTATGTGGAACCTAAAGTCTCTTACACCGATAGATTAGTATTGGGTTCCATGCCTAGAGGTGACCTTGAGACATTTCAAGAACTCTATGAAAATCTTTTAAAGAATCATTACGATTTAGAAGTCATAAAGGCTGTTGCAGTTAAAGGTGAAAAGTTATATTATAGAACAAGACAGCCTGCATCGCCAGAATCATTAAAGAGAAGTAAAGAGCTTTTGGATTCTAACCAGTGGGATGATCAACATCTACTTTTTGGTCCTAACTTGGAAAAAGAGAAAGAAAAGTTCCTTGCTAAGTTAAATAATAGATACTCCAAGGAAACTGTCTTTGAATTTAGAAAGGGAAATGCAAAAGAAGAAAATGGTCTTGCTGAATTCATGACTAGACGTAGATGCCAATTAGAACCTATTCAAAGGAAATCCAGGGACAGAAGAGAGTTACTTGAAAAAGAGAGAATGGCTGGTTTGGCTCACGGAATTGAAAATGAGATTTTGAAAATCGACAATGAAGATGGGTACTCGAATGTGAACATTCAAGCTGATGAAAGTGAGTTAAATGATGCATTTGAGGATGGTGATCAACTTCTAAACAAGAAGCGTGAATCTAGGAGAACCTTCAAAGATCCAGAGTTTTACATGAGTCATTACGCTCCAGCTTCAGTACTTCAGGATAAGCAATTATCTATCAGCTCTTCATTTGCAAATGAAGCTCATAGTGCATCATATGATCTTGCAGATGATGACAAACTTCAAAATAAAAGGCAAGTTATGCAATGGGATAAAAAGAAAGGAAAATATATCAACGCACAATCTACTGATAAGAAATATATTATTGGTGAAAGTGGACAGAAGCTTCCTGCAACATATAGATCTGGAAGATTTGATGACTGGAAGAAGCTGAAGAGCGTTAAGTCTATGAAGCCAGGCTCTTTTGTGAGCCCTTCCGACACTGCGGAAACTGGCAAAAGATTCACACATAAGAAGACAAAGGCTCCTAAATTACCTGATAAGTTTAGAGATGATTATCATAAACAAAAGAAGAAGGTCGAGAAGGCACTTGAATCAGGTGTGAGCATTAAAGGATATAATAAGCCTGGTCAGAAGCAAGAACTCAAGTCAACAGACGATATTAGAAAGGCCAGATTATTGAAGGATAAGCGTAAAGCGAAGAATGCTAGGGCTCCTAGGAAACGTAAGTAGTGTTACTGAGATAAGATCTACTAAGTGTTGCGTAAAAGCAACTTTAATTCATTTTATATTATTCATTTTGTACATACACTAAAGCATCGAATACATGGATTATCTTCTTCCACCTCTACTGTAAGGATGATATCCTCCTTTATTTCTGTTTTGGTAGCCACCTCTTCCTCTGGAGTTTCCAGAAGGTCCAGATGGAGGAGCTCTTCTTGGTCCTCTTGGAACGTGAGACTTTCTTTGATCTCTAGAAGAGTAAGCATTTTCTTGGCTGTTTTCAGAATCTTGCTTTGGAGGATCCGCAGCTTGTTGAGGATTCAAAGGCTGAGCTGGTTGTTCACCCAGTTGCTGCTGTTGAGAATAGTCACCAGTGGAAGTTTGTGCTTGTGCAGCTTGTTGTTGTTGCTGATACATATACCATTGCTGCATCCTTTGCCAGTATTCCTGCATCATTTCCGGTGACATCCCATTCATTCCTTGGCCATATGATGGCTGTTGTTGCTGGTAATTTGTTTGACCATATTGATTGTACGAGCCGTAACCGCCATATGGTTGGTTTTGCTGTTGTTGATTTTGTTGTTGTTGATTTTGCTGATGTTGACCTCTAGGTTCAGCTCTCTTAACTTCCATTGCTTTTCCCTTCAACGTCAAATATTTGTTGACAGTTACACGATCAACTGCTTCAGGTGAATCATATGTAATAAACCCAAAACCACGAGATCTGCCGGTGTCTTTATCTATCATCAATTGTGCATCAATAATGCTTCCGAACTGAGAAAAAAAGTCATTAAACTCCTTTTCATTAACCATTGGGTCAATTCCACCAACAAAAATCTTTCCAACCTTGTCTTGTTCTTCTCTAGCAATAGCTCTCTTAGGATCAATTAATTTTCCATCTAAGATATGATCTCTTTTGATGACTTCGTCAACAGATTTAGGGTCTCTAAAAGTTAAGAAACCAAACCCACGAGACTTACCAGTATTGTTGTCCCTCATAATGGTATGATCTATCACTTCACCAAATTTCGAGAAATAGTCAACCAATCCTTGTTCGGAAGTGTCCCAATTAAGTCCACCAATAAACATCTTTCCGCTCTCCTTTCCCATATTTGAAGGAGGCATAGACGATGGAGCAGGAACTGTAGGAGCTTGTGGTTGCTGTGAGAACTGACCTGGCTGCGGTGGGAGTTGAGGTACTTGGCCACTTTGTACTTGTTGTTGAAATTGTTGGAAATTTTGAGGAACTTGGGGAACTTGATTGCCGCTAAATTGGGTGCCTGGTACTCCAGATGCAACAGCTGGAATGGCAGCTGGTGGTTCTGGTGGAGGTGGAACGCCTGTGGCCTTTGTAACATCGTCTTGTGCCTGTTGTGAAGTATTATCAGTTGATTCTGATTGAACATTTGCCTCGGATTTTTCTGTGTTGCTAGCTTCAGAAGATACTTCCTCCTTCAGAGGACCATTTGATTCTGGTTCTTCCTTGTTGGCAACCTCTTTGCTTTCTTCTTTCACTTCTTTTTCATCACCACTAAATTTTATGTTAGTAACTGTTTCGCAAATGTTGACACACAAGTATATTGAATTGAGTTCGAAATTACTGTGATCATATAGTGTATCAAAAAGGTCATTGATCAATTCAGTATCCACTAAGTGTTGTCATTTTAAGCTAGTTAAATTCTCAATACATACTAAATATCTTCGAAAAGGGCTTCATCATCATCGAACGAAGACATATCTGCTAAGCTACCACTATCTAAATGTACGGATTGATTGCTTTGAAAGACTGAAGTTTATTGAACTTATGAAAATGTATACAACTAACGAAGTCTATGTAGCTTAAATACAATTGATCGCTAATATATTGACTTGTTTTTGTCTTCTTGTTTAATTTGCTGTCTATTCCATTAAACCATGGACAATACGCCATCATATTATTCTAAAAGTGTGTGTGAATCAATTTCTCCTTTTCCGTCTTTGTGACATAATCTTTAATATCTGCTTTGTCTCTTACCCTACGTATTGGTGAAGATGGGGAAGAAATGAGTAGAGTAACATATCATAGTAAGTCAGTTGATACTTGGTATATTTATGTGGTATTGTATCCTGTGAAGTAGTAATCCCTTTTGATATTTATACTTTTGAGTCAATTTTTGAAATTACTGATGTTTTTTGTAGAAAGTTGCAAATTCAAACATGTTTTTGGAAAGAGTATAAAAAATAGTCTGAAATTCCATAACATGTAAATGGTGATAGATATATCTAACAAGTGATATACAAAGGTTTACATCGGACTAGTAATTGAACTGACTAGAGATCATGTTGATTTAACTTATGATAATTGATAAGTACATTAATATTTAACTGACACCTTGAAACTGCATGTACTGGCATCTCAAATTTATGCGATGAACTATTTTTCAGTAGATAAGCTGTAGAAGATCGTTAACATCTGTGAACAAAGAAGGAAGGATGAAGGAGTATCTTATTCACTTTGCTCAGGCACATCCTAACTTTAGAAAGGCAGAGCTTGAGTCCTTGGCTGATTACTATGGTGTTGAAGTTGATTTATCTCATCATGACGATAAAAATCCATTCTTAGTGGTACAACTAGCTAGTGATGATGATGCGGAGAAACTCATACATAGAGCTGTACTCAGTAAAGGTATCTATGAGTTGTGGGGTGAAGGTCATAACTTTGATGAGTTGCATGCAAAAGTTAAAGATAAATCCATGTCAAAGAGAGATGAGCACATCACCAAAACCTTCAAAATGGAATTTGTAGGTTACAAAGGTAGCAGGAACAATAAAGATAGGATTAAAGTTATTGAATCATTCTCATACTTGGACTTTAAGGGCCGCATTCGAATGAAAGATCCAGAGGTCACTTTTTCGATAATCGAAAAGTATCTGGTAAACAACCAGGATAAAGCTACTGTGCCTGACTATATATGGTTCGGAAGAAGAATACAATTAAGCGCAAGGTCACAAGGAATTCTTGACAAATATGACTTAAAAGCTAGAAAGTATATTGGTACGACTTCATTTGAAGCTGAACTTTCATTAGTGAGCTGCAACATTGGCCAAGCTGGCCCAGGAAAAATTGTTTATGATCCATTCACTGGCACTGGCTCATTTTTGGTTTCTGCCTCTCATTATGGTGCTATTACAATTGGATCTGATATAGATTTCCGCCTGATTAAAGGAAAGAGTAATGATCGTTGTATTCAGGCAAACTACAAACAATATGGTTTATCGCTGTACTTTTTTGATATAATGACTATGGACTTCACAAACAATGCATTCCGTTCAGATTTCGAAATAGATGCAATCATCTGTGACCCTCCTTACGGAGTTAGGGAGGGTTTGAGAGTCTGTGGTGCAAGGGACCCTGAAAAAGCTGTGGACAGGGAACACGTAGTAATAAATGGAGAGAAGGCACATCTAAGAAGAGATTTCATTCCTCCTAAGAAGCCATATGAGCTCTCCGACCTATTACACGATTTGTTATTCTTTGCTGCAAAAAGATTACCGGTTAATGGTAGATTGGCATTTTGGATGCCAACAGCAAATGACGAGTTCGAAGTCCACCAGATCCCACAGCATGAAAACTTAGAGCTAATTTATAATCTTGAACAAGAGTTTAATAAATGGTCTAGGCGATTACTCGTTTACACCAAAAGGGACAACAGCTACCAAGGAGAGACCAAAAATGGCTTGAAGGACCATAACGTCAGAGCATTCAGAGATAGATATTTTAAACGCTTCAATGATTAGAAAATATAAACTAATGTACATAGTCAAGTTTGCATACTTAAAATATATTTTATGTTCCGTAACGTTAATTTACGACTTTTTAGACCCGCGACATTATTCGAATTTGATCAATATCGCAAAGTATTAAAGAGTGCCTATCAATAGAATGGTACCAAAGTTCAGCCAAGGGTAATAATCAAGTGAAGATGGCCGATATTCTAAAGTATGTCCAACTTATTTTCAAATCTTAATTCGAATTTATCAAGATCACAATTGTACTAACAAAGCAGAACTGCAAAGACGAATCCTCAAGGTATACCTGAAGCTCCATTTATTGACAAAGTGGAAAATTTCATAAAAGATCCAGAAAAGGATTATGAAAATGTGATCTCGGCATTCCAAGAACGATTACAGCAATACAAATACATGGAACTTTCCAAAAGGCAACAATTAGCAGACTTGAATACAAAAATACCTGACATAGAAAAGAACTTAGAAATCATAAACTATATTAAAGAGAAAAAGCAACTGGAAGATGACGACGAAGAAGATAGTGAAGCCAACATAATTCATACAAATTATGAGTTGAATGACACATTATATACAAGAGCATCAATTGATGCTAAGGGTCTCGAATCAGTATACTTATGGTTGGGAGCTGAAGTCATGATGGAATATCCTTTAGATGAAGCTGTCACTTTGTTGAATGATAGGTTGGAAAGTAACAAGAAACAAGTGAAAATCGTAAAGGAAGATTTGGAGTTCTTGAAAGAAAATATTACTACAATGGAAGTAAATACTGCAAGATTATATAATTGGGATGTCCAAAGAAGAAAAGAGCAGAGATCCTCAAAGTAAACAACAAGGTACTTCTTGAACCATCTTTTTCATGAACTACTATAGCCAACGATAAGAGTACATAGATTATTTAGTATATGTAGATCATTAAAAATATATTAATTAAAATGCTATTTTAAGTTCTGAAGGTATCTAAGAACTGACTCCCTAACGGTCTAACTGGGGTTTCTGCACGAATCTGATTTTCATTATTTCTAGCTTCATCCAAAGCCTCTTCAGAATCTTCTTCGTTATCGTCCTGGGCATTCTCCTGAGATAAAATATCTGCATCTGGCTGTTGAGGTATAGAGTTATATCTACCAGACCCCCTTCTCCCAAATATGTTCGTTACCAGACTGAACACTTTTTGAGGTTTTACAAAAAGTTTGAATAATAACATTGGTAGGAGCCAATGCTTTGATCCAGGGAGTAAATCACGAGAGTATAACTTCCCTATAAGTAAACCTATAAGACATGGAATAACCGATGAAATACCATTATTCAACAATAGTAATGTATATACCACGCGAATGAAGAAATCACTTGAAAGATTTATGGCACCTTTAGCTCTACCGCCAGCTGCAACATCTGAAGTTGGTGCATCCAGTGCTTCTTCCTTCTTCAACAAAATCGTCCAGTTGTATGAAGTGGGAACATAGGTCCCATATGCTATGTATAACGAAGATATTATGCCTAAAGGCCCTGTTGCAACCTTGTTGAGAAAGGTGGTATGATAAACAAACTCACTACTCAAACCAAGTACACCATAAAGCCCATATAATAGAACATTCACCATGAGTTGCCCCAAACTAGTCACTAAAAAGCACACCACACAGTTATATATTGCAAATAATGTCACCAAAGAAAGATACTTTCGTGAGCCATAAAATCTCTCTAACGTCTTATATTGGAACCAAAGAAGAATTGTTAAGAGGTAATCTGATTCATTTACAGGAAATAACTGAAAAGTGAGAATCCTCCAATATTGTCCATATTGAACAACGAATGGCTCAATGGTTAGTTTGACGAATTCTTGGTACTGGAACACAGACAAAAGAAGTGTAGCTATAGTGCTAACAATGCATATAGAGCGACTAACTGGCACATTGATGAACGCCCGTATTGGGGTTAGCTGTACCATTTTCTTTTAGTTGATTTTGAAGTGCCCAGACGTTATGTATATTTGAAGATCTTTTATCAATTAAATCCTCCTGTGTTTCTGACAGATCTTAATTTAGGTACTCGACTATTCAAGATAACGTTTAATCTTGTTCAATGAACGTCACAATCCACAATGAGATTCCCAATTGTAATACTATTCTTGATAATATGTACCTGAAAGAAGGCCCTTTTGAATCTTTACTCAATCACTTAAATGTAAATGATTGCCTTCCATTACTGCCTTAGTACTCTGAATGAGAGGCATACTTATCAATCATATTCGAGCGCGTGATCTATATCACGTTTATTTTCTTGACTAAGCGCGTGATACATTCAGTATTATACAGGTGTGAGTGGAACCTGTGTTTAGGGCTAATAGCCCTTAAATTGGGAACTGCGAACATTTAACTAATGTTCCTTGAACGAACCTCTCCCCAAAAGAGGGTTATACTATACACACTTACACAAAACTGAGACAAATTTTTCAATGAGGCAGGACAGACGCTGGATGCTCCATTGATGAATAAATTTTCAGTTACTTTTTGAAAACCTTTAATTTAATACAACAACTAAGTGTTATACAAGATGGGTAAAGATCACACCAGAAAGCAACACGTTAGGTCAGGTCAAAGAACTGCACCAAAGTCTGATAACGTCTACTTGAAGTTATTGGTCAAGTTGTACAGCTTCTTAGCTCGTAAGTATTCGATACAAACTTGAAGGGAGAATAAGCCAAATAGCAAACTGCAGACTGAAATGTTTAATATGTTGATATTAGTGTAATCTTTTAGAAGTGGTTGTGTGAGATGGATGGTAGACTGCCTACTGGCGGCTGCCTTACGCCTAGTACCAAATTTTGGTATTGGCTGCATGACAAGGGAATAGCTACCTTTTAAGGATACTTTGATATGATAGTGGTCAGTGAAGATACTGACGAATCACATCTATCTACGTAATACTCAATAGTAGCCCCTGACAGAAAGCATCGAAGAAGCTGGAGTCTACAAAGAAACCTCCTAGCGCTGGCGCTAGGTGTAGCTTGTTGAACCAGTGGCAGAGTCAGCCTTTCACTCAGTTTTTCTGCAAGTGCATACACGTATCTATATGTGTGATTGTTTAATGTGCGTCTTCCGAGCAGAAATTGGATTTTGTTTACTAACATTCAAATAGGTCGTACCGATGCTCCATTTAACAAGGTCATCTTGAGATCTTTGTTCTTGTCTAAGATCAACAGACCTCCTGTTTCTGTCTCCAGAATTGCTCGTACTTTGAAGCAAAAGGGTTCTTCCGAGAAGACTGTCGTCGTTGTCGGTACCGTTACTGAAGACAACAGATTGTTGGATTTCCCAAAGGCTACCGTTGCCGCTTTAAGATTCACTGCCGGTGCTAAGGCTAGAATCTTAAAGGCTGGTGGTGAAGCTATCACTTTAGATCAATTGGCATTGAGAGCTCCTAAGGGTCAAAACACTACCATTGTCAGAGGTCCAAGAAGCGCCAGAGAAGCTGTTAGACACTTCGGTTTCGGTCCTCACAAGAGAAAGGCCCCAAGAATTCTTTCTAAGGGTAGAAAGTTCGAAAGAGCTAGAGGTAGAAGAAGATCAAGAGGTTTCAAGGTCTAAGCTAATTTTGGCTTTATCTTGGCTTCAGGTCTCTTTCCCTAAGTTCATCCGAAAAACTCTATATATATGTTGAGTGTATAATACATCAAGACATAGTCTTTTGAGACTGTTAAGTAATAACTTTCTTCCAATTATGTAAAATTCAAATTGTAGTTCAGAAGCTTTACTGTTTGATTATTATGAACACTAATTGCAATAGAATATTATAAATTGACATGTTCATCTGAAGCTATTAATACGTTCAATACAATGGTCTTTGAAAAGATATGAAATAACCCTTCTTAGTCAGCATAGTAACGTCTTTAAAGAGTGCACAAGACAAGAAATTTTCAGCAAATTGTATTCATTGATCTTGAAAATTGAATATCAGCTATGAAGTATGAGTAAATATTAATCACCTAGTTTTGACTGAAAATCCAGGCCTATTGAAAGATACAATGAAGCTCTTAGTTTGAAGATATTTCTTTTCAGCTTAGGATTGAACTTTTTCTCTTTGTTGCCTATTTTTGAAGAGTGCATATATCTTATCTAATATCAAATGGCTCTTTTTCCGGTCTTGAGAATTGTTGCACGTAGTGGCAATTCGTGATTACATATATTGGCATTATATTTTGACTACATTTACAGAGGAATTGTGACTTCTCACGTTTCAGGATCAATTCAATTGTATCATTGATGACTAGTCCAAGGATTTTGATGTGCTTATTTACGATATGACTTCTATCTCATTTATAGATATACCTCAGGAAATTTTGAATGAAATCATATTTTGGCTTACGGAAGGAACCATAAATTTGAATTCAGATAGTCGAGAACAGAATAATACCTTTATCTATATTTTAAATGTTGTTAGAGTGGGACCGGATAATTTTAGATCATTGCTTTCATTGTCATCTACATGTTCAGCATTAAGAATTTACCTTGGACCAATACTATTTGAGAAGTTAAGTTTAATTAGAGTGAATCAGGTAGATGCATTGTTGTCAATTCCTAAGACATTAGAGAGATTTTCTGACAAAAAGAAGTATCACAGAGAGTTCACGAAGGAAACCTTGGAAACTGGATTCAGAGAATGTTCCAGTTCTGAACTAGCTAAAAATAGCTTCAAAATTGGAGTGAATTATGATTCAAACTTTCAAAGTAGATATCAGAAAGATTTCAGTATTAATAATTTTGTCAGATACCTTGAATGTGATAACTCGTTGTTGAATAACTCAGATATAAAGCTATTCAAAGAAATTCATTCATTAAAAATATTAGATTATGGCTACCTGGGACCATTGATTACTGGCTCAGATGCAATGAAGAATTTAAACGAACTATCTACCAATGCATTAACGTTATCAAATTTCAGTTCTCTCCCTCAAGTTTTATCACACTTGAATAGGTTGGATCTCTTGATTGACTTCAATGAACTTCAGCAGAACGGAGAGCTCAGAAAAATCGGTGATGCATTTCACTCAAACTCAAATCTTGAAGAACTCAACTTGTTTTTCAATGATGATTGTGTGATAATCTATGTTGAGACTTTTGACTTTTTGACATCGATCTCTAGAAATTGTTGTAACCTTAAAAGTCTCACCTTAAGAACAACTAGACTCAAAGGTAAAGAAAATAGCAGCCAATGGCCTCTTTACAATGACCTTCTTCTCACAGATACTGAAAAGCTTTTGAAGATTCTTAAAGATATTCCCCTGTTATGTCACCTTGGAATCGATCTTCAATTCATGAATGTTTTGACTCCTTTCAATAAACTCTTACCAGTGCAACCTCAGGGAGGTAAAATGGAGCTGGAACCGATAGTCTCCCTTTCTTTTATCGATCAAGCTTTATCTACACCGAAGCTTTCATTCCCTTTTAAAATACTGATTAGAAATTTTATAGTGAGTCTTCAAGTGAGAGAACTACATTTACAGTATGGAGAGGTTGTTGATCAATCACATATTCAAGGATTAAATCTAATGGTTGACTTAATGGAGTATGTAGCTGCGCCATTGGACCCTGCTAACCGATATCAGAAGATTGATCAACTTTCTATAGAAAAATGCTGGTCCGTTTTTGATGATTCAGTTCGGAGGGAGTATTATCACAGTTGCATGTATGAATACGCAAAAACCAACAGAGCTTCATCTAAATCAAAAACCTTATGGTACAAATTGGCTTCTGCTATGCCAGCGGGTGTATTGCCTTCCAATTCTCCCCGTCATCGAAAGAGAGAGATTTATAAATTAACGTACCCACATGTGCTGGTACCTATACCTACACCAAGACCACTTTCTGGAGCTGTATTAAACTCTCCTGACAACAACGGCTCCTCAGACACCTCTTTTGATACTGCCTCACTGGTTCCAGTCCCTTCATTCCATATGAGTGGTGCAGGATATCTTAGTGAATTATCTTTACCTCCGACCAAAGCTTCTAGCGCTCATTTCTGGGATATAGAGACATCATTGACAGAAATTGAGCAGTATTGCGTTCAACGTAAAACTAGTAAGCTCTGGGACTAATCAATATTAAACAACCTTTAGTTTGTTGCAGCAACTATTTTATGTCATGTAGCAGATCGCCGTTGCATCAATCCTATCATAATCACGTGTTGTTGATCATCAAGGGCAAATGCCCTGAGACCTTTATGTAGTTTTTTTTGTGTAATGATTGGTTTTGTGACACGATAGATTTTTTTCATGTCCCTCATTCACTGGAACTCCCATCAAGAACTGCAATAACTATCAATACATAAAAAATTTAACAATAGTTTTAACGGTTTAAAGTACTAGCTTTAAGTTATATATAACAGTACATATAAGATGCCAGGTGTTTCCGTTAGGTAAGTAGTTGATCTTAAGAGAGAAGGTTATGGGCTTGGGAAATCATGGGTGAAAAATTATTCCAATTAAAACAACAGTAAAAAGAAGAGTTAAAAATGACCAATACTATACAGATGAAAAAGGACATCAATTGAAATTAATAGAAGTTGAATAGTAGAACGGAGTCGTGGATTCTATGTCCAGATACTCGGGAATTATCGATGGAGGCCACTGGTAACTGTGCCTTAGGTGATCAAGTTTGACCAATGAATGAATTTGAAATATTTGAACTAAATATCAAGCAATAAGGAATATCCAAGGAAGGTTGATAGGACCATGATGACCCAGACTATACTGTACTATAGTTATGACCGTAAATTAGAGGAATTTAGTTACTAACATATTATTATAGAGACGTTTCAGCTCAAGATTTTATTGAATCCTACTCCCAGTTCTTGCAACGTCAAGGTAAGTTGGAAGTCCCAGGTTACGTTGATATTGTCAAGACTTCAGCTGGTAATGAATTGCCACCTCAAGAAGCTGAGACTTGGTTTTACAAGAGAGCTGCTTCCATTGCTAGACACGTTTACTTGAGAAAAGAGGTTGGTGTCGGTAAATTGAACAGAGTTTACGGTGGTGCTAAGAACAGAGGTTTCAGACCACACAAGCACGTTGATGCATCTGGTTCTATCAATAGAAGAGCCGTTCAAGCTTTAGAAAAGATTGGTATTTTAGAAATTTCTCCAAAGGGTGGTAGAAGAATCTCTGAAAATGGACAAAGAGACTTGGACCGTATTGCTGCTCAAACCTTAGAAGATGATGAATAAGTGATTTAATCAGTATAAAATACTGGTTGAAGCTAAAAAAAAATTTTATATTATCCTCTACTTTATATGTAAAACCTTAATAAATTAGCAATAGCATTGTATCGGCTGAATTTATATGACTAAATGTAAATACTAAATGGGGAGCTCAATGATCTTACTTGAAATATCTTGTATGTTTCGGCCTTGAACACGAAGCTTTATATCTTCATCCAATCCTAGAAAGTTCAAAGGAGCTTGATCTGGTAGTTCTAAAATCCATGCTTTATATGTATCCAAGTCATTGCCACTCCATGGCTGCGGTGGTCGAAGACTTGACCCTGTAAGTCTTGTCAAGTCATTATCAATTAAATTGAAATTTTCTTCTGTAGATTCGACACTAAATAGAGACTTGGCCAAATGAGTGAAGTACTTTAAATCATTCGGATCATCGACCTTACCCCCATAAATTACATCTCCGATCAAATAACTCAATTCGCCCCATGCCAAATCCTTTAGGTTTGACTTTCGATAAGTTGTCTCAAGAATTGAGAACGCTGAAATCAAATCTGAGTCATTGATGTCGTACTTCTTTTGGAAGGAAAATGGGGTATATCTTAATCTCTCTTGAATAACTCCATGAAACCATGCAAGAAGCAAGGCAATGTGGTGAAAATCATTATCCGAATTATCAAGCCTTTCATCGCAAATCAATTTGAATGCATCTAGAACATTGTTTCTTAGTCCTGGTTGAGATTCAAATGCTATAACCTTTGACCTTCTAATGACATTGACTGGAATCCTTGAACTAACATTACAAGTTAAGAACATTTTAAAGTTGCTGCATCGGTCAATTGTATCAATCTTTTTACTAAGATGTTCCAACCAATTTGGAGCCAATTGAATGTTCTGTATGATCACCCAATCTTCACCCGCAATGGACTTATCAATTTGTCTATCACATATGTCAAGCCCTTCTTTAGATCCCATTGAAACTATATTTATGGTTTTCCTTAATTTACCAGATAAAACCTCGATTCGTGAAGTTGCATCAAATCCTTGCGGAGATGCTAAAAGTAATGGAATGTTAGCAGCATCCGATTGACAAGCCCAATACTCTAAATCATATCTCGAACTATATGTACCAACCCCTGAGAACAATTCTGAAGAGAATTGAGAAAACGTTTGAAGAATTAAGCTTTCCCGATCGTTAGTTGAGAGAATTGATTTCAAGAAATCTGATATGATTGTAAACGCCTCGTTTTCGGAGTTATTCGACTTTATTAATTCAATTTCACCTTCTGTGAGTTTTTGTGATTTATCATACTTTACAAATAATAGATTGAATATTTCATGAATGTCAAATGATTGATCTTGAGAAATAAGCAGCCTCAAAATCATGCAAAATGACTTATGAAAATGAGTGCCAATATCTAAAGTATGAAGTTTTGCAACCAAACCTATAGCTAGCACCACATTATTTAAATATCTTAGGGATGGTGAGACAGTAGAGTAAAGCTCTTTAAAAAGAGTTTTAGGAAGCTCTTCTATAGTCATATTTGGTCCCATTGACTTTAATGTATCAACAAACAATGAAATAAAAAACTCCACGGTGAAAGAATAAAACTTGTCGATTTTCGAAATATGTTCAACAACTTTGTATCCTTCACCTAAACTCTTTGCCAAATCGTAATATTGATTTCTAGACTTATCAATTGCTTCCATAATGTCTCTTGATTCAGAAAACTTGAGGTCTATTTCAGCTGCTTCTGCTTTTAGGGTTTCTAGCGTTTCAATTATAGTGTCATTACTGATAATAGTACCTATCGAGTCACTTAAAGATTCTAAGAGCTCTTTTTCAAGATTTGAAAGACGTACGCGATATTGTCCTTGGAGAGTAACTAATTCTGTTCGTTTGCTCTCGACTTCTGGCTTTAGAATACGTAATGTAGCATTCAAGATTTGTCGTTCGAGACTTCCACTTGTAATTGTGAAGTTTACTGGTGTCGTTCTGGAGTTAATAAATTCAGGAATTATGAAATCAGGATCTCTTGTATGTAAATAGAGTTTAAAATCCTCAGATATATCGACATACTGTTCACCAAACTGAATAACTCTCCTTCCTCCATTGTAGTAGACTTCATTCCTCAAAATGAAATTAAGGATTGGATCATAATGTTCTGCATCCAGAATGATAATACATCCTCCAAAACGTAATGCATTCTCAACTTGTCTCAAATAACCTTCATTGAGGAAACTCGTAGTTATTAGCTTTTTAGGTGATAGTATATTTGAAAGTAATGTTATTGCCTTAGACGATGGGTCAATGATAAATGGTATTTCTGCCCGCTTAATTATCATGAAGTTCTCAAATTCCAAATCTTCGTGTAGCTGTGTTCTCAATTTCCAGGCTTGTTCACTTTGCCCCAAATAATCTAAGCTTATCATTCTGTCAACAGGAATACCAGCACTATCTATCTTTTCGTGCAACTTTTGAAGCATGATGTCGCGTACTTTCTCATCATAGGGACCAAGATAAACCAATGATGCAGCTGCGATGATGGAATTTCCAATAATCTTTTTTCTTTCTGATGCAAACTTTTGAATGCTGTATTTCCACCTCTCCCTTTCAGAAGTTAAATCTTCTATAAGTTTCAAACTTCTGGTAACTTTATTTTCCACTTGGTTCATTTCTGACTTTATTTTTTCAGTCTCCCTTATGAGGTTGCTATAATCTTCCTTGTAAGATTCAATCCCTTCTTCCAATTCATGTATCATCTGATCAATTGCTATTAATTGAGCCTTGGTTTTCTTGTTTTGCGACTCCAAGTATTGAACTTCTTGTTTCAATGGGCCGATTTTGTCCAATACCTCTGAGTATATTAGTTGGGCTCTAACCCAATTCACTAACGGTCCACAAGCCTTACTTGCTCTGTCAACTGTCTCAAATGTATAATCAGATCTGGTTAAATACGTTTTCTCCATATAAGCTTTTAATTCTGGAGATAACAGCTCCTGGTTATCAAATGAAACAATTTTGGGAATAAAATCATCGCTACGAACGATTAGTTGAACATCTCTCCAGGCAGATGCTTCATATCCGAGTAAAATACAAACAGATTCCATAGTCATCTTAACTGCAGCTGGGGGATTTGACATACTTCTTATTTCAGTAAGATGTTGTTTCTTGATGTTTTGCACTCCTCGTTGTGCTTCTAAAACCACAGGCTCGGCACGAACTAGCTTTTCCATCACCTTCTTCTTACGGCTTTGTATTTCAGCATCTTGTTTGGCGAGCTCTTCTTTTGCGGCAATTGAAAATTCCTCTTTTCTTTCAGCTTCATTTTGATCTGTCAACATCTTATTCAACATTTCCCTCGCTTCTTTGTCCTTGGCCTTCAATCTCTCCTTTTGTTTCGATAAATTGTTTTTCAAATCATCAACCTGAATTACGGTTTCCTTAAGTTTGTCTAGTCCAGTTATGATATGCTTGTGATTTGCTTCTAATTCTATCAGTTTTTGATTGAAAACTTTGATAAATTCTTTAGCAAACTTCACATAATTACCAGGATGGTTCCTCTTAGCCAGAACTCCATCTTTCGGTAATAAGTGGAAATATACCAACACATCAATGATAACTTCACGAAGTCCTTTGACCTCTTCTGTAACATATTTTTTGAAAGTATCGGGTATTTTATAATTAGAAAGATCAAAAGGAACAGATTCAATCAAGGTTACTCCAACTGAAAAGAATGACTCTATTGACCACTCACCCATCCAATTCAAAACACATCGATTAAAAAGTGCAGGAGATGATATAATATGCGGAGTATTATTTCCTTTCAATTTAGTTAATGTGAAAACGACATGTAAGTTTGTAGCAATTTGCTTTGTGAACCAATCGTAGAGCTCTTCCTCGGTATCTAATAACAATCCCTGAGCGTTAGACTGTTCAGAGCATATACTCATTAAAGCTTTGAAATCATCACCCACAAACAATCCGGGAATTTCTGCATTAGCTAGTAACGTATTCATACGCTCAATGAAGGAGGTTTCAAGAATACATGATTCGTCTATGACAAAACAAATACTGTCTCCTGCTGCACATTTTAGGAGAATATCTTTTAAAGTTAAGTCAAAATCTATGATTCCATATGACTTATTTACATTCAATTGAATTATTTTCAAACCATTAATCCACCCTACGAATTTTACCAAAGTTGATTTTCCACTAGTAGAAGGTCCTACCAAAATCATATGGCCCTGTGGTTGTTTCAATACTCTGTCAATTCTCAAGGCATGATCTAATAAATCTCTGTGTAGTATCATATCAACGGATGCATCCTCGTCACTAAATATCCGAAGCCTTTGCTTCATGAATTGTCCAAGACTTTTCTCATCAATGGTTTCATACTTAGAAGTCAACCAGTCCGAATAAAAGACAGGCTTCCTTGTAGCACTGTCTATATCTGACATTGGAAAGAAACTATGTGCCGTCTTTATAAGTAGGTCTTCAGTCCAACTTCTCTCATTGTCCCCGACTAACCTATCATAAAATAATCTCAATCCTTCATGGTACCATAGCCTTACCAATTCCATCAAACTTGATATTGGGGACAGTTTTATTGCTTCTAACATTCCTTTCACCCATCTAGTCAATTCCCTTGGTGAATATATATAATGATCATGCATTTCTGGTGTTAAACTCTGTTTTGTTTCAAGATAAACATGAATCATGGACTCTGTAAGAACATCTTTATATCCTCTTAAATCTGGTGCTAGTTTCAACATGGCTGAATTAAATGTTAAATAAATTTGAGATAATGATTGTCTACCAGGATAATCCACCATTACTATAGTCGAGTGTCTCAAGAGTCGATTGGTGAGTCTATTCCTTCCTGGATCTTTGGGAGAGTTACATGCTCCAACAAACTGAATATTCTGGAGCTTCACCCAAACACGGTCTTTTGCGTTCCAAAAACCTTTGTATTCGATGAACTGACGAAGCAATGATATTACTCTTTGAGTGCCATACTTATCGTACGCAGGCAAGTTTATCTCATCACAGAAAACAACAACCCACTTACCCCTGACCTTCGGAGTAAGAATAGTACCTTCCGTAGTATTCTTATATTCACAATATTGTTCAAGTAATCTCATAAGTGATGTAGGTGACGATTCTTTGGAGAAGTTTAATGGGAAAACATCTAATTGGGGAGACTTTCTAAGGGATTCTAGAAACGTCATAGTCTTTCCCGAACCAGGAGGCCCGCAAAGTAAAAGGAACTGATGTTCATTTAAAAGAGAATAGATAAGACTTTCATGCCTGACAGTATCCAACGTTTGCACAACTAAATTTGGATTTGTTACATCGTGAGGCTCGAGATCATTAACTTTAATTCCAGAGTTCCAGTTCACCCATTCGCAGTCTGGTAAAGAAATATCGTAGTCAATATGATGACTTCCATCTGGCAATTTTACATTGGGCAAGTCAAATTTTTGGAGGATGATTTCTCCGATCTTTTCTCTCTCTGATAAAGGGCAATCCCCCGCAAAAGCCCAAATGAGTGACAAAAGAGTAGCTTTTGACATAAACTTCATAGCATCATCTTGTTCAACATTTTCGTTGTGGAATTTATATGAAATATATTTCCTCATGTATGTCCTGACCATGACAAAAAAAGACAGCACTGCCCGCAAACTATTCAATTCCATAACATGATCGTATTCTTGAGTCAAATCGATTAGTTCAAAAATAGATTCTGGATCTATGCATTGTAAAAGACACCTTGAGAGTGTCTTCTGTAAATCTAAGTTTCTGATATTATTGATCTCCTCAGGAAGATCGATTGGCACCGTCTTCAATTCGTGTAGGTGTTTTTCAACAATATCTTTAGTTTCTATTAAATCTGAATCAAACCATATCATGCCACATCTACTTACAGTTGCAGGTGTTGCAAATTTCAAATTTTCTGATTCAAAAACAATTCTAACATTATCAGGTAAGAAAATACGCTCTCCGTTAGGAAGTGTAAGCATCTTGTTGTCATCTAGGCAACTATTCAAATTCTCTGCCCACTCTGGATCAATGTCTCCGTCAAAAATGATCCAAATACGCTTGTTCAATTCGCCTCTTAAATTATGATGGATTCTTCTGAGAATACTAGTCAAAAGACCATCTGTCCAGTCATGAGTATGGATGTCTAGATGGCCATATAACTCATCTTTACTTAACACTTTGCTATCTATCACGTAAGATAATTTTTCGACACCCTCAATATTTGATACCAGAGTTAATATTGCGTCTGTGATAGTTGACTTACCCGTTCCTGATTCACCGACAAGCATAACACCATGATGCCCCTTTTGAATCTGGTAAAGTTGAAGCGCCTTCTTGAGCCAATTTTCAGAAAGCTTTAGGCCTCTCTCAAGACAGTACGAATTTAAATGATCGATCAAATTACTGTAATTGGAATAGTTAAGAGTAATGTCATTGAAATATTTTGTCTGCAATTCTTTTATAACATTCTCATCACTTTTAATGAGCTTGGGGGTCACGGTTTCATTTATACTTTGGAGCACTATCCTCTTTTCCAAAAGAAACGAATCAGATGGATCATGAAAATTCTCTCTTTTTAAAGAGCCACATTTCACTAATGTGCTCTTGAGACTTCTCAATCCAAAATCATAGTGTACTTGGTCACTGCATTGAGTCTCTAGATCCAAGAAAAATGGCACTATTTGGAGTGCAAGCTCTTTAGAGTGTATAAATGCTTGTGTAGTAAGCAATGTCTCCGTTATGATTTCTCTATCGGGCTGGTTCATAGAAAAACCTCTGAAGAGCTTTTTCAAATTCTCAGGAAGCTCATATCTTCCAGCGTAGCCAGGATTCATAGTTATAAAAATTGCTGTTTCTCTACTTGTAGTGATCACTTTATTTGAAACCTCCACTTTGATATCATGGTCTCTGGGAGCAGATGTGATAGTTTCAATCTGGGAAGAAAGTGCACTCAAATTGTTTTCATCTAGTCTGTTAAATTCATCAAAACAACCCCAACAACCTACTTGACAAAGACCCAAGAATATTCTGCTCATCGATTGGAAATCGAAGGTTTCATCACAACAAAAAACAATAACCATTTTACCAAGACTATGACCAAGAGATTTAATTGACTCCGTCTTACCTGTTCCTGCTGGACCAAATGGACATCCTCCCAAGCCTTGATAGAATGCCTGTGACATACTCAAGAAGCATTTATCTAGGAGTGGAGTATATGCTAGTTTTTCGGGAACACCTAGATATTCAAACCCATAAACAAATTCACAGTTTGCGTGTCTTATATTCAAGCAAGAGAGTGGATCATGAGCATCTTCGTCATAGTAGAACAATTGCTGCATATTCCAAGCACAGCTTAGTTCTGAATCTGATTTGAGTTTCAGCATTAGTTCTATAATATTTTTATGATGAAGGATCTCTATCATAAAACTTTCAATTTTTAATCTCATTAATGTATCCTCCTTATCCCCAATTAATCCCTTTATGAGACTAATGATTTTGGAATAGATGCTGAAATGATCTTTAATAGTCTTATTCTTTATGGCAGCCTCCGTGGTTTGTGTGAATATAATCTGCGAGGTTACTGTCCAAACTTGCGATGGGTATTTTTCTATGAACAGCTTCAACACAGTTAAATCAGTATTCCCTGGGTCTTTTAATATGTGCATAAAATCAACTAGAGAATATTTGAGTTGCGTTGATAACGTTAACTTCGTCTCTGATTCGAGTTCTTTCAACCAATCGATCAATCGAGGAAACTTTGTCAATGAAATAGGATTGGATAAAGTTACTTTTTCTCCTTCAATGCTATTAATTGCAACAATTGATGAAGTCTCTTCTAAGTAGTCTAAACTGTGTATACCAGCAAACATCTTCAGTAGGTGCCTATTTATCCCATTAATGTTAGTAGAGCTTCCCACTATTTCCAACAAATCTTCGTTACCCACGAAATAAAATCTAGGAAACAGCTCTCGCTGCCTTTCTAAATAATCGACTAAAGACTTCCTAACTTTGCTCAAGCTTTCTGAAAACTTAACCATAATGTCTAAAATATCAGGGATCAGAAGTATATGGATTACTAGGTCATGCTTGTAAATTATTTTCAAAGTACTCAAAAATTCATATGTGATATTCGTGAACCTAGATGACTCTATAGGAAGAAGTTTTTTTATATCACCTTTGTCGTTGCCAAACACACCTTGTAAATATATCCACTGTCTCTGTACGTCCAACCATTTATCCAATAACATGAATAGCCTATTGAGCTTCTCTTCAAGTTGGTTAATTTCTTCCATGAAATCACCATAGAAAACTGAGCTCTTCATACTTGTAAGAGAATTAATGTCGTTGGTGCACTGATTTAATAATTGTTCCCAATTTTTGACTAATCGTATCCTATTATCGTAGGTGAACGTCTCAAATGCTGTAGTAGACCATTCAGTTTTAATTGAATCTAAACTTTCTTCAATAGCTTGTTCATTATATGATCTGTCGAGGATTGATTTTATAATTCCTTTATTGAGGTCCAAGTTCAAACTCCATACATCACCAACTGACATATCTACATATGAAATATCTTCTCTGCTGAGCTCCATAAGTAACGCCCTCCAGTGTCTTTGTTTCATGGAAGGGCTTTTAAGCTCCTTAAATAATGCAAAATTTTTAATATAGAATTTGATTGTTTCCTGAATCTCTTGGAAAGCGGAATACAGTCGAACCTGTGGTTTGAATACTCTTGAAGAAGATAACAATTCTTCAAGTGGTATACGTAAATTAGATGGATCAGTTTGAGACCATTTTAAATTCTTGTAATCTCTTAAACCTTCCCACAAGGAATTAATTGAAGACCATACATCTTTAAGCTCAGACACTCCTAGTGTCACCTCGCTGGTATCATTCTCTATTTCAAGTGATAAGTTCAAGAAATGTGATACTCTTAGAGTAGATCTTCTTTCGTTCGATAACTTTGCACAAGAATCTTGAAAGTTCTGGAGTACGGATATAGCTTCAGCTGGCCTTAGATTACCAGAAATTGGACGCTTAGCGATCCACTCTTTTGATAACCCAGCTATATTTTCGTTTATCTTGGTTGATAATGATCTAGCTTTCGATGATATTAGTTGTATGTTGTCATTTATGGAAGTCTCTTTGCTCTTCACTAAAGCGTCTACTTCCAGTAACCCACTCTCCAACTGTTCCAGATAAATCCAATCCTGTGGAAATTTGAATCTCAACCGATAAAGAATTCGCTCCCCAGTCTTTAATAAGAGTAGTTCATTTTTCCAATCTCTTACTGAGTCTTTAAATGCAATCAACCTGTCAATTTCAAATATCATTTGTAAGGAATCTTCATGAAACACAAGTTTATCTAGCAAAGCACTAGTCGCGGCTTTCAAATCACGATGAAAACCTACAAACCTTTCTTCAAGGAGGTTACTGAACTTTTTGGCAAGTCCCAATTGGAAAGTATCAAACTTCAAGCTGACCCTGGAATTGACTTTAGAACTGTCAATCACTAAGCAGCCTATTCTCTTTATATAGTTAGGTTGGTCAATCACTTTTCTCAAATCATTAATATCATATACCGTTTGGATCCAACCTTCTAGATCAGAGTTTTCGGGTAGCAATCTGTTCAAATCTCCGTCTAAATTGAGATCAAGTTCCCATAAATTTTGTATAACAGTCCAATTCCGAAGGAAATTAGAAGCGCTCCCAATAACAGTATCAACTTTTCCCAATAAGGTGCTTATCTGTTTCATAAGCAATGTATCAAGTCCAAGATTACTTATCTCTTGGGCCAAGCTTCCATTAGAACTAACAGTCTTTTGACTAGAAATTGTCAATATTATATCGCTTGCTCTTTCAATTAACTGCTGTTTTGTGTGTTCTAAAGTAGGGGAGATTGTGAATGACTGATCCTTAAAGTAGATAATGTGTTTAATTGTTTCGATGCCTTCGTAATTGTCATCCCTATATTCTTCATCACTATTATCATCACTTAAAATTTTCTGGTTGAAACTAATCAATTGGTCCTTGCATCTGCTCACCAATATATTAGTTATCTCTTTGTCGACTATTTGCTTCAAGTATACATAGTGGTCAGCATTTGCAAAACCACTGATTTCCTTTCTAATCTTGTTAATTTGTTCACTGACAGAAACAATATCGTAGTGGCATTTCTTTAGGTCTGGAAACAATATGGAGTATAGTTGAATAAAAAGCTTGGATATTCTATTAGTTTGGTCATACAACTCCAATACATCCATTTGAAACTTTTTAAGTATATTTACAGATCTTGCCTCGATGAAGTCAGTACTTTGAGCATCATCATTATCAATCGACTCCACTTTCAAATTAAAGAGCTCGATATCTTTTGATAAGGAATACCAATCGATCGATATCACCTTTTTCAATGACACTAAATTATTTCTCTTTTGACTATCTGCCAAAAATCCAAACTTAAGACCGTAATCTGTCTTTGTAAGATCATATTTTGCTATTTTTTTCAAAATTTTGATGTTATCGATAAGGCTCACTATATAAGGCTTAATTTTGAGAAGCCCATTGAAATGCAATTGAAGGTTGATTGGTACCTTGAATCCCAAGTTGATGAGTTGAACAACTTGGGTGGCCTTTTCAAAGAGTCCATTATCAAAATTGATAACTATATTTAAAGTGGGTAACTTAACAATTTTTAATATAGGATTCTCTGAACTAAAAATGCCATCCTTTGAATTCAAAAAAGATACATCTTTCATCCATACTTCAAAGAGAGAATCTGGGTTACTTGAGTCGGTGGTCCTCTTCATTGTTGTAGATATTTGATTTCCAAGTGAATATTTGCTCCAGCTCGAGCCTAGAAGGTTCTGCAAATTCTCAGCATAGAACTTCAACTTGTTAACCAAACCAATATTCCATGCAATCTGTGCAAATGTAGGGTCCATATTCAGAAATAAACTAGAATTGTTTTGACAATAAAAACTAAATGATTTCTTTGTATCAGAATCATCTGTTTTAAACTCTATGAAATCATCAACTTCCTGCTTCGCTATTTCCAAAATTTTCAATTTAAGATCTTCATTGACCAACAGCATCAAATACTCCGATTCATCACGTAAGGCTCCCTTGTTAGAATTGAATTTAGTAAATACAGAAATAAAGTCATTAAAATTGTTGCAACTGTTAAATATAGAATTCAATTTTGTCACGAGTTGAGACTCCAATTTCTGATATGTTGCTAAGTATAATCTTTCGTTTGTCAGCCAAATAATTTCGCCTTGTCTTGAAAAGTCCAAACAATTCAAAGATGCCATGTTTTTCGAGTAAGAGTCTATAAGCTCTTTTTGCTCTACGTCACTCAAAATGGATGCCAAAGTAAATAGCAAATTCTCATGTCTAATACGAAATTCAGTAACACCTTTAATTCGAGATTTCAAATTGTTTAATGAATCTTGATTGATCTTAATAATAATGAATTTGTCTTGTCTTTTCCTCAAAATCTCTCTAAATAAATTGGTCATGAACTTGATATTTTGATCTAAGAGATTTATTACTTTCATAAGGGCTGTGTCATGAATCTCATTAAATCTGGATATGCTCAACGACATTAGTGAAAATGATGAAAAGAAACTGATGAGCTTTTCAACAATATCACCAAGCGTAATTTCTGTTACCTCAATTGCCCTAGTTAGTGGAAATGAGTTTATATTCTTCAATTTCCTAAGGTGGTGAAATATATCACTAATGGAGTCCTCAAGCTTACCGAAGGCTTCATCGTCATTAGAGGATATAGAGATCATCTCTTCCATCGGTAAGTCTTTTAACAAAGAGTTACAAACGCTCGTGAATGCTAATTTATCATCAATTCCGATATCATTTTGAAAGCTCAAAGTAACATGAAACCTCTTGGCTTTGTTTAGAATATTAATTGATGTATCAACCTCTTTATGAGAAAGTTGCTGTTTGAGTGACAATAATGCTGTCTCCATCGATTTCCAAAATTTGATCTCGTCCATAATTGAACTACCATCTGAAGGATTATGGTTTAGACTTGTAATAGATTGTGCTTGACGAGTCCAATTATTTACTATACTTGTGAGCTCGTTTAGGAATGATGTGTCTTTTAGTAGATCTTCAGGTATATCACCGTTAATAGACTTAACTCTAGGATGTATAGACAATAAGATATCTGGAACTTGAATTTGTTGCTGGAGATGCTGGAGAGAAAGTGAAAGTTCGTTAAACTTCTTACGAGTGATATTCACCGAATTAGATGATTCAGCATTCTTTGAATTGAATGTCATAAAGTCAAAGTAAGGAGATATTCCCATGTTTATTAGTTCTCTTAGCCTTTCAGCACCCTCATCCATGTTCTTTCCATGTTCCTGTAAGTGAGATGTAGGGATAGACAACACATTCAACTGCTGATCTATAGGGATATCTTTTGCAATTTGCCCCTTCAGTTTGATAAACATTGTCACCGACATAACAGATACAGTCGAGCCTATTAAATCTAATTCATCTGATATACGAAGAGTTCCATCCTCTACCTTTGACACGAAAAGTACACTAGGTTCTGTTCTCTTAATAAATGTGTGTATTGGCCCGTAGGCACTATCCATTGAAGTCGCTCGTAGAACATTAGTCATAAACTCAATTATGCTCTCTACTGGTGCATATTCATGGTCTTTTGAGTTACCATCACTCACATGTACCATTTCTATTCCCCCCTTCACTTTACCTTCAAGTTCTGGCTGCATTAATCTTAAATATGATCTTGTTTACATGTCCCCATCGACCGCAATATTTATATGCAGGTGTATTTGATAGAGTCTTCTTTGGAAGAACTTAGTTTTGCTTAGTGAAAGTTAAAACCTATTATGAGCTTCATTGTTAATGTTAATTGACTCTGCCAATATTTTGAATGCAGAGATTTAATTATGTTAGAGATCTGAGTCATTATGTGGAGAAAAAATGATATCAATTTTAATATATTACAACATAAATTCAGAAATATACGATTGCAAATTTCAATATAACCAAAATTTAACATACATATATATTACACAGAAAAAGTAATAGTAATACCTTTTATAATTCTCTACGAATCAATGATAGAAACTATCAATTTAAGGTAAATAGTTACAAGTGAGATCCCCTCAATTATGGTCCCTTGTTAGAACTCATCTAGTACAAGTCTCAGATACGAATTCTCACAATCCCAGTGATAATAACCATAAGACTGCGACCTTTCCTTATCTAATTCTACTACTTAAGGGGAGTGCTATTTCTTTCAAATCTTGGCGATCTGTCATTACTCTTTCAATGGGACCCTCGAAAATGATGTTTGTAGTCTTGCTGCAACCTTATTACATCAAGGGATTATCACCGCCACAAGCGATTATCACCGCGACAAGCGATTATCGCCGCGAACAGCGATTATCACTGACACTAGTATTTCTTAGCAGTGGCAAAACGGAATGACGGAATGTCTCTTCCGTGAAGGTACGGCTGAATAATGGAATCATCTATATGATTACATAAGCGCCAATTTCGCTATACGTTTGCTTTTCATGATTAGGTTGAGATCCAGAATGGTTCCGTAATATCGATAATCTAGAATATATCACCTATATTCAAAAAAGACTATCATAACTATAGATCAATATATGCTAAAGGTTTTGCTACCTACAAGTCTTCAATGAGTAATTATAACTCACCATGAGTGGCGTCTAATTATGAATTACGGACCATGTGGAATAGCCGTCAATTGGAGAACGGTGGGCCATAGTTTCTTTTTCGGGGTTTCATCGACGGATGATGATTCCATTTAAACATGAGCGCGGGATCGCGTATATCGTATAGACGTTTTAGTGTCGTTTATTTTCGTCGCGGGACAATGGTTCGCACTGTTTTGGGGCATCAATATGAGTAACTCTGAGTGGCGCTAGCCATATGAATCCAATGAGACGGGAAATTAACGGGAAGCTAACGGGAAGCTATAGCGAAGAAAGCACAAAAGGGGAGTTATCACTCATCACAAATGATTGAATATATAAGCCAAGACTTTAACAAAAATCAATAGGGAAAGAAAGGGTAAGATAATGTTCTGTAGGAAGTGAGATGATATCTATGTTCATTATGTTGATCATTAGAGAAGATATTTGTAATTTTAGTAGATAGTAGACTTGTTGCACACTGTCAGTGGCAGTTGGCAAGTAGTTGAAATTAAACGGTAAATAACGGAGAAAACATTATTCAGGCAATTTTCCGCATTTAGTTACCCGTCTTTGCACCCTGTTTACAGGATGCATTGGGAGCAATGCAGCGGTCTAGATATTTGTGTTTTCCTAATACGGAACGGAACGGAAATTATCCCGTGAAAGAAATTATTCACAAGCTACCATTTATAAGAAAGACAAACTACCCATAAGGTCTCAAAATATTCAAATATTGTAACGTCTTACGAATCATATATTCAGTGATGTCGACTAAGTCTTTGGAAAAGGACTCTGCTGAGTCTAGATCCGCTACTGATATAGGATACACATCGGATTCACATTCAATTAATGAATATAGAGGATTTGATGATCGTGTTGGAGATGATGTACAGAACTTGGTACGTACATTGACTAACACTGATTCGATCAAATCTGAGACTTCTGCCACTAATTTGATCAAATATTTATCTAATATGTCACAAGTTCCAGGTGTCAACCCATACGATGAGGGTGTGAATGAAAGCTTGAATCCAGATAGCGATAAGTTTGATGCTAAGTTTTGGGTTAAGAATTTAAGAAAGCTCCATGATTCGGACCCTGATTACTACAAACCATCTAAGATGGGTGTTGCTTACAGAAATTTGAGAGCATATGGTGTTGCTGCGGATGCAGATTATCAGCCAACTGTTTCAAACGCTATACCGAAGTTGATAACCGACGGCTTTAGATATTTCAAAAAGAATGACCCCTCTAGATTCTTTGATATTTTAAAGAGTATGGATGGTATTATGGAACCAGGTGAAGTAACTGTTGTGTTAGGAAGACCTGGTTCTGGATGCTCCACTTTACTTAAAACAATTGCTACCACCACGTACGGTTTTCACGTTGGCGAGGAGTCGAAAATCTCCTACGATGGTTTGACCCCAGATGAAATCAGGAAGAATTTCAGAGGTGATGTTGTTTATTCAGCTGAAGTAGATACTCATTTCCCACATTTGACTGTTGGAGATACTTTAGAATTTGCAGCCAGATTAAGAACCCCACAAAACCGTGGTGACGTTGATAGAGAGACATATGCAAAACACATGGCAAGTGTATACATGGCTACTTATGGTTTATCACATACCAGAAACACAAACGTTGGTAATGATTTCGTTAGAGGTGTTTCAGGTGGTGAAAGAAAGAGAGTTTCAATTGCCGAAGCATCTTTGTGTGGAGCCAATTTACAATGTTGGGATAACGCAACAAGAGGTTTGGATGCAGCTACCGCATTGGAATTTATCAGAGCTTTGAAGACGTCTGCTGCAATTTTGGAAGCAACCCCATTGATTGCTATCTATCAATGTTCCCAAGATGCATATGATTTATTTGATAAAGTTGTTGTCTTGTACGAAGGATATCAAATTTTCTTTGGTTACGGTAACCATGCAAAGGATTATTTTATTGAAATGGGTTACGAATGTCCCGCAAGACAAACTACTGCAGACTTTTTAACCTCATTGACCAACCCAGCAGAGAGAGTTGTAAGAGAGGGATACGAGAACAAAGTCCCAAGGACTGCTCAAGAATTTGAACAATATTGGAAGAATTCTCCAGAATATAAAGAATTGGTTGAGAAGATTGACAGACACATTTCAGAATGTGAAGCTGCTGATAGAAAACTCGCATACCACGATAGTCATATCGCTAGACAGTCTAATCACCTTTCTCCAAAATCTCCTTACACTGTTTCATTTTTCATGCAAGTTAGATATATTATGGGAAGAAATATATTGAGAGTCAAGGGTGATCCTTCGGTTACAATCTTTTCTATTTTCGGTCAATTGATGATGGGTTTGGTGTTATCATCAGTCTTTTACAATTTGAATCAAACCACAAGTTCGTTCTATTATAGAGGTGCATCAATGTTTTTCGCTGTCTTATATAATGCCTTTTCATCTTTGTTAGAAATAATGGCATTATTTGAGTCACGTCCAATTGTCGAAAAGCATAAAAAGTATGCATTGTATAGACCTTCAGCTGATGCTTTAGCCAGTATCATTACGGAGTTGCCTACTAAGTTCTTCATGTCTACTGCATTCAATTTCGTCTTTTACTTCATGGTGAATTTCAGAAGAAATCCTGGAAGATTTTTCTTCTACTGGTTAATGAATATAATGAATACCCTTGTTATGTCTCATTTGTTTAGGTCTATTGGTGCAGTTTCTACGTCGTTGGCAGGTGCCATGACTCCAGCTACTGTTTTATTGCTCGGTATGGTTATTTACACTGGTTTTGTCATCCCTACTCCAAATATGTTAGGCTGGTCAAGGTGGATCAACTACATTAACCCAGTTGGTTATGTGTTCGAGTCATTAATGACAAATGAATTTCATGATAGGCTTTTCAAGTGTGCTCTGTATGTTCCAGAAGGTCCTGGTTACGAAAATGTCTCAGATGCTGAGCATGTTTGCTCTGTTGTTGGTTCGGAAACAGGTAACGCATATGTTAATGGTACTGATTACTTGAAACTTACTTACAATTATGTAAACTCCCATAAATGGAGAAACTTGGGTATTGTCATTGGTTTTGTTGTCTTTTTCCTTGCTATTTACATTTCATTGACGGAATTCAATAAGGGTGCTATGCAAAAGGGTGAAATAACCTTATTCTTGAAATCTGCTTTGAAAAGACACAAGAAGAACACGGCAAAGAAACTCGCAAAAGAAGATATTGAAACTGCGGGTGTAGAAAAGCCAACTTTCCTGGAAGAATTAGATGCCGAAAAACACTATTCATCAAGTGAAAATGGTGCCGCTTTACCCTCTAACAACAACATATTCCACTGGAGAGATTTAACTTACCAAGTTAAAATTAAATCTGAAGAGAGAGTGATTTTAGATCACGTTGATGGATGGGTTCAGCCAGGTCAGGTTACTGCTCTTATGGGTGCTTCTGGTGCTGGTAAGACTACTTTATTGAATTGTTTATCTGAGAGAGTGACTACTGGTGTTATCACTGATGGTGTTAGAATGGTGAATGGTCACTCCTTGGACAGTTCATTCCAGAGATCCATTGGTTATGTTCAGCAACAAGATTTACATTTGCCTACATCTACTGTTCGTGAAGCTTTCAGGTTTTCTGCATATTTAAGACAACCTGCTTCCGTGTCAAAGAAAGAGAAGGACGAGTACGTTGAGTATATTATTGATTTGCTTGAAATGTATGACTATGCTGACGCTGTTGTTGGTGTTGCTGGTGAAGGTTTAAATGTCGAACAAAGAAAGAGATTGACTATTGGTGTTGAATTAGTTGCTAAACCAAAGTTGCTTTTATTCTTGGATGAACCAACTTCAGGTTTAGATTCTCAAACTGCTTGGTCTATCTGTAAATTGATGAGAAAGTTGGCTGACCATGGTCAAGCTATTTTATGTACTATCCATCAACCATCTGCTATTTTGTTGAAGGAATTTGACAGGTTATTGTTCTTGCAAAAGGGAGGACAAACTGTTTATTTCGGTAAATTAGGAGAAGGTTTCAAAGATTTGATCAACTATTTTGAAAGTCACGGTTCTCAACCATGCCCACCAGAAGCTAATCCAGCTGAATGGATGTTGGAAGTTGTAGGTGCTGCTCCAGGTTCTCACGCTAATCAAGATTATTTCCAAGTCTGGAGAAATTCACAACAATACAAAGATATTCAGGCTGAATTAGACCGTATGCAACAGGAACTTTCTCAATTGCCAAGGGATGACTCTCCTGATTCACACAAAACATACGCTGCCTCAAGATTTGCTCAATACTTGATCGTAACCAAGAGAGTTCTCCAACAGAACTGGAGATCACCAAGTTATATTTATGCTAAGCTTTTCCTTTGTTTGTCATCTGCTTTATTCAACGGTTTCAGTTTCTTCAAAGCCAATAACAGTATGCAAGGATTGCAAAATCAAATGTTTGCTATTTTCATGTTTATGATTCCTTTTAACACTTTAGTTCAACAGATGATGCCTTATTTTATTAGACAAAGAAGTATTTATGAAGTGAGGGAGGCTCCATCTAGAACTTATAGTTGGTTTGCTTTTATTTCTGCCCAAATTACTTCAGAAATTCCCTTCCAAATCGTTGTCGGTACCCTTTCATTCTTATGCTGGTATTACCCTGTTGGTTTATACAGAAATGCTGAGCCAACACATGCAGTTCACCAACGTGGTGCTTTAATGTGGTTAATGTTGACTTCATTTTATGTTTACTGTTCCACCATGGGTCATTTGTGTATCTCTTTTATCGAAATTCCTGATAATGCCGCTAACTTGGCTACATTATTGTTCACTATGTGTTTGAATTTCTGTGGTGTTTTAGCTGGTCCTGCTGTTTTACCAGGTTTCTGGATCTTCATGTACAGAGCTAACCCTTTCACTTACTTAATTCAAGGTATTTTATCCACCGGATTGGCAAACACTGAAGTCAATTGCTCATCAAGTGAACTTTTGAACTTTTCTCCCCCAAGTGGCCAAACATGTGCTTCATATATGAAAAGTTATATTCTGTTCGCTGGTGGTAAACTTATAAACCCTGATGCAACTTCAGACTGTCTGTTCTGTCAAATGAGTGATACCAATAGTTTCTTGGCACTGGTCAATTCTTATTACTCACAGAGATGGAGAAACTGGGGACTTTACATTGCCTTCATTGCTATCAACATCATTCTTGCTATATTTTTCTACTGGTTAGCTAGAGTTCCAAAGGGTAACAGAGAAAAGAAGAAGGCTAAGAAGGACTAATTAATTTGTTTCATATTTATATCATCACAATTTTTAAATGGTACTTCAAATTAATACCCGGAGATTTGAGTTTACTCTTGGTATTGAAACAATACCCAATAATTTAATTAATATACAATAAAAATTCATTTTCAATGTAAAATTACTATTTTTTTTTATTGTCTTTACAGTTTATGTAATTTCCAATCAGACATGAGATATTTTAGTGATGATCAAAACCTCAAAACCTCAAAATCTCAACTAATATAAGAATACAGTAAGTACGCAACACTTCTATAGGAACCGGATTTAAGTAACAATAAATTCGGAAATATAAATAGATGGTTACTCCGGATGAAATACATAATAAAGAGCTTCCAATTCGTGAGAGGATGGAAGCTCTTATAAGATTGAAACAACAAGAAATAACGGGAGGTCTTGCAAGCGTTGATACAGAAACTTTCAGAACTGATGTGTGGACCAGAGGAGAGAATGGTGGAGGAGGTCAGTCAATGGTTATTCAGAATGGTACAACATTTGAAAAAGGAGGAGTGAATATATCTGTGGTCCAAGGTAAGCTTCCTCCGCAAGCGGTTGCAAGAATGAAGGCTGATCACCGTAACTTGAAGCCTAGCAGCAGTGATGGTAGTGTTAACTTCTTTGCGTGTGGTTTGTCATTGGTGATACACCCTCATAATCCTCATGCACCTACAGTTCATGCTAACTACAGATATTTTGAAACACTTGACCCCGACACCAACGAGGCTCAAACATGGTGGTTTGGCGGAGGTTGTGATTTGACACCATCATATCTATATGAAGACGATGCTAGACACTTCCACAAGACGATTAAGGATGCCCTTGACAACTACGATTTAGAACTCTACCCTAAGTACAAGAAATGGTGTGACGAGTACTTTTACATTAAACACAGACAAGAGAGCAGAGGAATAGGGGGAATTTTCTTTGATGATTTTGATACAAAGTCGGCTGATGAGATTCTCCATATCGTAGAAGATTGCTTGGATGCTTTCTTACCATCTTATTTACCTCTTGTTAAGAAGCACAAGGACGATTCATTTTCAGAACAACAAAAGCAATGGCAGCAAATCAGAAGAGGAAGATATGTAGAGTTCAACCTTGTCTTAGATAGAGGCACACAATTTGGGTTGCAAACTCCAGGTTCTAGGGTAGAAAGTATATTAATGTCTCTTCCTGCCACAGCAAGTTGGGTATACGAACACCATCCCGAGGAAGGTTCTGAAGAACAAAAGCTCCTTGACGTGCTAAAGAACCCAGTCGAATGGGTCTGATATAACTGATGCTAATCCAATCCCTTATTGGATGTCTAACAGACATTTCTTCTCTCCTATTGGCACTATTAATTGTCCCTAATTTTATATGTAAATATGACACAAAAATTATCCTATGCCATGTGCCAGGAAAATTTTTCCTATTCTATTATATTATATTATATGTTACTAGCTTATGAATGAAAGCATTATTATTACACAAGGAGTAATAAACAACTAACATTAGACCCAAACCAAAGCATGGTTCTTATTTGCTATCTTCGATAAGTAATCTACCATGTCTGACTCAGAAAGCTACAGGTCTGCCTCACCATCGAATGATGTTGTCACATTGGGATCCAAAACAGATGAGGTCTTACATGACCACAGAAACCAAGCTCAATCGTTACCAATTAGAGGTAGCACCAGTTCTAATAGTGCTACAGCGAATTCTGAAAATGATACACCTCATGGAAATGAGTCTCAACGGGGCAAGTCCCACGTAGAAGGGAACAATAAATTTAGCAGAGCAAGGAGGTCTGATGCTGGTAGGGAGTCACTTTCACTGCCTCATTCCAGACCAAGTAATGCATTCATGACAAACTTGCGTAAGGAGTTCTATTTGAAGAACAATGATGAAGAGGAACTTGATCCTGTTGCATACACCAAGGAAGAACACCTAAGCCCAGGTAAACGCCAGAGGGGGTCCAGGTCTCATTCAATTTCTGAGCAAATTAAGCACATGGTTATTTCAAAGGATGAAGATAATGAGAAAAGACAAACTTCTATCTTGAAAAACAGTAATAATGCCAGAAGGAATAAGGCAACAAGAAGCAATTCTGGTGCTGATAACTTGGAGAATGATTTAGCAATGCCTATGATGAAGATTAAGACCAATGATACCATTGGATCAGATGGGCAGGGTTTTAATCGTAGGGAGAGAAGAGCATCAAGGTCTTCGATTGATAGTGAAGCAGATTCACATGCTTCCAGGTCTTCTCAGGAAACCGAAGAAGATGTTTGTTTCCCTATGTTGAGAGAGCATATACGTATCAAGGGTATTGATTTTGATGAGATTGAAGAGTTTATTAGAGAAGAGCAGGAAGAAGATCGGTTGATGAAGGAACAACAGCAGTTAATTGCTGAACGTACTGCTATGAGGGTTGACTCTCATCGCGGTAGATCGACCGGTGCAAGTTCCAATGATGGAGTTAATAGCACTGCTGCATTGAAATATACCCCTAAAAATCTATTGAAAAAAACCAATAGTGCTATCCAGAAAATTAAATCTAGATCAGTTGATGAAAAAGACAAGGTCTCAATCAAGAACCATTTTGTTAATGAGAAGATGACCTCAGATTCATCTACAGCTGAAGAATCTTATGAGGGGAAATATTCTAGTAAAAACTTTAATAATGATAGCGATTCTTCTGAGTATGTTAAATTTGGAGACACCAGGATCAACGGAATTTCCGAGGCATTACCGGAAAGATTTTCTTTCTTCAGTTCAGAATCAGAGGAAACTGTACATGCTCCGGATATCCCATCATTAGTCAAACCCAATCAGACTGTCCGAGAATTGTTCAGGAATGGAGAGGCTACATGGTGGCTCGATTGTGGTTGTCCAACTGATTCAGAAATGAAAATGATTGCCAAAGCATTCGGAATCCATCCATTGACAGCCGAAGATATTAGGATGCAAGAAACTCGTGAAAAAGTTGAATTATTTAGAAATTATTATTTTGTTTGTTTTCATACATTTGAACCTGACTATGAATCTGAAGAATACTTGGAACCAATCAATGTTTATATTGTCGTTTTCAGAGAAGGTATCTTGACATTTCATTTTTCACCAATATCTCACCCAGCTAATGTGAGAAGAAGAGTTCGTCAATTAAGAGATTATGTTGACGTCAGTGCAGACTGGTTGTGTTATGCTTTAATCGATGACATCACTGATGGATTTGCTCCTGTGATTACGGGAATTGAGTATGAAGCAGATGCAATTGAGGATTCCGTGTTTGTAGCCAGGGAGCTTGACTTTAGTAATATGTTGCAAAGAATTGGAGAATCAAGAAGAAAAGTCATGACTTTAATGAGATTGTTATCTGGTAAGGCAGACGTCATTAAGATGTTTGCGAAGCGTTGTCATGATGAGGCTGCAACACATCAACATCAAGGTACTGGCTTAAATAGTACGGGTCTTTCAAGTGGTGGACCATCTACTCCTGTTGGAGGTGGGATGTTCTCCGCTAATTATTTTAATGCTCAGCCTTTTGTGAATAGGGCCAATGCGAATGCACCGGCTAACCAGCTTCCAAATACAACTACTCCCCAACCGATACAGCATCAGTCGGGAATTACTCAGCCTAGGGCTGATATTGCATTGTACTTGGGTGATATCCAGGATCACGTTGTTACTATGTTCCAAAACTTGGTAGCATATGAAAAGATTTTCAGTAGATCTCATTCCAATTATTTGGCTCAATTGCAGGTGGAATCTTTCAACTCCAATAATAAAGTCACTGAGATGTTATCTAAGGTGACAATAATTGGTACATTGTTAATTCCATTGAATGTGGTTACAGGTTTATTTGGTATGAATGTGGAAGTTCCTGGACAAGATGCGCACACTTTGGCCTGGTTTTTTGGAATTATAGCTGTTATGATTTTCACTGTCACATTTTTCTTCATCTTGGCAAGACACTGGATTAATGATTTGAATAACGGAACTGCTCCAATAGGCGCATCTAGCTCCAGAAGGTCAATTAAGAGTTTCGGTCTCAAATTAAAGACGAAAGAGGCTGCAAAATCAATTATTAGCTCGCCTAATAAATATGATTAAACTCAAGAGCTCAAAAATTGTTTTACTTTTTGATTCAATTAATGTATTTTATTTTATTTTTTATTTTTTTAGATGGATGGTAGTAGATAGATAATATATGAAAATATATTAACATATAATTTTATTATACTAGAATTGAAGTTAAAACAGGGTCCAATTGTATTGGCATCCTAACTTCTAATAACTAAATATATAGATTATCTTTAAATCTTTTGCTTTTTATGTTTATGCTTATCGGATCTGGACGATTTTGACAGAGATCCCTTATCCTTAAAGGTCTCTTTTCTCCATTCTCTAAGACGTTTACTCTTGGTGTATTTTCTCTTGTCTTTTAATCTCAGTTCTTTTGAACGGTATGGAGCAAACTTCTTAATACCAATAAAGTTATTCAAATCTGTATCGTCTGCTAGAAGAATCTCACGAGTTTCCAAACCAAATGATTCTGGAGAAACTTCACGGTATTTGAATTTTATATCATCCTGTTTGGACCTTCCTCTTTCCTCTTCAACCTCTTCAATCAACTTGATGGTATTCGATTCCACTATTGATTGAGCTTTTTCTTTCAATTCATTCTTATTTTTCTTCAAGGACTTCTTTTCTTTCAATTTCTCCTTCTTACTCTTTTTATTGTCAGATGTACTTTCCTTCTGAACATCCTCTGCTAAATTTTCCTGATTATCTGCATCAAAATCTTCAATTTTATCTTGAGAATACTCGTCTTTCAAGTATTCATTATCGCTATCAAATTCTGGTTTCGTTACTTCAGCATCGTAGAAGGTCTCATTAAATATTTCAGCCATCTTGCTATCCCAATCAGCATCATCAAAGTCATCATTTAATAATGAGTCGCCAAAAACCCTTTGAATTACCTCATCACTGACATCATCACCAACTGCCTCTTTAATTTGGGTCAATCTGTCATGAACTTTATTAACTTTTTCTGTTTTCTTCTGCTTGATTAAGATTTCCTTTTGTTCCTTTTCTTTATTAATTAATTCACGCTCCTTTTCTCTCCTTTTCTTACGAGAATTAGTTTCAGATCTTCGAAGGGTAGCCTGGCTTCTAGCGTAAGAAACAATTTCTGCAGCATTAGGATCTTCATATCTGAAATTGTAAGCATTTTCAAACTTTTCTACCGCATCCTCAAAATCTTCTTCCACATCATTGTCTATTTTATCTAAGTCAATGACTTTGTCATTCTTTCTTGGTATCCAAGCTTCGTTATCGAGAAATGCACTCAAAAATGCTTCCTTATTGGTATCTGGGTTTGGCAACTCAATTTTTGTATCTTCTTCGCTGGATTTAGGGACTTTCTCTTTCTTTTTGATGAATTCATCTTCCTCTTCTTCAAAACCACCCTCGAATGCTTTATTAATGTCTGACAAGAGTTGGTTTCTTTCTTCTTTTTCAACTACAGAAAATGGCTTTTCTCCATCTACTGAGGTCATGTTCTCATCATCAAAATCAACATTCCCTGCAAGCAAATTCATTCTGTGGTAATCTTTTAAGTATAATGGTTTGTCCTTACTTGCTTTCTTCACATCATCGTCAATCTCTTCGGGATCATCAAAAAACTTTACATTTGGATCCAATAACTTTTTAGGATCTGATTTCACAGTCTTTAAGACATGTTCAATACCTTGTTCGATTTTGTTTGTAATCAAGTTACCAAATTCATCCTCTTCTTCTGAAGAAGATTCTGATTCGGAAAGTTCATTTTCAACAGTGTCTATTTTTACTGCCTTCGATGGCACTTTTGAAGAAACATTCAATGTTTCTGGAGTAGTTGCCAAAGAGGACTTTGCTTCTAATTCTTTAGCCTTCTTAGCGGCTGACTTCTTTCTAGCCATGACTCTTTACTGATGTTTCTTTTAGTTACTTTTTACGAGATGAGATATGAGATGAGTTTAAAAAAATCACATTCAACGTACCTGCATATACATTATTTCGTGATTGCTTATATACGCTAAACTATAGTGGACTATAATTTACCTTGGTTAAGGTTTAAAGCTGTGGTGAGACCCTTGGATTCATACCACCAATTCACACCAATTTCTGATCTATTTAAATCCATGTTTTCACTCAATACCTTCCATAAAATATCCACTAAGAAAATTTGTTCACTTTGATCACTATTAAGAATTAGCATCCAAATTTTATCAAGCCACTTGGTGAAAATGGATAAAGGAAAATAGGGAACTAAATTGATCAAACAGACAATAGTAGATTCTCTCATGGTTTGTGGGATAAGACGTTTTTCGAATTTGTAACCACCTTCTATAGCTGGTGGTGGAAGACCCACCTTCACGAAGTCTTTAGGCTTCTTCAACTTATTGGCACGAATGATATCAGTAGAATTCTTAGAGTCATCTTTAGCTGTTTTCAAACTGGAATTGGCTGTAATCTCTGAGATTGGTTGTGCTGAAGTGAAAGTTAGATCATTGAGGCCATTATTCGGCAATAGGAGAGATGGTCCCACAGAAAAAAACTTGTAGTATAAGAATGTAAGAAAATTTTCAACTTCCTCCTCATCATGTCTTCTGCCAGTTTTACCTGAAATTGACAAGATTTGTTTGCCAATTGTTTCAATGGCAACGCTCAATTGCTGAGAAGATAAAAGTTTTGGAAACTGCCTCAAAAGGAGATTTATATAATTTATCGATTCATTCAAGTCCTTCATTTCAAACTTTGAGAAGTAAATTAGAAGAACAGAATGTGATGCCTCGATAACTTCATAGTTGTCATAGCGCGTATCATCAACTAAATTCATACAGATGGGAATTATTTTATCCTTTACGAATAATTCATTTTTCCTCTGCAATTGCAAATAGTTCTCCCAAAGCCCTAATACATATAAAACTTTGCAACGAACCACGTAGTCAGAATTTATAACTTGCTCATTCATATTGATTTCTCTATAGTCTCCAATTAAGTACATCGTTAAATCTTCAAAGCTTAGTCTAGTATGCTCCACATGAAGTGCTAACTCCAAAGACAGATAGTAAACGAAGTTATAACTATCGAATCCACCTTGCCCAATTGAAAACAATATAAAATTAACGTAGTATAGATTGTTCAAGATATTAATTGCAACTTCTTTGTATTGGCTCTCTAAGTAAAGTTTTTTCTCCCTAGAAAAGGAGTTGAATAAATAGGCGAAACCCTGGTGTGTATTTGACTCCAAGAATCTTGTCAAAATTCCTTGAAATATGATGACTTCTGAAAACAATACACTTTTTAAAAAGTACCATAGCTTCTCTGAAACAATATTATTTTGTGCTGTCTTTGGATTGAAATTATACGAAGAGGCCCCCACAGCAAAACACAATTCTCTGTTAAAATGCTTAATTTTTGAAAGTACGTCAATGATTTGAAAATGGGACAGATCATCTGTCCTTAGATTTTGTAGGTAGCTTTCCAAAAGGAAAGAAAGTTTATTAATATGTTTCACAACTGGCTTTTGAAGGACTTGAGATTGTAAACTTTTCTCAACTTCTGAGTTTGACAAGCCAATTTCAAGAAAGTGGTGGGAAGAACTCAAGCCCGACCTTGAGCCATGAGAAAACATCAAGTCCACCAACTTGTCAATGATAAGTGAATTTTGTATTGTAGGAGTATAAACTTTGGGAGATTCACCTTTGTTAAAGGTGATTGCCAAGCTTAGTAGACTCAAATTTATAATATCAGGAGCAGTTGCTGTTGAAATTGAGTATTTTAGACTATTGACGAAAAGTTCTCTGATACTTGAATCCCAATTTTGAAAGAAAATTCCATAACTTAAATAGTTTTGATTTACGTATAAGTATTGCCTCAAATCATTTGCCAAAAGCATTCCTGAAATAATGGGAAGAACTTTCCAGCTGTTTGTGATAGGATTAAATGATGCAAAGTTAGCTAATTCCTTTAATATTACCTCATACCATTTCTTCACAGGAAGTGTAGGCCTAGATACTTTGAGCTTCTTTTCAGTTATCAAACTCATGACCTCGATTATTAAATAGTTTGATTCATAAGATACACCAGATGGTCCAAAACAAACTGGATTATTAAGAAATGCAGAAAAAACCACCCTCAAGTTATGTTCATGTTTGACATATGGAAGATAGTGATAAATGTATCCGAGTATTTGCTGTACAGTCGTAGTCAGCTTAGGAAACCTCAAATCATTCACCAAGAAATCAAGTTCTTGTGGAGTATTTTGATATGCACTTATTGCAGAGAGATATGAGTGCTGGGACATCACTAATACTTCATTGAACAACTGATTATAACTGAGCAATCTATCTTCAGTCGAAAATCATGAGTGAACTGACTAGAAAAGCTGGAGTAACATATACTGCCGAGGACATATGCAGCACGTGATACACTTACCTTTTTGCAGTCGAAGAAGTTGATGTAGTTAAAATCTAGTTGTATGTCGTGAAGAAGGGACAACTAAAGATGAGCTTATTTGCAAGCGAAGAAAAAACTTGGGGATTCACTCAATAGGCATGTGCTTTTGGTACAACTATTGCTGTTTTCAATTCTTCTTTTAAGCTGTAAGAGAATATTTGATAAAATACGTCAATGTACTCTAGATAAGGGAATGTTTAAAGCAAAAAACCAGTCGTTTCTTTGCCGAAGCATTGAAGAGGTCAATATATAAAAATTGTCTTGGTTAAAGAGTTCTAACATAATCTTGATCTAAACGTAAAATCTGATTACATAATCAAGATTAGAACACTATTTTAGATACGTAAGAAGTTGCTTCAGTATAGTTGATGTGATTTAACTTCATGAATCTGCACAACGAAGAGGGCCTGGAAGGCAAGAAAGACAATGAGTATCAAAATTCTTTCTCGAGCATCCTTGCTGGTGTGCAGAGAATGAGAGATGAGTATGGTAGTTCTGTTGCATCGGAGACAAAGAATCAGGAATCGCAAAATGAAAGTGTCTTAAGGACAAAAGGTGGACAAGAAAGACCAACAGAAACTAGAACACCCCAGCAAGGTAGTTCTAGTAGATTTTTAGCAAATGCACGGGCATATGATGAGAGGGCAAAACAAACTGCAGTCGATAGATCTAGAGCTCATGAGATGAGAAGAAATGTAACGCCACAACCAAGAGTAGTTGGGCCATCCGAAATCCTTGTACATAAATCTCAAAAAGGTAACCCACTTCTTGAAAATTCTCTTATGAAGACAACATCATGGGCATTTGATGAATCAATACTTTCAGACTACTATATTAACCCAACATTGCAAATTCTATTTTTGAGTTTGAAATACTTCAAGTTACATCCGGAATACATATGGCAAAGGTTAAAGAAGTTTAACAAGGGTTCAATCATAGAAGCCAACCCTAACGATAGAGTACTACGAATATTATTAGCTGTGGTAGATATTGATTCCCATCAAGAGAGCTTGTGTAACTTACTGGACATTTGCATCAAGCATGATTTATCGTTGGTTTTAGCGTGGTCATTCGAAGAAGCTGGAAATTATATTGTCTTTGCTAGACAGTTAGACAGTGCTCCAGCTAAGAGAAGGGCGGCCATAGAAGGCAACAAGGGGACAGATTATAATTCATGTATTGTCGATTCCCTAACTAGCATTAAGCTGATGAATAAGACAGACGTTTCTAACTTGTTAGCAAACTGCAAATCTTTGAAGAACATCGTTCTCCAAAGTACTGCCGCTGACCAGGAGAACCAATTGTCTAATATCAGTGGTTTAGGTTCCAAGAAAATTACAAATATGAGGAAAGTCTTTCTGGAACCTTTTATCTATAATAAAAACTATGAAAAAAATGTTATATAGTGCAGCATATATGTCATTAACGATTAAATCATTTAGTTTTGCTGTTCTTGCTGTTTTTCATACTCTATCATCTTTTTCCTCAACGTTAAGTTGATTCCATTCATCACTTCATTCTTCTGGATTAAAATCTCCTTCAATTTCTTTGAATCATCATCTAACTTTGTAATTTTAGCTTCATACACTTTTTTGGCTTCATCTGCTTTCTTGGAGACAAAGTACCCAGTACCAATATCAACGAGATATTCAGCTTTCGCTTCAATTTTACCTGGTAAATATAAGGAACTAGTTAAAGGAACCAATAAGTCTTTAGAACTAGAGCTTTCCATTTTATCTATACTGCCTATACAATCCTTCAATTTTGCTTGAGCTGTTTGTAAGGCCTGTAATGATTGTGTGAAATGATTCACCTCTTGTTCTGTCGACTTCCTGAGTTCAAGAAGTTGTTGAGGTTGAAGTTGGGACAACTCAATAGTCTTAGGCTGCTGAGATGCCATGGCTTAAGTTGTAAAGTGACCTATCTAATTCCAATGTAACAGCTACGACTTTTCAAATAAATTTAGAGTTCTCAGATTTGAATTTAAATTTGGTCGAGAATTCAAACAGACAGGAACCAAAATTACATTATAACTATATTTCTTAAGAACAGATTTTCTCGAAGCAAAGTGTATTATTGTACGCCATGAATTAATTATCAGTAATTGTATACTAATCACGAATCTCTCCTGAAGTTGTTCTATCAATTGAAACCCTAAAGATTATATGAAACTACATGAAGAACAACCTATTTATCCCAAATGTAGAATTAATGTGACATTTCCTAGAACGATTTCGATCAACTTGAGCGAACTCTCAATATCACTTTGTCTTTACTATTGAAAGAAGGATTATTCTAAAATTGATGTCAAGGATATTTGGCACCAATAGATTCGAAGGTATTTAGGACTGTATATATTACTGGTATCAAAATTTTCCTAGTTAGATCTATCCATTTAACATTAGAGTTAGCAAAACAACTTCACATACACAGAAAGTTTGCATAAAGGAACCGACAACGTACGGAAATAGTGATTCAGCTATATTTTGAAACTTAACCCCGAAGTTTGGTTAAAAAATTACAGCTGGAGATAACCTATTGGTTCCATAAAATAATAGCATAATGGTACTACGACAGTTCCCGTTCAAAAAAACATGCAAGAACCTATATTTCAATCTTAGGAACTATCAACCTGTAAAGTATCGTCCTTCATTTCAAGCTTCCAACCACCCATTCTGTACTAATAGCCAACTCCTCGAGGCATCTTATACTCGTTGGATTTTAGAGGCTACGAAAGAGATACCCCCCAAGATATTTAAAGAGGTTGAAGAAAACCACGAAAATCATCATAGGAAAAATGGGAATCACTACAACAAATTCAATAACGCATTGTTTACTACTTCGGTTGCAACAAATCTGTTAACGAATAATTCTCAACTGCATTCAACATTCTTTTCAGATGAAATAACCAAAGCTGAGGAGTTTGCTAATAACAGATGTATGACCTCTAAAGATATCAAAATATATGACGAAATTGCATGTTTGATGAAACAGGGGAATTTGGCACACATATCAGACAAACTTTTAGCTTATACAGACAAAGAATTTATTGCCAAGTCTAATCTTTTAAACGAAATTATCGACAATGTCTTAGAGAATGTACCTGAAAAAAATATTGTTGAGAAGGGTAATGAGATAGAACCCCCATATTATAAAACACATAATGACCTTGAATATGCCACTCCATTTCACACATATTTGTATGAAAAAATACCACACCTTTATAAACTTTGTGAAGGATATCGACCATTTATGCATACAAACAAACAATTTCTGGAAAATTATATTTGGTTGTGCTATCATATGGATAATATAGATGCACTTCAGGATATGACAGATACATACTTGGGAAATCAGAGTTACAATTCTAAAACCTTGAGCTATATTATGAGTTCTCTCATCTTAAATTATGAAGTTGAGTTTGCTAAGAATTTATTTAGCAATTTGATATCAATGGGTCGCCCGATTCATCTGAAACTACTAGATGTTGTTATTTCACATTTGATAAAGCTGGATTCTTTGTTTGAAAACTTGATTTTCACATTGCAAAGATGGAATGAAAGCAAAAACTGTGAACCACCATCTCCTAAAGTGCTTTCCATGCTAATTGGTGAGTATGCTAGATATGCAAATAAAGATGAAAAATTGCATTTGAAAAATATCATCAAAGAGAACAATCTTTCAGAACATTATTCTATTAGACTCGCGTGGCTCCTAAATGAAATCGTTACCAGAGATCCAAATAACTTCAAGAAAACGATTTTGGAGTCAGATTTGTCCACAATAAATGAAATTGCTGAAGAAATATCAGAACATGGCGACAAAGATTCCATTGCACTGTTTTATTATGAAGTATTGAACTTCTTCATTAAATATTCAGATATGAAAATGATACAATTTGTTTTCTTGAAAATGAAAGATCACAATATAAAACCATGCCTTGAATTTTACAAGTCTGTTGCAGAATATTATGTCAGACAAGGTAAATTTTTACCCTTGGTTCAATTCCTAAAGGTATCTTCTGAAAATACCAATTTTAACGAAGTTTATATAAAATTATTGTTCGAGAGCTTGATAACAGGTTATCCATACCATGCATTAGAATTGAGGGACGAATTCATTAATTGGGTGAAAGGCACCACTGTTTTGCTGGAAGTTAAAAAGACAAAGCTCCTAATATGTTTTCAAATCAACAAGTTGGAATCACACATAACGCCCTTCGGCCTTCATAGAAACTTGCTATGTCTGAGGAAATATGACTCATCTAACTGGGAAGAACTAATTTGGAAGCGTGACAAAGGTGGAAAAATCATCAGTTGTACTGACCAAGTGAATTTCAGAGTAAATAAAGGTTTTAGAGACATATTGAGAAAAGGCGTAAAACCTGATATTAAAGTAATCGAGAATACATACAGGAGACTGAACCGTGATAATAAAAAGAGAATAAGAGAGATATTAAGAGCCACTAGGATGTTGGGGATACTCGAGAAAAGGCTCATGATATACGATCTACAGATGGGGTCAACAAAACAGCGGTTAATCTCAATATACAATGATTCCCTTCTGTCAAATTTGGATTCATACCGTCTCTTAATTCTCAGTCGGATCTACATGAATCATAAATTACATGACGAGACAAATGAAATTTTAAGTAAGTTAAGACCGCAAGAAATGTCAAACCAGAGCCATATGATCAAGTTAAATATTCAATTGAGAAATCACCTTAATTTTGACAATTACAATGAGATGGAAAAAGTTATTAACGAATTTCCAATTGATGACACAACGCTTAGTCCTTATCTTTATCATCAGTGTCTCTCTATAGAAAATCAACTAGTAAGAAAAGCTGAAAGATCAGAGGTCACATCTGCTCCAGGAGTGACTACGTCTAATGATTCGCTGGTTCTCCTCAAAAGGTTGCGTGGATTCATAGGGGACATTGATGTAAGACTTAAACGTGATAACATTGAAATAAAGCTCAAGTTAAAAGGGATGTTCGATTTTATGAACGACTGGATCTTGAGGGCTCCAAGCATTGATCATCGTAAATTATAGATAAAACCTCACCACTTACTCATTTTCAGACTGTACATAGACTATACCAAAATAAATACAGATATGATAAAAATGACTAATGGCAAGTAAAGAATGACCACCAACTATGGGATCGGTAGATGATTACTTCAAGCTATGGGATCCGATTGTATGTATAACTAGAGGTGTCATCATGTTGACATATATATGATAGAGTGGTTGTAAATTTAGAGAGTATACTAACTAAAATTTTAGGATGATGGATTGAAAACAACTTTGATAGCGAGAATAAATACAACCATAGAATGTGCTGTTTGTTCAGAGACCATGCACGTTCCTTTTACTCTAGCGTGTGGACATTCATTTTGTTATGACTGTTTGACAACATGGTTTGATAACAAACTTAACTGCCCAACTTGTCGTTTTGATCTTGAACAACCACCAGTCCTTAATATACAAATGAAAGAGATCAGTAAAATGATAACGGACATAATAATTCAAAGTATGACTGACACTGCTGAAAAGGAAAAGTTGCTTGAACAGAGGGAAGAAGCTTTGAGGAACTTCGAATATGATCATAAGAAAGATAAGCTTTTTGCTGATATATTTAAGCTATCTACAATGACTTTAATTGATAGATCAGACGGGGTTCCCAGGTGTGGAAATTGCCATTGGGAAGCTCATGGATCCATATGCTTACATTGTGGTACAAGATTCCGAATTGAGCGGTCTGATTCTTACTATGATTCGGAAGACGGCGATGCATATAATGAGGATGATGAAGAAATAGTTCTATATGGTAGAGATAATGACGAAGAAGATAGATATGATAGTGAAGATAGTTTTGTGGATAATAGAGGTATTGATGAGATCAATGAAAGTCCAGCTAGACATACTGACATTAGTTCGCTTTCATCTACATCTCATGCTGATGAGTTAGAATGGCAAGGGTTTGACCATGATCAAGAAGATGAGAATGAAGAAAATGAAGACGAAAATGCAGAAAGTTTAATGGAGATAGAATCAGGAGACCTACAACGTGCGTTAGATGAGTTTCATAATCAACATCTTGACGAATCAGAATCAGACCACGACGAAAGAAGGAGAAGGCGTCCTCAGAGATTAACTATATTTGAAGATAGTGACGATGAGTAGGTGGGAGTTTACAATTATAGCATTCATCATATAATTTAGCATTAGCAACATCGTTTGTAGCTTCTTTACCGCATCCTACCTGGAGACATATATATATATAGATATGTATGTTATACAAAATTCATTACACAAAATTGAAAAAACCCTTACACCTCTAAAAAAGTAGTCGTTCATTGGCTCGCTTCTTATGAGAATACATCAAGAAATATTGAATTTTGATTAACCATAGTTTTGAAGCATTTTGTCAACTTGAAAATAAGTTTGTAAGTAACAAGTAAACTAGAGCAAATTATCATACAGTCACTAACATTAATTGATAAGATTAGCTATCAACAAGTAACATTCAAAAAGATGGACCCACAAAGAATTATCAACTTGCAAAAGCAATACCAAAGCTCCAACCAAAAGTTGTGGTTGAGAGGTAAGAACTCTAAGTTCTTGGTTTTCCCATTCTACGCTTTGTTTGCTGTTACCACTGCTTTCCCATTATACTACACCGGAAGAGCTATCTTGGGTATCAAGGATGAGTAAGCGCAGCGTCAAGTATGATGAAGACCTCGTTTGTGAATGCATCCAGCAGAAGAATACAACTGAACATGTTGATCAAGCTGCATATTTGGATGCCCACGGAGGTATCTACATCTGAAGCTAGCGTGTCATCAAATTATCACACTATGACATATGGACCACATAAACTGCATAAGTCTTTATTTTTAAATAAATCGGAACTAGAGCACATCAAAATTCAGATATGAAGAATCACGTCAAGCTCGGGACTGTTATCCACATTTCCTAAACGTTATTCACGAAATCATCAGGTATTTCTATTTAGTGTACAACTTTCCCTATCTCGCTTTTTTATATCTTAAAATATGCCTAATCAACATCAATTGAACTGAACGATCTCTTGTAGAGCAGAAGAAGTCTGAAAGTAGTTATTTCACTTTAGAAGTATGGATTTTTTGTCCTTAAGAAAGACAGCCCAACATTTAGAATTGCTGTGCGATATATTAGTTGAGAAAAAGTCGGGAAATAATGATTTATCTAACGATGAGGTACAGTTTGAAGAAATACGTGAATTAGGTGGATCAATATATATGAAACTAATAGACTTACCATCATCTGTGATATCGAATATTGTTTCGTTCTTGAATCAACAGGATGCAATCAATTTGTCTTTATCTAATTTCAGGTTTTATGAACCTTGTACCGGAAAACTATATCGAAAGATAACCATACAAAGAGAAGCTACATTAACAGGGAATATTAATAACAGAAATAATGACTACCTAGATTCCACCCAAACTGTAATATATGGTCTCAGGAAAATAACCAGTGAAGAGAGCCAACATCGTATGATAAATGCCAGGATCAATGCATTAATTCAATCTATTGAGATTAACGTATCATTGATTGATTTGATAACCGAGATCAATGTGTTTGGGGACTTAAATACAGAGGGTATTTTGGCATTACAAACTCTTTTGAGACATTTATCGGGAAGAGCTTTGAACAGAGTGGCTATTAACAGCTACAAGATACGACATTTCTTACAAAAGGAATTGCAAAACATAGCACTCAATACGATAATTGTTGACTCTGTTTCAGATATAACAGGAACTATCGGAGAACCCACTGAGTTAATTTTTCCTCTAGAAAATGAGTCCCAGATTTTAGAGTTCAGCAAGGTAACTTTAAGACCTGAATCATTGAAATCTCTTATCATTAATGGAAGTACTGAAAACTATTGGAAATTAATCGACAGTCTCCAGTTACTAAATCAGAAGTTCAAGTTGAAGACTTTCAGGTTGGTTTACGAGCATGGCATGGATTTAAAAAAGTTGAATATTCTTCTAGGGTCAGTGAATTTAAGTCTGTTAGAAAACTTGGAGCTTACTCTTGGCTGTCCTGGAAGTAATTGCAACCAGGACTGCTTAATAGATTTCTATGGACTAATACTCCAGCACACACCAAGGAATCTTAAAAGACTAGCAATATCACAAAGCATGACATATTATTCTCATGTTCCAAATGAGCTTTTTGATTTGAATATGATAGATTTTTTGAAGAATATTTGTTCAACCAACCTTCTCTCTGTTTTACATATCAGCCATGAAGTTCCAGAAGACGGTAATTTTGCAGATGGACTAGAGGGCAACTATCTTCGCAGAGCTAAAATATACTCCGAGTTACTAACATCGAACGTTGCTCAGAAAGTTGCAAATGTTGTATTGCCAAATTTGATGACTTCATTTGCTTGTTATGAGCAGCAGATGAACAATTTGCTCTACAATGGATGCAGATGTAATCATTGCGTCAAATATCTAGGGATGGCAGATAACTTTCTTTTCCATCACAAATATTACAACAAAAAGCTCCAATCATACAGAGATTTAGTGACCAACCAATTGATCTATACCATTAGCCACTATTTATCACGAAGACTTACTTCTAACGAGGCCCTAACTCCTTTTTGGTGCTTACAATATCCTATGAAGACAATAGAATGGAACTTTCATGATAGCACTTTACGAGTTCCATTTCTCTGTCTTGCATGGGAAGTTATCGATGAAGGTGACTTCGATGCCGATCAAGAGATTTTCTACGATGCATATGATCATTTTACCACTTGCAGATTCAATGAATCTATTGACTTTAATACCAATTACGGATCCGTGATTTGCCATTTCCTTAATAATTTAGTTCTTGAAATGGCTGATCTTTATCGCGGCGATGCTGAAGATGTTCATATAGGAGATCATTTGGCAGACGGAATGTCCCCCTTGCCCTTTCGCAAGGTGTTGCTAAACGGAATAAACTACAATCTAGACAAGGAACTAAATGGGACCAACTTTTTTACGAACGTGTATGACAATATATGATATGACCACGGAATGTGTTCTAGTCACACGGCTCGTTTTCGGATTGTCTTCCTCAGTCTTTTTCTGGGTTAACACAGGTACCGAGGCTTCAACTGACAGGCACACGCGCAATATTGAGAGCGCACCTGCCGCTCAACTGCTCGGCTGCACCAATAAATGCAACAGCCACTTATAGCGTCACCTTCAATTGCTGTTCCAGCTGCATACACTGAGGGATCTGATCCCAGATCGGCGAATCGATCACTTAAAACACTGGGGAATCCTCTAAGGCATAGTCAGTTGGAACACACTCTAAAAAGTGACCCAAATTTCATTAAACCTTATGCAAAAAGTTCTCTATAATAATTTAAATATACACTGTAGCATATAGCATATTGCATAAATAACGTAATAATCGACAGTTTTCTATAGCATTCTATATCTAGCCACAACTCTTACTTTATTTCCTCCCTATCTTTAAGAGTTAAGCGGAGTGAAACTGGCATCGTATTGAAATCGACTGCATGTACTGGTAATATGCGTAACATAGACTTGCCAACACACACAGGATAAGACTTTGGGCCGTTCAGTAGTCGACCCCTACCATCTATTTCTTGAGTGGCCAATTTGAAAGCCGATGGCATAGCATATGAAATATCTCCCGATTTGGATGCTGACGATCCCCCATATCCTAGATCGGCTCTGCACGTAGTGAAAGTTCGAAGTGCCCCTAATTATTTTTTCCATACAACCAATTAATATACAGGACTACATATGGTCCCTTGGTCTAGTTGTCTAGTATACTATTAGTGCATATTGACTATATTTCGGTAATACCAGTCAGCATTCCGCTTTGTAAAGGGGCGGAAAATATATGAAATTTGTTTAAACAAGTACGCACCCAAGCCTGCGTTAGAGAAGCATAGCGTAGATGACTAAGTGCAATGAGAGACCTGCGGGCGTTCTCATGCGACCCTACTTCTCGGCGACTCAAAAATAAAGTTTGGAATTCTGGATCTTGCACGCGTAGAACGTTCAACTCACTTGACGTAGCATACATATATGCAGGAACTATAGTAGCACCGCACGTCTAGCATAGGAATATGGGCGTACATTATAGCAAAATATCAGAGAAGGGACCGGAACTGAACTAGGTAAATTTAACAGGGCCATAAATGGTGGGGGGTCTTAAACGACTAACCATTAGCCGAACACCTTAACCCCTCTTGATATTCCCTGGGCCCCTTAAAGCTGCAGCCACTCAAGAGGTTGTCTTTTCGTCACATATAATCACTTTGATAAAGTTAAGCTTGGTGTTTCAACCGAACAGCAGCAGCAGGCATGTTCGACGTTGAAACTGCCGGTTACAAGATCGCTTGTTGGCTAATGTAAGTCTCATTGCCTTGTTTGAACCTTGTATATACCTTAGTTCGGACAAACTCTCCGACGGATACGTGAAACCCTTAAGCTCGGTTCTGGTTGAGATTATCCACGCACGACTTTGTTATCTCCTTATATGGATTATACTGCAGATAGACCGTAGTTCACTGCTTGGTTTGGAGGGTACTTCCGGAAATATCATTTATTAGTAAATAGGAGGGTTTTTCTTTTTCATTTTAGGCATGGTAAAGACGATGTGCATGAGAACTTAAGATGTAACTCAAAAATCTTGTGTTCCAAACCTGGAGCACATAAAGGCGGATCTAGTTAGTAGACGAGAACTTAACTAATACAGAATACCATAGCTCCAGGCACGTGCCGAAATTTAGCCAAGATGAAACGACAGATAGACTAGTACAGTCCTGGATTTGGGAGCCATTTGGAATAGGAAGACGGCTAGCCGTAAGAAGTAGCATTGGCCAGCTTTCATCTGGAAATCATTTACGTGTCAAAGGAAGCTGAAAACAACAACTAAGTAAACCGTTAATATTCGGAGATGTTTAGTAGCATACACAACACGTAGTTTAATAATACAAAATACTTTTTGCCCATATATTTTTTAACCGAAAAAGAACCCTATATACATTCTATTAAAGTCTATGCTATCGTTCACCTTATTTAGTCCATTCGTCTTAACGTTTTGTTACCTTCGAAGACGATCTAATTCTTTTACTTTTACCATTTGTATGCGTCTTGTAGTGTTGCATACAGTTGTCATGTCTTGCAAACCTGGCTTCACATGTTGGCCAAGGGCATTGATGTTCTCTCTCACCAGTGTGAATACGGTTATGTCTTGCAAGATGACCTGATGTAGTAAAGGATCTGAGACATGTCTTGCACGTATGCTTTGCTCTGCCATCTGGGCGCAGCTGCTGGTGCACAATTTTAGTTGGATTTCTCCTGTCAACTGAAGCGTTACTGCTTGTGTTAACAAATACTATTGATGATGCCTCGACAGGACCTCTAGGAGTTGTCGATATATTACTTTGAGGTGTAATGACAGGCGTAGCTCTCCCTCCAAGTGCATGTGTTGCAGTGTTAGGAATAGACTCCCAGTTTAATGCTGGTGAAAGTCCATTATGCAATGGTGACACTGGACCAGTATATGGTGGCGTCGTAGTAGTAGATGTGCCTGATGGTGTTGGTAATGATCTAGTTCTTCTACCTGCAAAATAGCTAGGAACCAGGGCAGGAATATTAGCCGAGGTGTACAGTTGTGTAAAGTAGTCATCACTAGGTCTTCTGAAGTCCTTTGGTAAGGGAATAGACGTTAATAGCTCGCTGAATGACGGAAGTCTTGTAGGTGAAGGTTTGTTATCACCATTATGTGGAGTCTTTTCTTGTGACCCATCATTATGCTGTTGTGGTTGATGTTGGTTTTGGATTTGATGCTGTGGGAGATGGAATGGAAGAGTATTTCTCTCTTGATGAGTTGGATGCTGTTGGTTAAGCTGCAGTGAATGCAGTTGTGTTGGATGCATCATCAGCTGAGGCAGCGGCAGAAGCAGCTTTGATGGTAACGTATTATGTATATGTCTATGAGAATAAAACATCCTAGACTGTTCAACTTCTGTTTGACCGAAGTTTGTATTCAAGTTCATCACGCCAAATTTTACTTTGATTAATTTTTTTCCTGAGATATGCCAATTATATATAGATTAGATGATAAATGCATATCAGATTTTTTTTCTATTTTGCTAATGTGTGAAAATCGATCTTTCGGTGTGTCACGAACAAACCATTGCTGCCGGTCAAGTCCCTGATTCAGATATATACGCAAGGTACTGCTTGAGACATCTGGCGCTGACCTGCAACCATACCTTCCAAATTGGGATGATTTGCTATAATAGAATTCCGTTCGTCGTCCTCATTCGAGTCTTGCGTCACCGAAATCCTTGAGCGGCTCGATGCATGCAATCCGGACAGTATCTGTACATTGATTCAAGATGTACTGCTTATAAGAGTTCTTTGCCTTGGTAATTCTTCTAGGGCTTTGTTTGATTTCTTATTTAGGGATGGGCCTGGCATACTGCATGACTTGGAAAGCTCGCCAATAATGCCTGGCTCCAAAGGATATGGAGTGCCATGGATAATCGAGGCTTGGATTGTGTCACATATGCCGTTATTTTTAAGGTGTTTCAATGATTGCAGTGTGCAGATTCAGATGCTAGCAATGTAGAACTGGGGTCTATAGCAACTCAGAGTCAGAGTCAGATGAAAACGACGGAAAAATGCGAAAAGTGCTTAACGGTCAACGTCCACTAGCATGCATCTGCATTCGCAAGTGCCTTAGAAAAACAATAATGCCGGTAAAGTAACAAACCATTCCAGGAAGCAGGAAGTCGTCTACTACGGCATTTACGTTACCTGCTTGGTTTGTACTCGGCTAGACATGAGATTGCCTGGCCTGGTGAGGGACAGACCATGGGATGGCTTCATAGATAATTCAAGAAGTCGAATGTATTGTTAGCACCAGTGCCGTAGCGAAGTGGATGAATCTGTAAATGGCTGACTTTTTCTCCATGTTACAGGAAACTGCATTGCCTACAAAGGTCACTGTTCGGATGACCTCAGGGCCCTCATGATATCTTGTCGCCCTTAGGCTATGAGTATAGCAGCAGAGTGGCCGTTGAGAGATGGGCATCTCCGATCATCCAATCACAGTCAGATTAAACAAGATGATCGCTGTATGTATTGATAGAATCTCATAGATCTAAGTACAGGTCTGCTCCACATAGGGGCAGCTAGATGAAATTAGCTTTGGAAATATATTTCTGCACAATCTAGGGTAGACAGTCAAAGAAGCCCTTGAAGCATAATGAGCCGATAACGGAAGGCCTGTACATAATAATAACCAGCCTCGTTTCAACCCTAGCCTCTTTGGCATTAACCCTTTCATGACCTTGGAAATCCGTGTTAATGGATGAATTTGTTCTTCTATCGGACTTATGTAAATTGTTTCATATTTGCGCGGGGCTCGAAGAAACAGTTAACAGGGCCCAAATTGCTTTTCCAGGGCGGTGATTGATTTTATCAGGGGAAGGGTACCGAGCGGAAAATTACAAGAAAGACGAAGTAGATTGTCTGTTGAAACGATCACATGATTAGTATGATTCAATATATGGTTTGTACAATGTGATGATATTGTAAGGACGATGAGCCGACAATAATGGTCCTCCACTTTTATCATGGTGGGGGGATGTGGTTGTCACTACCATGATTTCGGAAGTAGACTTATTCTGTTTTGGATAGATGTTTTGGGTTTAGACCAGAATAGGGTGACAGACCACCTATACTATTTTGTAAATTACTACCACACGACTTTTCTAAATCACGTGCCCTTAGTCAATTTGATCTCTCCAGTGAGTTTAGTACTTTTGAATAATGTAGATATTAACGAGAGTTGATTTACTTGAATCAACGATTGCATTTTCATCAAAAGGTTTAGACGGGACACACTATGCTTAATCTTACCTTTAGGAGATTCATATCCATCACCAAAAATGAGGGCTTCGGTGCTGCTCCTTTTGTACCTTTGGTATCTGCTAATGGAATTGTTAATGCTATCGGAAACACACCGCTTATGAAGTTAACTAAATTATCAAAAGAAACGGGCAGAAACATATATGCCAAAGCCGAATTCATGAATCCAGGGGGATCAATTAAAGATCGTGCGGCCTTGTGGATTATCAAAGATGCCGAAGAAAAGGGATTGATCAGCCCTGGGGGAACTATAGTTGAAGGTACAGCAGGAAATACAGGTATTGGATTGGCTCATGTATGTAGGTCTAGAGGATACAAGTTAGTGATATACATGCCCAATACCCAAGCTCAGTCTAAGATTGATACTTTAAAGCTCTTGGGTGCTGAAGTTCACCCTGTTCCAGCAGTTGCATTTGATAATCCACAGAACTACAACCACCAAGCGAAGAGACACGCAGACAAACTCGAGAATGCAGTTTGGACAAATCAATTTGATAATGTAGCAAACAGAAAGGCACATATTGATTCAACTGGTCCTGAAATCTGGGCTCAATTAGACGGAAAGGTAGATGCGTTTACTTGTGCTACAGGAACGGGTGGAACTTTTGCAGGTGTCACTAGATATCTTAAAGAAATTTCTAACAACAGAACCAAATGTGTTCTTGCAGACCCTCCAGGATCTGTTGTATACTCATATATTAAGTCCAAGGGTCAGAATATTGTAAGAGGAGGGTCATCCTTCACAGAAGGTATTGGCCAGGGAAGAATAACAAGCAACCTTCAACCTGACATAGATTTAATTGACGATGCTATTAAAGTTCCAGATGAAGATTCGATTTCCATGTTGTACAGGTTATTGGATGAAGAAGGATTGTACTTAGGTGGTACTGGTGCACTCAATGTTGCTGCAGCTGTAGAGGTTGCAAAATCCTTACCTGAAGAATCCAATGTTGTCACGATTTTAGCCGATTCTGCCCATAAGTATAGTGATAGAATTTTTTCAAAGAAATGGTTGGAGTCAAAGGGCTTGTATGACGCTATTCCAGACCACTTGAAAAAGTATGCTATTTTGGATTAATCACTGATATGTACAAATGAGTAAATAGTTCAATATGAATCATTAGGAAGTGATTCATCATCATTTTTAAGAGTTTCATTTCGTTGGCAATGTCATCTCTCACCGTGTAACGTCATGCCTCCACTAAATAATGGTTAGGTAGAAACAAATTTCTATGGATGACCACTTATGACTAAGAGCTACTCGTATTGTACCGCCGTGATAAGCGAGCTTTTAAAATCGTGCGAGCGCAGAAAAATCAACAAATTTTTTTACTCATAGCTGTTAAGTATAATAACCGGCGGCAAGAAAGTATTGCAACCTAAAGCCTACAATAAAAGACCAAGACCTAAAGTTCATTTAGAGTTAGTGTAAAAAGTGCATATTATTGAGATATATTCAGCTACACTATAGTAAATTGTTGATACTTTGTGTTTTTTTTTCGATTTCATACTGTCTCTTACTTTTACTTGATCTTTTATGAAATCTTTCATTTAACATTATAGACGCCCAAGGGAAGAGATTATAGATTAAAAAGCATTAAAGATTAGTGAAACGACTATTATTTTCTTGAGGAAGAAGAATAAGGCTTGAATTTAGCGACTGTGTACTTAAATGGAACAACAAATCACACAAGCTGTAGAAATTGCACTCAGTGGTACTGCAGACTTGGGGTTGAAAAACCAAGCATACCAATTCATAGAGCAGATCAAGTCAAGTGAGGAAGGGTTTAAAACATGCATAGATATATTATTGAAGTCTTCTGCAGACAGTAGTGAGGCCATCAATGAAAACTTGAAATTTTTTATCTACCAAGTTATCGATGATAATATTGGAAAACTCAACGATGAGCAGCTTTTCAATATCAATACTAGCTTGTTGAAGGTATTGTCAGATTTCAAAACTAATAACATCAGCGATCCAACTTATTTGAAGAACAAATTTGCATCATTGTTGGCGAAAAGTTTTTATTCGGTTTACGTAACTATATATCCTAGCTTTTTCAAGGACATTTTCAGTCTAATTGCAGACAACAACCAGATTGCATTAGACTACTATGTGAGAATCTTGTTATCCATTCATTCAGAAATCGGGGATAAATTCATTTCCAGATCAGAAGAGGTTCAGGATAGACAGAATCTATTGAAGGATCATATAAGAGCTAATGATATGAAAAATTTAGTTGAAAGTTGGTCTAAAATATTAATGAATCCCTCAAATTCGTCTGAAATTTTGAACGGAACCTTAAAGATTGTTGGAGCATATATTGCTTGGATGGATATCAATTTGTTCATCTCAGATCATTTTGTTGGCTTGATTTTCCAATATGCAAATAAGAAAAACCAAAGGAATGAAACATTTGTGACATTAGCGGATATAATCAGTAAAAAAATGAAGCCTCTAAACAAACTCGAATTGATTACTTTATTAAACTTGACATCAGTCATTGAGAGGTCAGTAGATTCAGCTGATGAGGACTTAGAATTTTTAGAGAATGTCTCTAAACTTGTCAATCAAATTGGAATTGAATTACTTATCATATTAGAAAACCAACCAAACCTTCTTGGAGATGTTAATGAGCAGCTTTTCAAACTTTGGCCATTGGTTTTCAATTGTTTGAGCCACGAATACGATGATATCTCCCAACAAGTGTTTTCATTCATTCAGCTGTACTTGTTTTTATGCAAGAAAATCAATGGGCTCAGTTCATTAGAAATTTTATCCACTTTATTGAATAAGGTCATTCTTAAAATCAAGTACGATGATGATGATGATGGATTGGATGATGGCTCTGATGAACAATTCAATGAAATCAGAGGAAAATTAAAGACTTTTCAAGATACTATTGCAGTATTAAAGCCAGAATTGTACTTGGAAGCAATTCCAATTGTCATAAGTGAATCAATTTTTAATTTCAATGAAAATGATTCAAATCTTGATTGGAGAAAAATTGAATTAGGCTTATTTGAAATGAATAATTTCAGCGAAAGTTTGAGGAACAATTTGATAAGTTTACCTAAAAATCAGATAACCCAATCCAAACCATACTTGATTCTTCAAGATTTTGTGAAGAAATTTATCAATTCAAATTTCGTTATGAATGTGAATCATCCGAAAATACAATTAGGGTTCTTTGAAATTATTATTAAGCATTATAACTTCTTGAACATTCCAGAACCTCAGATTACTCTTAGAATCTTGCAAATATTTGCAAGCCCGTTAGGTATATTCAGTACCTCCGAAAAGGTCAGATCAAGAAGCTGGTATCTTTTCTTTAGATTTGTGAAGTTATCTAGACCAGTTTTGAACGATGAAGCAACGATAGAAAAGCTTTTAGTTGAATTCCAACCATTATTAATTATCAAGGCCAAGTTGCCTACAAAGGACGAAGATAACGACTTGATCGAAAATGATGATTTCAATGGAAAGCTCTATTTGTTTGAATCTATTGGTTTATTGATTTCTTTGCTCTCAATTGACATGTCGAATAAATTCAAATTGGTTGACTTGATTTTCCAACCATTATTCAATGACTTGGAAAGCTGTATAAAGAACTTAGGTAACGACAGTAACCAGCAATTAATCGCATTACAGGCACACCACTCTTTGATGGCTATTGGTACATTTGCAAGAGGGTATGACCATGATTATGAAAATAAGTATTCACCTGGAATCGCCGAAAAGATCAATAACGCAGCTCAAGTTGTTCTAATTACCTTAGAGAATTTTTCGAAGAATGAAACTGTAAGAGAAGCTGCAAGATTTTCTTATTCTAGGTTTATCCCTATTTTAGGAACTCAAATAAACAACCACTTGAGCAAGCTAGTCTCACTAATATTAGCTGCAAATAATTTAAAGATAACTGAATTGTCTGACTTCTTAGGGTTTTTGGGTCAAATTGTACATCAGTTCAAAGACGATGAAAATATCTACCAGCTTTTAAACAGCTTGTTAACTCCATTGTTTGGAAAAATATTTGAATTATTGAATAAATCATCTGAAGATGAGTTGATTCCTGATTTGGTGAGAGATAAGAACTCTTTGAAGAAATCTTTTATGTCTTTCTTCAGTGTGATCATCCTCAATCATTCATCTAGTCTTTTAATCACTGAGACAAACAAAAAGCATTTCCCAGACATTTTGAATAGCTTTTTTGAGTATGCATATGACTTATCTGATACAACTGTTTCCAAGTTGGCTGTATCACAGTTAATAAATATTGTCACTGTCTTTGGAAATGGAGGTAAAATCCAAGATCCAGAAGACAAATTTAGTGAGAATTTGCCTCCAGTCGAAGGTATTGATGCATTTTTAATGGATCGTATTGTCCATTTATCATTTGAGTTGCCATTTCAGAAATCCGAGTTTGATTTAAAGGATGCTCAATTCAGACTCATAGGCCAAGAGATCTCAGTTTTGTTAAAAACATATCAACAGAAAAAAGGGGATGAATACTTAAGCTACTTGTCCAACTATTTAACAAACATGGGATTATCACAGAATTTAATGACTGATTTTGGCACCAACTTGGTTGAACTAGACCAAAGAGCCTTCAAAAAGTACTTTATTACCTTTGTTACTCAATTGAAGGGTAAATAGGGCTCATTAATTATATAGACATAGTATTCGCTTCGGTGAATCTTTATGTAAAACTGCATTAGAATTCAAACTTCATATCATTAAAAGATAGTTGTTGTCTAGCGTTCTTAAAGTTATTCATTAAGTAAATACCATATATGGTCTTTTACCGTTCAGGTGATGTATTTTCCGCGACCTCACTACAATAAATTTTTTTGTAATGAGATGAGCACTAACATTAGTCTTTTAAAGAAGTACGCCAATATGTCAAAAAGTGCTAATCTAGATGAGATTCGTCTTCCTCCTAAGGATGAAGAAGAAATTGAATTGGAGAAAACAGTTTTTGGTGATTTCAAAGGATTTGAGGTTAATTTAAAAAAATTAGATAACTTGTATGATTATTCTTCTGAAGAGGAAGATGGATCAAGTGGCGATATTTTCAATGAAGGAAGTGATGAGAGTGACTTAGATGGAGAAGAGGATCTCTTTTATATTGATGAACAAGGTGATTCCAAGAATGATGATACAGCAATGGAAGTAGATGAAAGTACTGGTGAGGAAGATGAGGAAGAGTTGGAATCTGACGATGCTGCATGGGAAGACAGCGACGATGAAAAGATCAACATTTCTTTGACAGGATCATCTAAGGTTAAGAAGCTTAGAGAGTCTGAAACAGAAACTTTTATCGGTGGGAAGGCATACCTAAAGAGATTGAGGTCACAATTCGAGAAGATTTACCCAAGACCAGATTGGGTTGACGAGTTTGATGAGAATAAGGAGAGTGATCTGTCAGATATTGACATAGATGAAGATGAAGACGATACTGTTAGAGAGAATGATACCAATGCCGTGCTCAAAGCTTTATCATCTCAAAGTTTCACTTTCACCAAGCAAATGAAATTGATATCTCCAAATAAAATATCAATCACTAGACTTAAAGACGCCAACCAACAAAAAATATCAAAAGCTGCTATACAGTCGTTATCTTTCCACCATAGTCATCCACTTTTGATCACTGGTGGATTTGATAGGACCATCCGAGTTTATCATATTGATGGCAAGGTAAATAATATCGTAACAAGTTTACACCTTCGTAATTCTCCTATATCCACTTGTCAATTTTCTAGCATTGGATCAAAAGATAATAAAATGTTGATTTTTGCAGGTGGGAGAAGACGTTACATGAATAAATGGGATTTGAGTAACGGGCAAGTTGAAAAAATCTCAAGAATGTATGGCCATGAGCAATTCCAGAAGTCCTTTGAATACTTTAAAATCTCATCTAAAGGAAATTACATAGGCTTAACAGGAAATAGTGGATGGTGCAACATATTAAATGGACTCACTGGACAGTGGATTAAAGGATTTAAGATCGAAGGAACTATTATAGATTTTGAATTCACCACTGATGAATCAGCTATTATAATAGTTAATACGTCAGGAGAAGTTTGGGAATATGAATTGAGCAATAACAAGCCAAAGAAAGGCAAACAACACAACAATACAGTCATTAGAAAGTGGCAAGATGATGGTAGTATAGGAGTGACTAAAATCAAGCTTGGTGGACCCAAGGACCGCTGGTTGGCTATAGGTACAAACAATGGTTTTGTCAACATATATGACCGTAACACTTTCGGTGAATCCAAACCTAAACCATTCAAGACAATAGACAACTTAGTGACATCAATCTCCAGCCTCGTATTCAATCATGATGGTCAGATCTTGTGTATTGCTTCAAGAGCCAAGAGAGATGCATTAAGATTAGTACAACTTCCTACAGGTTCTGTTTACTCCACTTGGCCAACCAGTGGAACTCCATTGGGAAGAGTTACAGCTGTCACATTTTCTCCTAATAGTGAGATATTAGCAGTTGGAAATGAAGCAGGAAAAGTAACTTTATGGAGGTTGAATCATTATTAGATTATAGAGCTATTATATATATATCAATATAATTTTGCATTTATTCTTTAACTTTTTTTGTGCAATGGTGTGCACATAAGGACCTAAAATACATTGATGAGGTTTGTTCATTTATAGATACAATTTGTAACATTATAATACTTAAGGTAGATTTGATTATCATATATAAGGAAGCATGGGTGTGTTAGGACAACCGTAAGTACTTTATAACAGAAGCTAATATGAAATGACATATGCTAACAACCGTTATTTAGAAAGGGACACGGACGTTACCGTGATCCAAGAACATTCGAAATGACTCCAGCATTATATCGTGTTAGAGCACCCTTCTTTTGGAGAAATACTTTGGGTTTTTTCGTATTTGCTGCTATACCAATCGGTGTCTATACATATACGTGGCATGTATTGAGTAAAGATGAGTTTGACGATATTCCAATTCCTCCAATTTCAGACGAGGAATTGAGCAAATTGAAGAAAGAATATGAAAAGAAGAATCCCAACTGAGATGTCCAAGACTAAATTGCCTCATGTATATAGCTGATAAGAAATATATTTTATGAATATTGAATTTATTTCCACATTCTTTCAAAAATGGAACTCAAACTCAAAATCAAGTCACTACAGTCAATAGAGTGATAGAGGGAGCGAAGTTCAACTAACAAGGATAAAGGATAATATAAGACATAAATGTATCATTAATAACTGTAGACCTATGATGTAGATAATTAATCTCTATACATAGAAACACCTCTTATAGGGTAAGGTATTTCATTTTCTACATTAAGCAGAGTGGTTCGCTCTGGGAACTCAGATGCAGTCGTCAGTTCAGCAAGCAGCCCTAGATCATCATAATCATGGATAGCACTTGGAGCCAAAACATCAGAAAGTCGTTCCTGGCTCGCTATGGATGCATAATGGATACCATTTGCTACTTGTATGTGGTTTTGTTGCTTTACGCGATTCAGGAAATTGTATCTATCTCTAGTATACGGAATTTCAGCATGTACATCTCTTGATTGAAGGCCAATGTAATTCATATCATTGGATTGGTTATAGCGAGGATCAATCAAGCGCGTTTGTGAGTCATTAAAGGGGTTGATGTTGTCATGTCTTGACGAAAACATCTCTTGTGAATGTGTACTCCTATCTGACGAATCATCATCTGAAGCTTTTTGATCATTGAATGGATTCGAAAGAGATGATAGAGAGGGGTTTTTGCGTTGGTATCTTCTGGCATCCATGGGGGGCTTTCTAAAGTTTAGATTTTCCAAAGCCATATCACCATTAACATTATTAGTTCTTGCAAAGCTTCCTTGCAACCTTTTACCTCTCCCGTAAGCATCATCGGATTGGTGAATTGCAGATGGCTTTCCAATTTCATTCACATAACCCTTATATTCGAATTCTTTAGTTCCAAAATCAGTTGTTGACAGGTTCAACAAAGGATTTTCTGCAATATCTTTGAGGTCTAAAATGCCTTTCTCTAAGAGTTCTCCTTTAGGTCTATGATTTTTGAAAACCAATGCTCTAACCTTTTCATTCACAAGGCTACAGCAGTATTTTTTTAGTGACTTATATCCTCTATCTCTAATACCCACAATAACAGGGATATAAAGCAACATTCCAATTATAAATTTGAAGAAGAAAATGCACCAAATGATAATTGACAAGCACATGAATGACAATATAACAGATAAGGGTAAATTTGTTTCTGCTATGTTCTTTATGTTTAAGAGGATATCGTTAGACAGACCCTTATCTGTGGCGTAGTATCGCAATGTCAAGAAATTAACAACTTGTCTTGGGGTATCCGCTACTAATATCTGTGGAGCATAATCTAGCTCTCCGTAAGAGAGAAAACATGCCCAATCGAAGAAATTGTCATGCTCAATGGCATTGAACAAACAATAGTAATTATACGATTTCATGATATAAAGCAGTCTTGCAATGCTATTAACATATGCCAATGCAATATTCTTAGTTTTGTAGGTATGTATACCCCATATCCAGTGATATACAAATAGAACAAATTGAAATATGATACAACCTGTGAAAATCCATTTTGCAACTGAATAGGCATATGGCTTGTAGTCAGCAGAAGACCACCTATTGAACGCCAAAATGTTGACACAAGTATAAATATCAGAACCAATAAGTATCCATGATAAGATGATCAATAACCAATTGCCCATGTACAGAAGAATAGTCCAGGCTCTGGTGTTACGAAACTTCTTGACATCAACCAAGTCAAAAGTTGAGCTATCTAGCCCATACTTGTTTATCTCTTTGTCTGCGTCAAAGTATTTGTGTAAATCGTCTGATACCATATTTCTCGTTGATATTCTCTTATTCTCCTTAAATGCTACTTATGATTACAATGCCCTCAATGTTGCCTAGGCGGCATGCTATTTCTTATAGCGTTAGGCTGATCCAATGCAATGACTCTAGGCTCACACTTCACAGAAAAGTGTTCTGGCTTCTAGATTTTGTCGTTTATAAGATCAAACGACGTTATTTCTTGGATCTGTCCTTACTTTAACTTGGATATGATCTGTGTTGTCCTGTTTGATAGAAAATTTTGCCGTCAACAATACAGTCTTTCTAGCCAATTTTAAATATCTATTCCTTTTCTAGCAAACTAACAGTATCTTCTATAATACTTTGAACCCTTGAATATAATTATATAATCTTCTACCGATTCGTCTATTGGATTGTGTTCTATAAGACTATTTTTATATTTACTACACGCTTTTTAAGTCGCGTTCCATTGTAATACAAATCTGATGCAGTTATTATCAATATTCTATAACGTTTACGAATCGGGAAATTTTCACACCACAAAACTGTACAGGGCCGTTAAGAATACATTAGTCGAAACATCAATATGTGTAACCTTATAAAAGTCTACAAGATTACAGTAATAGATAGAAATATCGGATAAAATAATGACAAGTCTTACCTGTATTGAGATATAGAAACAGCCGATAAAAGAACCGTTCAAAATAGGCTATTTACGCTAAATAAATCCAGAATCACTTGAAGGAATAACTGATGCAAAAGTAGAAAACCAAGTGCACGAAGCCATTCAACAATATTCCGGATGTAAAGTATCGGTTTCGGAGTCTAGAACGGAATCTCAACCACAAGGCAACAACTAGAGGTGGGAATCGAACATGGCTTTATGTCAGGGTCCTTGACAGAATCTGGAACAACTCTCAATGCAGGATTCAAAAACATTGTCTATAGCAGTTATATCAACCCAAGTACTTTTTTAAAAGCTTTGAAGCTTCCTCTTTAAGATCCTCTTGATCACTCTCAGATAAATTCTTGAGGATGTTTATACACGCCTGTTTAACTGGGGGTCTGTACATGATGAGGTATTGGAGCGACAAGAATCCAATCTTTGATCTTGCAGGATCGTAGCATAGAGACTGGATTCTACTTACCAAGTCTTCATTAAGGTAAGGGAGATCTGAAAGAAGTCTAATGAATATTTTTCTGTCAGTTGGTTCCAAGAAGGGAATCATAGCGTCGAGCACTTTGGCACTCCACAAGTCGTAAGTAGGCGTGGGGATGTCTGCATTAGCTACATCGTCTTCAACTCTTGAAGCGACATCTTTTGAATCTTCTTGCTCCGAGTATTTTTCGGTAAGGGAGTCTACGAGCTTTTTCTCGTTGAAAATCTTCTCGCTGTACCATTCTTCATTCAACCACTCTATAATATGATCCACTCTATTGTGGATATCAGCCAAGAAATAATCGAAAATAGCATTTCTTATCATATCGCTCATTTCCAGCTTTACTACGTAATCTGGGGATGTATCATCAGAGACGGTCCTCATACCCCTCGAAGCAAGTCTAGTGAGTAGGATGAGCCAACTATCCTTCTTCCAGGCTTTAATGGCCACTTTTGTTAACTCATCAGAGCTAATTCCATTGTTTTTATCCTCAGACACAGGTTGCTTACTTTCAGCAAGGTTGAAGAAGTTCTTAATAATTATACCAACATGTTCTTTTTTATCTTGGAAAGATAACTCCTTTGGTGGAGGTAATGAGTATACCGTTGTAGGTTCATATATTTCTTCATGATCATCACCTTCATCATCACCTGATTTCTTCACTTCTAGCTCGACTGGTGTGTTATTTTGAACAGCATCAACATATCTATCGCTGATGATTTCCAAAGCCTTAGCTAATCTGTTTGGTTTCACTCTATTTAATGCAGATATGGTCATTGAGACAAGAATGTTATGTGGAAGGGTACTTAGATTGAATTGATTTAACTCGTCATTAGAATCTGTCAAACAATACAAGTTTTTGTAGTCTACTATTTTCAACTTTTTTGAGGGGTTTATAAAACCTTCGAATTTTCTCTTTCTAATACTTGGATCATCAATGGCAAGAATATTCTTCTTTCTGATGTCTGCACCTTTCTCGGTCAACATAGAAACTTTTTTATTTAAGGGTTGTTGAAGATTTGGAGGCACCAAGTTGTTTCTGAGAGCATGACTGATAAAGTTCCTGACAATTCTGTCAATATATTTTTTTGCAAGTTTGAATTGTTCCACAGATTGATAATTCGACTGAAACTTAGAGGTGGCATCGAATTTTTCAATCACATTTAATATCTTACTCACGAATTGTGGTTTCTTCTTGATCAAGACAATCATATGATTTATGGTTGCTGACATTAGTTGTGGAATTATTATATCATGATTCAATGTAGATAATACCAAATCAACCAAGCCTGCAGCTTCTGCTTCCATGATATTAATCTTTATTAAAGTGTGATTTGGACTTACTTTAGTGAGTGAAAATGATGGAATATTGTTGCTTGATCGAGACTGGTAATCAATGACAACTATTATGAATTTCAAAATTTCTAATTTTGCTTCTATGCTTCTTAAAAGATCATGTTCTTCATTGTCAGAAGGTTTCAAAGGAAATGTTGATGAAAACTTACCTATTATAGAGTTCTTTAATTCACTCAACTTGAACCATACTTGATTGGCTCCATCGTTGGTGGCAATGAAGGAGAATACCAACCTGAAAACGAGAACTGATGCATTTACAGTATTTCTAAAAACTTCCAAATCCTTTATCGATATTAACGCAAGCAAGCTGTCAATTGCATCCATAGCTAGTTCTGTCTTTATATTTCTATCCATTCTTTCTTCGTTGCTGCTGAATGATTCATTCAAAAACTTGGCACACCATCTTTGAATTAACAAATCATCATTTTTGGCAAAGTTGAATATCTGCCTCAAAACTTGAGGAAACATCTCCTTACTAGAAAAAGCAAGATCTCGTGCTTGGTTGAGCTGATCTATGATCTGTGATGATGGGAGTGACGCCATTTTTTATTATTTAGTTAAATTGTTCCAGAAACACCAAGTCAACAACTCAATTCGACGAAATTTGATTACTATAGGATTATGAGTGAAAAAGTTTCAAAAATCTCACAAATGCAATAATAGTTCTATATATACGATGAATACAAGAAATATCTCCAAATAATGATATTTTCAGACGTTTAATTAAATAGTTGGTTAGTCTTGACTATGTTTTAGATGAGTTCACTTTCCAAGATAATTTATAACTATACACGACCATCAGTGTATGAACAATATGCAGTATCTTATCTTTGTATTTCCTGACGACCCTTCAAATTTATAGATTACAAATTTTAACAGAAGATTACTCTGCAATTATTATTATTATCTGGTCTCAACACCAATAATATCATATCTCCTGACCTTTACTTGAATACCTTATACTAATTTGATCATATTAGTGAACGGTTACCCAATATTACGTGCGTTGTTATTTAGCCTGAGAAACTTGACTGAGGCTCCGGATAATGAGCCCTATGAGTCGATCGATAGCCATGCAGTGCCATCATCGGCGTAATGAAGGGAATTCGTCGGGCGGATCAGTCTTATCAACTATTGCAGTTGGAATACGGGATGGAGCCAGTGGAGTTGGAAGTGACTTGTCAAGTCTCGGTGAATCTGAAACAACACCCGATGACGCGGTAATAGATCCCTTGACACAATTTACGAGGTCTACCAAGAGATCTCATTCTATTTCTACTGATTTATTATATGAAAGGGATAGGTTTCGAGCAAGATTGCAAACACTAAATACTAAAGATGGTGTTGATGATTCTCCGGGAGTTGACTCTTGTGAGATATGCGATAGTATTGGTAATAAAACCACTAAATTGAATATAGACATAAACGAGAAAAAAGATAGAGATGTATCACCACTACACCCTAAGTTCTTATCAAGCGCTTATCCTTTATCGGAAGCAGTTACAGATGAATCCATCAGTATAAGATTAATCAGTAATAAACAAGTCAATGAAGTTTTTAACTGGTATTTCAACAACCCTTTGCCGCAAACTTCAGAAATGTTTCCTTGGTTACATGGATTAAACATTAAAAACCACTCTCAAAGAAAGTTTTTTAGAAATAAAGAGGAAATTGGGCAGCAACCTCCCTTGTATTCCATACCCGATTTCGGTGCGAGGCCCAAGGATGCAAGATTTTTGATGTGCATTAATTGTTCTAAGAAACCACCATATTTGAAGAATTCAATAGATATAGATGAAATCCTAAGACCTATAGACATTTCCAGACAGGACGTGAGGGAGCTAATTGAGGACATAGTTTCAACTGTAATAGATCAGCCTGAGACTAGTTTGATTGATCAATTGACAGAAGATAGCGTACTGACCAATTTCCTTCCAGTTTTCATTAACTTGGATCCTGATCGTGGAGTATCATTGAGGAATTTCCATATTCAAGTGAGCAAGATAGCTGTCTGTTCCGATTTTTTGATTTACGGTGAACATTATGAAAAAATTGCTCGTTTGGTCTGGTTTGCTCAAAGAGTTGAAACACATAATGAGAATAAAGAACATCAACTTCAGAAAGGATTTAATGCTTATAAAAACTATAGTGTTCTTGAAGCTCAAAATGAACTGGAAGATACTATAAAGCATATAGAGTATACCGAACCGGAGTTTAATGTTTTCACTCTCGAATCTACAGATGATATTGACCCAATCTTTCTTACGAGGAAATCTAAGGGTGTTTCCAGTGATATTAAAAGGACACAATTATGTTTAAACTCCTTCGATTCTCGGGACTTTTCTATTTGGGATAGCGATTTTCAATTTAAAGAGAAAATCGAGACAGCTAAGATGTCTACTTCAACTAGATTGAAGAACAACTTTTGGGCAGGGAACATGTGGGATTATCAAGTTGCACTAACCGCTTCATTAGATAAAAGCATACGTATAAAAAGCTCCAATGAGCGCCACTTGTATTGCAACCCAGATAACTCAATTGTTTCGCACCTCCCTCCGAGTTCCAATGATATATGGAAATACTTAACTCTACCAAAGGCTAACTGGAAATTATTTGTATATTGCCATAACGAAGCATTTTTCCCATCATTAACTCATTTGCATGAGTTAATGCAAAACATTGATGCTGAGGCATATCAAGTTGATGAAGGTTATGAACATTTATGGTTGGAGTTTCCCCCATCAGGCTCTATTGGACTAGGTGATTGCAAAACGGAGACACTATCTTCCATAATCAACACATGTAAATTGCTAAATTTTTTCTCATCATTAGAGGACACTAACGAGTTTGCTCCTAGTTCCTTGATATACTGCTCGGACGGATACACAGAGCTGTCACTTTTGATACTTTGCTATATAATATATTCAGAAGATATTCCTTTGGATCAGGCGGTTTTAAAGTTGCATCATGAATATGGTAGACCATTTTACATCTTCAATACTGATGTTACCATATTGGAAAAGATTGAACCTCTACTCCGAAAATTTTCTCCAGTTAGATTAGGAGACTCCATCGATTGGTCAAAATTGGAACATTTACCTAGTCACGAAGTTAATGAGATTCTACTATCTCTGCCACCATCTCTGAAACCGAAGTCTGTTAATTGCAGCCTGGCCTGGGATCCTATGAGTAGATCTTCTGATGATTCTTCGGAATCAAGCGAATCCGACAGCGATGAGGATTTTGAAGTTTCTGATGCTTGGATTAACGAAGTCGAGGGAACTATCCCATCAAGAATACTTCCATATTTATATTTGGGCTCTTTGAGACACGCAAATAGTCTTTCCTTATTATCTAAAATTGGAATCAAAGAAGTCATATCAGTAGGAGAGCTGTTGGATTGGATTAATGGGTATAAATTCAAAGCAAATTTTGATATCGATATGGAAATAAATGGAAACATTGAAATACTTCGTTTACATCCGAAGAATGAAGCGGCTAGACTCAATTGCACTGTGGAGACTGTCGTAAAGATCAACAATCTACAAGATGACGGTAAGGACGAGCTATCAATGACACTTCCATCTATTTTAGACTTGATTGATAAGTTTTATAAGGTGTCTAATGGGTCAACAAAAACCCTTGTTCATTGTCGTGTTGGTGTCTCCCGGTCTGCCACCGTTGTGATAGCTGAAGTAATGAGAAGGCTACGTGTGTCATTGGCCAGAGCTTACTTATATGTCAGAGTACGAAGATTAAGCATTATTATTCAACCCAACTTAAGGTTCATGTATGAACTTTTCAAATGGGAAGAATGTCAAAAGCTCTTGGGTAACTTCGATGGCCCATTCCTTAGAGAGGTGGATTGGTTTATCATGTGCAGGGAGATCATGAAACTTAATTTACCTTACTTAGTCGCTTGACTATAGAATAACATTTATGTCATTTAGTTCTTTACAGTTTGTACTTTTATATATTATTTAATTGGCCTTTAAGTACTGCTGGTATAGTCTACTAAGGTCCAATTGTTTTATCCAGTATTGGTTATCTATATTTAGTGAATTAATGTACCGTCTATCCGATTAGTTACCTAAGCGTGCGGGTAACTAATCTCTGTCTCAGGTTTGACCGTAAGTAATGAAATGAACGATATTAACATTTCTTAGTACTAAGTAAAAGAGGAGTTAAATTTTGAGAAGTTTATAAGCTATCATTTGAAAGCAGCTAGACAATTTGATAATTAGGGTCTCTAATATAACAGAAGCCTTTTTTTTTACAAATAAAGCGGTCAAATTTTGATAAAAGACATTGAAGTGGTGATTATTATAGATAGAAGTTTGAACAGTATTAACGTAGTGTTATTGATATATACCTACTTGGCGTGTATCTGATAGTTAATTAAGTCGATGAGTGAATCGATAGAAAGCGCCGCTGCGGAGCCACAAGAAACTAACCTAAGCCAAGAGCAGCTTCATTCAAACAAATCGGCAACGAATGCGTTGACAGACTTACTAAATTCGGCCATTGCTAAGGCAGCTACAGAGACTGGATCCAATAGCGAGGAAGATCCAATTGTTCTCTCAAGTGATCTGACAGTAACCAAGAAGCTTTATGTATACAGCATAGATGAGTTGCTCGAATTACGTAATTCACCAAATATTATAGATTTCAAGGATAGCAACGAACTTCCAGATAAGGGCTTTTGGAGAGCTAAAGTAAAGCCTCATACATCTTCTTATGGCAATTCAAAGGAATTTAGATTTAAAAAAGCTGGATCTCATGGAAAGAAAACCCTGGGTGAGCCTTGGGAGAGGAAGAATACCTTTTTCAAAACGAGTGATTTAGATTCTCTTTCCGGAGATAAAATCTCAGAATTATTGGGCGAAGAGGGCGAAGAGGGTGACCCTGAATGGGACTCAAGTAATATCAATGATGAAATGAACATTAACATGGGTTCTACGATTGAAGACTTTGAAAAGTGGAAGTCCCTTATGAAAAAAGAGGACCGGAAGAAGAACAATCAGGATGAAGTTGGTGAACAACCTAACGATATATATTCAAGCAACTCTCTCCTGGAGAAAGGTAACGAGGTTGATAGTTTTTTCTCTTTCGTTAAGCCAAAAACATTAGATACGAGTGCTAGCAACAATGCAAATAACAACCAACAAGCCTCCACTCCAAATGAGTCCGCCACCTCCAAGAGTTCAAGGTTTTCTTCATTTTTCAGTAGCTCAACTACTGGTCCTGAATCCAATCCCCCGATTAATGAACAACCTCCGCCTGAAAAACCTGCTAACGTATCCTCAAGGTTTTTCTCGGGTCCTCCAACTGCTCAATCTCCTGTTCCAACCCATAATCAAAAAGTGGTGACTCCAGGACAAATCCATACCACTCCTCATATTCAAGGTCCTCCACAAAATATTCAACACCATCCAGATGTCGATCCAGCATCAAAGCCTACAAATAAGGTAAATAATGATAGCTTTTTTATGTCCTTGATGAGTAAGAGTGAGTCTCCACAAGCTAGACCAACACAAGCACAACAAGAAGGTGGTCCAAAGAGGGATCCACCATATGGAAACAAGAGTGTTCCATATAATACTCCACAAAAACCGCACTCGGAAGATAATTCTTCTAATTCAGGAAAGAATCCTCAGCAAATTCCAGCTCATGGTCCAACCAACCAACAGATTCCACCGTGGATGAAACACCTCCAGGCTGGTACAATGCCTCCACCTCCATCTCATATGCAATACAATTCTAATGTAAATGGTCCCATGTTACCACCACCAGGAGCATTTCCACCGGGATTTATACCTCCAAATATGATGCCTCCTCCGCATTTTTTAAATGGACCATATAATGTGCAGCAAAACAGTTCACAACCGGGAGCTCCAAATAGACTTCCAAACGGACCACCACCAAACGGACCACTACCAAACGGACCACCACCAAACGGACCACCACCAAACGGGCCGCCCCCTAATGGACACTTCGCCCATCCTTCTTACTTTGGATTCCCCCCTGGAATGGCACCACCTCATTTACAACAACAGCAACAACAACATCAACCACCACAACCACCACCACAACAGTCCCAACGTCAACACCTAGCACAAACGCAGCTCCCACCGCAAAATAAAAAATAATTTATTGGGTGATGTTTATTCAATATTCGGATGTGCATGAATTATTAAACTACTACATAAACTGAGGTTTAGGCTTGTAAATATGTATATATGATAATTATTGAATGTGACGGCTATCTAAATTATTTAAATGTTGTAGATATTTGAAGGCAAAGATTAAGCAATTGTATGTGTTCGTTAGTTCCACTGGTGAGTTTTCTATCCGTTTCGTAGAATATCTTAGCAATCTTGTTCTTATTCTCTGAATTTAGGTGATCATTCATTATGAATTCGTCATGTAATTGATCTAATAATTGTTGGACACTCCATCCTTGGAGTATAATCTCGTTTACTTCTTGAAGGATTACACCTTGACTTCCTGATTCAATAGATTTCGTTAGACGATTCAATACAGGAGCAGAGACAATACCTGCTATTTCTTGAACTGATTCAATAGATACGCCATTGCTTTTATCATCTACTTCCATGTCATCACATTCTTTAGATTCCAAAATCGAATTATCCAACTTAGTTGCACTTTGCATAAACGTGATGGCCTTTCTAAGGTCACCGTTAGAAATCCTCAAAACTTCCTCTAAAACGTCTTCATTTTCTTTTAAAGTTATATTTTCTTGCTCAACGATGTACCTGAGACGACTTAAAGCATTGTCATTGTTTAATGACTTGAAACGAAACTTAGAACATCTAGAAGCAACTGGATCGATAATTCTCGTTATATAGTTACAGATCAAACAAAACCTAGTAACGCTGGAATAGTTTTCCATTGTTCTTCTAAGTGCAGATTGTGCATCAGTAGTCATTGAATCTGCCTCATCTAAGATAATGATCTTGTAAGGGGGACAAGGATAATTTTCTAAATCCTCTTTAGATGGGTTGGAAACAGCCAATCTAGCAAAGTTCTTTATCTTACTTCTGACTATTGAGATTCCTCTTTCATCCGATGCATTCAACTCCAAAACTCTAGATTTATACAACAGCGGACCATAAAGCTGTTTTGCCAATGCTAGAATTGTAGAAGTCTTTCCAGTTCCCGGTGGACCATAAAATAACATATGAGGTAAATTCGAAGTTTCAACAGTCTTTTTCAATACTTTCACAGAATTTTCTTGTGAAGCAACATCATCTAAACTCTTAGGACGATATTTCTCAACCCATGGAGTATGTTCAATTCTCTCATGTTCATACTGCTCCGACTTATTCTTTCCCAATATCGAGGTCATAATGCTTCCTATAAATGAATACCTCGATAACTATTGCAATTATCAACATAATTTATTACGCGCTGTAATATCGCGTAGTGCAAATTTACAATCAAAGTTTGGTTCATTATATGTTAATATGTTTAAGATTAAATAATCGTAACGAGAATTTACATTATATATGGTAATATGATAAACTAATGAATGGTACTATATGTCCATATAGCATTAACGAGATGTAGAGAACATAGTATGCTCATTGAACGCCAATAACAGACAATTCCAATGTCCAAACCCTTCTTATATGAACACGAATATCCACATTAGAACCTAATTCTTCGTCAAATACAGAAGCATCAACCTCAAGAGATTGAGAATCATTTGACCACCAACACTTTCTTGCAGGTTTTCTCCAGAACAATAACAACTTTGTCTGGTTTCCATTCGTTGGTCTCTTCCTTGAAAGAGATCTAGAAGCGGTACGAGTAGCAGAGCTAGCGAATGTTGCAATTTTTGACCTGGATCTAGAGTGCAATGACGTATTAGACAGAACAGGATTCAATGATGGAGAATCAGGTGGAGTGCCAGATTGAGTTTTGAGACGCACTAACAGAAGAGACTGGATAACACATTTAGAAGGCTCTATTGCCCTGCAGCCCCAAGTCTCACTTGGCTCAAATCCCGATGTGCACAACATGTCAAATAAATGCTGTTCGGCGGGTCCAAGTTCTTGTTTCAATGAAAGAGGCAAGTTGGGATTGTAACCTAATCCAGTGAAGACCTTTTTGCTGTTCAATAAATAATCACCAGCAGCTAATTTCAAACTTCTCATCTGGTCAGAATTTAACCCTGGTCTAGGCGGGATAACATAATAATCTAAATCTTCTCTTAATACGATTATGGCAGGCTTTGTTAACAAAACGTTCTCTTGGCTGTGACGATGGAAAGTGCCACTCACTTGCGGTGATAAGGGTAATTCCAGTACCTCCTTTTGTGCATCTCCGAATGTATTAATGATATATTGGAAAGATTGAGGGTCGAAACTGACGTGAACTATATCACTCTCAGTCAAGTTTGTGATTACATGCCCATTCTGGTCCAAAAACACACCATTTGGAAACAAACACAACAAAATACTTTCTGGTAAACTCATAAGTTCATCTCTTGTTATAGTGAAACTGTGTCCTCTCAAATTCAAGTGTATCTTAGAGTTGTAATCTATGTTGCTGGCGCTATCATTACCACTGTTGTACTCTTCATAAGTCGAGTCGTTTAAACCATTATACAGCTCTGGCACAGCCTGAGTAACTAAGTTTTCAGCCATGGTGAACTGCTTTTTGAATGAATGTTTCCCAGACCTTTTACAAATAAAAAAAGCAATGAATGTAGTCGGTTCTGTAGACGTAAGTTTCTGAAATCAGAAATGAAATAATCTAAGCGTAATCAAATTAAAGTTCAGAGGTATCCAGTACCTCACGTATCCAGCTTTGAATGATCCTTGTTGAAAAAGTTTTATTAAAAATAAATTAATCTTAAAAAGAAAATCCTTTTCAAAGCCAATTTGAGCAAGGCGACGGTAAAAAGTCGTAGCCACAAACAAGGCGGCGACATTCTTTATCACGACATTTGAAGATGTCCTAAATTGTTAGATGCGACAGTTTCTATTATATAGATCATCGGAAACATAGAATGGAGGAAGATCGAGACCTTAATGACGACATTTGGTTTGACGATGAAGAGGAAATAGTGGAAGTTAATCCGCATGCTGATCTTGAGAGACAGAATCATAAGCAAGGTTACTTAGATGGATTAACTAAGGCTCAAGAAACTAGCTTACAAAAAGGGTTCGATGAAGGTTTTCCAAATGGAGCAGAGATAGGGACTTATGTAGGAAATCTCCTTGCAAGTATCAGTACTAAATGTGATAAGGATACTTTTGAGCGAGCAAAGATAGAACTTAATATCTCAAAGGTTATGCATAAAAAATATTTCAATTCTAATCTAGAAATGATTACAGATCACCCTGTACTACTTAAATGGAAAGAAATAGCTTCCAACTCTGAATCTAAAGCAAAGTAAATATATATTAATTGATGACAATATTTAATGAAAATGACTTTTCTTACCTACTTAATGGCATATCGTTGATAATAGAGATGCTCAAATTTTCATGTAATTCCTTATACTTGTCCAGAAACTTACTTTTGCTCTTTAGCCAGTCAACCCATAATTCACTAATCAAATATTGAGTTTCCTGAACTAAAATGAATTCGTTAAAGCAGCAACTTTTTATCAACCAATCTTTATTCAATTGTTGAAAAATTTCCTGCTTATCGTTGATGATTATTTGGCGCAACCTTGCCAAATCTCTTCCCTTAACCTCTGCACTTTCAGTGTTCAACTTATTAAACTTTTCTTCGTTCTCTCTTATCCTAGTATGTAACTGGTCAATATTATTAATTGAAAGAGTTTTAGCCCTTTCTACCAATTCTTGGAATGAATATAGGTAGTCCAAATAATTTTTGAACTTTTCCAAAGTAGTTGTATTCACAGAATAACTTTCGTCAACATAAGTATGGCTAGACTTATTGAAATAATCGGAAATTGAGTTAAGTGATTCATTAATTGTTCCAAGGTCATCTTTGTTGTTACTTCCTAAAATTGTAGAATCATCACTTGGATATAGACTTGTGTTAAGAATTCTGAATCCACCAATCATCTCAACAAATTTTGAATTGTCAAGAGCAATCTGTTGTTGTCGCTTTTCATATCTTTCAACAAGAAGAACAATCTTGGTCCATGTATCAATTAATCTGGGTAAATTAGATTCTGCTTTAGCCCAACTTTTCAAAAATTCGTTTCCAATAGCTGGCCAAATAGAATTAATAAAATGAGTCAGAATTTTGATGCCTTTAAACTCCAATGAAGAGTCAATTTTTGCCTGCTTTCTCCAACTAGATAGTTCGGTGGGTACAGTTAAAAACGACACGACAACCAGTTCATTTTTTAAAACAGGATGCTTAATTAATTGATTCAAGAATCTGTGTAAACCTCTGCGGCGTCTTTGTAAAAATTGAGAATCTAATGAAGTTCCTACTGCTGTTAAATTAGTATTTGTTTGGATAGTACACTTTTTAAAGCGTGAAAATATTGTTACATACCATTAAATTTCTTAGGAGGTAAACCAGGAATAATCCTAAAAGGGTATTTCTTTAACATGAATTCCAATAGCCTTTAATTAATCGTTAGTATATAGGTTCTCGTTGAATGGGCTGGATAATGAATACTTACCACACGAAGTCTGCATATCTTCTGATAACTTTCTTTACCCCAGGTTGAATATTTGTGCCGAGTTTAAGTTCATGGGTGATCATGTAGTTAATATGCTTGAACAAGATTCCTTCTTTCTCGGGTATCTCTTTAATTGTGATTAAATCATTTGCTTCCACCAATGGTTTGAATCCACTTCTTATGTCATCAATGTACTTTTGTACATCTGTGTTTCCGGCTGGCGGCTCTGAGTTATCTTCTGTCTCGGTGGGAAGAAGGGATGAGTGTTTGGATAATACATTATCAGAAATCTTAGAATGAATAGTCCAATCATGGTTCTCAAGTTTAGTATCCTCTAATTTAGCGCTCAATGGATCAATGAAATCATTTTCCTTGCTGACAATCTGCCTGACTAAATCCTCAGGTAATGGAGGTAAATTGTCAAGCTTGAATTGTAAGGTGACAAAGTCACCAGATCCGGCAAGATCAATTTCCAATGCTATTAACCCTAGGGCCTTGTATAAATTTTCAGGTATAGACAATGGTAGAATGTCATTTTCATAAATGGTGTTCATGATCTTCTGTTTCTGATACTCTGTCAAATACTCTAGAGATACAACCTTTCTGAAGATAAGGGCCTCAAAATCTCTGACAGTTGATAATTCCAGAGATACACTATCATATATCTTTTTGTATGACAATGGTATGCTATCTGATTCTATTGCGTTAGAACTATCATCGGTCGGTTGGTTTATGTTGTTATGGCTGAGCAATTGTGACGAAGTTAAATATGTACTACCGCCAAAAGAGGGTATAGTGGATGATCCCGGCACATCAGCATCATCTGATGCCCATCTATTCTCCCAGGGATCATCTGACCCAAATATATTATTACTCATTCTAAACTTTCGTTGAGAAGTGAAGAAGTTATAGGCAACTAAGGATAAATATCAACATATAGATTTAAAAATGCGCATTCTAGATAGCATTTCTATGCTACGATTTAGAAATTCTCACATTGTATAAAAATTAGTGATTACTAGACTGGCAAGCGCAAGCCAATGATATGATAGATGTTTGATCAGTACATATTCTTGTCACCTGGTATACATTTACGTTATTTATTTGTCTTGTCTTTTCTAATAGGAATATTGCAATCAGAGAACAAATGAACCCAAAAAGTAACCGCAAGGTGAATTCTGAAGGTTTTGATGTCTATTGTTTAATAAAGAAGATGACTTTACCATAATTCTGCCATGACGAAATAGTATAGCGTTTAAGGAGGTGTTACAGCCTCCGTTGTTAGTCCTTTTGATAAAGCAGGATCGTCGGGTCACGTGTTAGAATATCAAAACGGATTCATTACCTTGTTGGCTATATAGGTACCACGAAAACAGCAGTGGTAGGGATATTTTCATACAAGTGTATACGCCAAGAATGTCGATTCAGAATACCCTTTACAACATAATAAACTACTTCCACAAGGATGATAGCTTCAACAGGATCACATTTGGTCTTCCCACATCTTCTTCGTGGTTCACATTCATTAGGTGGAGAATTACAGATGCTGCATTACTTGTTATTCTTTTTTTCTTGGATTTCATAGCAGGCCAGATACAACCATTTCAAAGACAGTTCTACATCAATGATCTCGGCATTTCTCATCCATTTGCTGAAAGAGAAAGAGTTAACCTGACAGAGTTATTCTTTTATGCCATGTGGGTACCATTTTCGGTTATTCTCGTTATTGGACTTGTTATAACCAAACCAAGAAATAAATTCTACGTGACTTTTGTCTCATTACTTGGCTTGGGTCTTTCAATATTCTCTACATCAATTCTTACGAATATTTTAAAGAACTTCATTGCTAGACACCGCCCAGACTTTCTCGCAAGATGTATTCCCAAAGCTGATGCTCCCAGGGACGTTTTAGTGTTTGCAAAAGATGTATGTACCACAAAGAATAAAAATAGGCTCATAGATGGTTTCAGAACAACCCCTTCGGGCCATTCATCATTGAGTTTTTCTGGTTTATTTTATTTATCATTATGGATTGGAGGTCAATTAGTGGTTACAAACGAAATTACAGGTAGCTGGCGTACTATTATCGCGTTCATTCCATCATTAGGTGCTACACTTATTGCATTGAGTAGAACTGAGGACTACAGACACCATTTTGTTGATGTGTTTATTGGCTCCGTTATAGGAATAGTTATCGCGTCATGGTCGTATTTCAGACTTTTCCCAAGTTTATACCACGAACGCTGCTACGAACCAATAATTATTACAAAAGAAGATGGGGATGATGTAGCTAACGAGACCGATTACGCTTATGACTCTATTGATACTGATGTGGTTTAGCATATGCCACGTCCCTTTTGACTTTGAGTCTTTTTCTGGTCTCGTGACACTTAAACTTAATGGGGTTTGCATGTGAGAAAATACTCAACTGGCTTCCATAGATCACATAGTTTTTTTTTTATCTATAATATTAGTAACAAAATTAAAGTTCATAAAGTCTTGTAATCGAAGCCATTTAAGGATGACTAATGAGTCTTTAACGGCGTACTGTTTCGTTTCCAATAATACCGTGCGTTGTATTCCTGTTGACACGTTTAACAATTATTCGGATAGCATATTGGATAAGATTGAACACTGGCATCCAAACAACGGAGTCAGCAACGAGAGTTTAAAATATATTGATGGAAAAATTCTTTCACTGGGAACCAACGATAGCCATGAATCTTCTGAACATGGATTAGGCCTTTTATCCCCTATGAAAAAGAATTTGTTATATAGTCTTAACAATCCTTCTTTGTCTGACATAGACTCAGATTCTGCACCAACATATCAAGACAGTATCGCTAATAGAACAGGCCGTATTCTGAGGGAGCGGTCAGCAAGTCCTGAATTTAGCGATGAGAGTATATCCAGCATAATAGATAACTACTCCACGCATGCCGTGTTTTGGCCCAAACTCAGGATTGACTTATTAGAAGATATGAAGAATAATTACACACAATCTAAACTGTTTTTGACAAGGCTTTTCCCTACTTGGACGGAACCCGATGAAATATCAATAAAGCAGTTGACAGGGGGTATCACAAATATGCTTTTAAAGTGCAAATATCCGAGAACTGGCGATGTAAAGCTTATGAGGGTTTATGGAAAGGGAACAAATCTAATAATCGACCGTGATAGAGAGTTTATTCTGCATTTATTATTGAACTCACTCAGCCTTGCTCCTCCAATGTATGCAAGATTTGCTAATGGTCTCGTATATGGTTTTCTTCCAGGTAGGTCTCTAGATGCAGAGGATTTATATAAAGATGGGGTGTATCCCTTAATAGCACAACAGCTTGGTAACTGGCATTCCAAATTAGACGCAAAGCTTATTGAGTCTGGAGTTGAAGAATTAAAAAACTTTAAGGCAAAGAAATTAAGAAAGAAATTTATATCAAATATATGGGAATTGATAGAGGAATGGATTAATATTGTCCCTATTACTAAAAACTTAATACTTTCATTTAATGAAAATACGGACGGGAAAGTCGATGAAGATAATCTCAGGGAGCTCATAATGCAAGAATTCACATGGGTAAAGAATGCATTGAAAGAGTCAAGTTCACCCACAGTGTCGACGCATGGTGATCTTCTTTCAGGTAATGTGATATTGCCAGATGAATATCCAATGGATGAACCATTGGAACACTTGCCAGATATTTCTGACAACCCCATTAAATTCATTGATTATGAGTATATTTTGCCAGCCCCCAGAGCCTTTGATATCGCTAACCATTTTGCAGAATGGCAGGGCCTCAACTGTAATAGGTCTGCCATTCCAACACCATCTACAAAAAATCCGGTATTAAGGAATTGGGTTAAAGCTTATTTGAATGACGAAAACGCTTCAGATGAACAGATTAATCTTGTAATTTCAGAAATCAAAGATTATTTTGGGTTACCTGGTTTTTACTGGGGTATCTGGGCGATGATCCAGAGTGAAATCTCCAACATTGATTTCAATTACTCAGAGTATGGGAAAAAGAGACTTCAAGAGTACTGGGACTGGAAACATAGGTTCCTTTACAAAAATGGATCTAATAATCAATAGGCTGTATTACAGTTCAACTATTCTATTTATATTCTATGCACAGTATAGACTCTATTAATTATAACTATTGTCATGTCATTATATCATTATTCATTAAACTATCTTTGTAAATCTACTATAGTCGTTTTATCAGTTTTAGGGGAGTACAAAACAGCCCATTTTTGTCCTTTAATTGATTCCTTGATCAAAGCATTGTGAATGTTTTGGGCAAAACTTTTAGGTAGGTTATTTGAAGAAAATATAATTTTCTTCATCCATTCGTCTGCTTGATGTATCGATGTAACTGCTATCATTTCTAAAACTTCATCCCTTACATCAACCACTATCACGGGTGATGTGGCCAAGTTTTTTATTAATTGAGCGGACACAAGTTTGGAATCATTCTCAGTTTCCCATTTTTCCCTCTTATTATTTTTCCTACCTCTTGGTGCCTCGTTTGGTACAACGGTGACTTTTTGGTCAATATCAGCAGTAAATAGAGGTCCATCGAGAGCTGTTAAGTTGGAATCATCTGATTTTGAATAATTGTCCTTTGATTGTTCTTCTGCAGTCGATTGGCTATTGAAAGTTAACTCCAATCTTCTCTCTTCTATTTCGTTCCTTAAAAATAATACCAATTCATCATATTCTAAATCGACGTCTTTATTATGAGCAAGATTCTTAACTTTCAAAGGCCTGAATGCCCCACTTACCTTTTTAGATTTTTTTTTTTGGGTAGAATTAGGCTGCTTGATGATAATTATCCAATTAGCTCCATCTTGCTCTGCTTGGCTATTAATATCCAGAATTGAAGAGATGCTCAAATCACAGCTGATATTATTTGACCAAAGCTGATTTGCTATTTCAAACCCCGACTGTTTGATATAACTCTCATTCAAGCTTGTAATCAAAACATCACATCTCAGACCCTTCCAAATGGGCTTGTCTTTGAAAATCACTTTCCTTGAAACCAAGTTCTTCATTAATAGGAACAATAATGATGAAGTTAATGAAAATCCCACAGCATATGGAGTATATGACTTCGATATATCTTTATTCACAAATGAAGAAATAAGATTATCGTATCTACCACCCGTTATTATTCGTGAAAATTTTCTGTTTTTATCAACTCTGAAAATTGCTTGAAACATTATCCCATGTTTGTAATATTTATTATTGTAATTGCTTAGTGGGTTCAATACAACCTGAGAAGATAACCCAAGATTCTTCAATATGTCTAATATATCCTTCAAGTATGCTAATGCCTTTTCAACCCTTACTAACAAAGGTGAATCCACCATAAGCTTTTGTAACTTTCTTTTGGCTTGATCAAACTCAATCGTGAAATTATAACCATCTACCAAATCCTTAATAACCGTATATGGAACCTTGAAATCCTCTCTTAAATAATTTTTTACTTCATCGACACTCTTGTCAATTCCAAGTTGTGATAAGACTTCAGAAATTTCATGAAGCTGCTTCTGATCAATTCCAATATTACCAAATGCAAATTCAATTACAGAACTCAATATATCAAAATGGTTTATAACAATCAAACTTTGTGAGTTTTTAATGCCAAAACAAGGGAATGTCTTAAGAATTTCATCCACGACTTTGATACATTCGGCATCATTCTGTGACCTATTGAATGTATCATGAGTAACTATATCGAAGTTGACAGCGCTATATTTGTCTGGTATTCCATTGCCTCGAATGCTTGGACGGTAGACAAATTCATGGCGGAAGATTTTAGGAATGGTAACATTAGATCGGCTCAAGACTCTAGCATTTGGTAGAACTAAATCAAATGGAAATGTCAAGACTCTTCCATTACGATCGAGATATTCATATACCATTTCCCTTGAATGGAATGGAGATTTTGGTAATATTGTATTGGAATTAAGATCCTGTATTGCCCCATGATTTTTGAATATTTTGAACATCTCTCTAATTAAGGTCTCAAAAATTAAGTAATCCTCAACATTGTAATCAAGCTGATTAGAATTGGAATTCCTGTTATAATTATCAAATAATAAATCTTCAGCGAGCAGATAAGGTTGATTGAATAATGTTTCACGAACTTGTTGCTGCCATGGAGAAGCTGGATCAGCTAAGGATTTAAGAGCTTCTTTGATAACTTGATCCTGGTGCTCAACTGGAAGCCATCCACTTTGAAGCAATTCTGTAGCGCTTGGCCGCTTTTTAGGATCATGATCCAAGAGTGACCGGATGATTTTTCGTTCTGTTTTATGTTTTAAATTGGTGAAATTAGATGGAAAGTCAACATTCACCAATCTTAGGTTGTTTAGTGTTCTTGCTCTTTCCATTCCCGTTGATAGAGGATAACACATCTCAAAGAAGATAATACCTAAGGAATACATGTCAACCTTCTCATTATAATTACCCGTTGCAACTTCCTTGGCTGTGTAAAACATTGTACCAACGACTGTTGATAAGTCCCCATTAGGCTTTGACGGTACCTGATTATTGTCCAGAACCACATTCAAGAATTGTGAGTTTTTAGCAAGTCCGAAATCACCAACCTTTATATTTTTTAACTTATCAATAAAGATGTTTGTAGGCTTCAAATCTCTGTGTATAAAACCTTCTCTGTGTATATACGAGACGGCTTCTAATAATTGACGAAACAATCTCCAGTATTCATTAATGTTGTTCAGGAGACCTTGTTCGATTAAATTTTGCAATGTATTATTTTCACAAAATTCCATTTGAATATATAAAATTGATTCTTTCCTCAAATCCAATGAGGTTCGTTTTCCCTTAGTATATTCTCTCTTATTAACTAACATCTTTTCTGTTGGTGTACGAGTAGATGGGACATCAGAACTCTCTTCTGTTGTACTATTAGAATTTCCAAATACAATTCTATCATCAAATTCATCTTCACCATACAGAGTGCTGAAATCAATTTGTGGGTTAAATGGGTTGGAAATATAATCGATTTGATATGAGTTTTCGTGGCTTTGCATATAGGAAGAATTGAGAGTATTTCTTGGACCTTCAAACTCGTCATCTGAAGTTAAATCGTCCTCTGTAGTGATGGAACTCCCGTGTTCTACCTCAATTTCCTCAACCCAGGTACCATAATAACGAACAATATACTGGTGGTTTAATCTTGCTAATGAAAGAACTTCACTTAAGATGCTGTCTAATTTGTGAGATCTATGTTTGATTTTTTTGATTGCATAAAAGGTTCCTTCCATCCGATTCCTAGCTTTCACAACTTCACCAAATCCACCTTTACCTAATCTTCCAAGCTCTTCAAAATCTCTCTCGTATCTTCCCAATCGTTTCTTTTCCAGGTGTTGACCAAGCACTGAGGAATCATTCAAATACGGACTTCCTTGTGCGTGAGAGTTACGCCGCCTTTTAGTCGTTTCAGGAACTAGTAAATAATCCATATTTGTTGAATTGTCAGATACACTAAGTTCTTGGAAATTCTTCATCGTCCTTGACGATAAATACTTAGAGTCTGATTGATCTTCAATAGCAGTGGGACCCTCTCTAAGAAATCTCACAGCATTCAATTCCAAGGGACTTGGTCTCTTAGAAACTTTCACTTGTAGCAATTTGGTCAACAAATCGTATACTAGATCACCATACTCTTCTGCTCCTGGAAATTCATCAACTGAAAATCTGTCGTGAAGTTCTTCAGGAGTTTTATAGGTAACGGAAAGGACATTATTTTTTAACATTAATCTCATGAACAAGACACCCAAGTACCAGATGTCAGTTTTCAGTTGTATACCACCTTTCGACAACTCAGGGGCTTGCCATGCTCTCGGAACCAATGCATCAAAAAGGTTAATATTTGAACCTAATAAACCATGATTAGGATATTCATTCAACATTTTTAAGATCTTATATCCATATGATGGATATGCTAGCTTTATTTGGGGGGTTGCGTTGGAACCGTTTGAGCGATTATCTATTGAAATTCCGCCATTGTCTGTGTGGTCTGAATATTCAGGGGTATTGGTGTAAATGAAGGCGGTTAAAGGGCAAATTAACTTGTGTATGCAACCAGAATTATGAAGATATTCTATTCCGGATAGTAACTCGATGAACCAAGCTCTGGCCAATGCCCAATTGACAAAGTCAACCTTCAGTAAAACCTCATGCGCAGAATTAGCTTTAGGATTATATTCTGAAAGAAGACGAACTTTCCAACCAGATTTCTTTGTCTTATCTATTTGGAAGCCAATAAGCCTGGATATATTACTGTGGTTGAGGGACAATGCAGTTTGTATTTCCAGTTCAAGATCCTGAATTTCCTTTTTACCAGAGTCCTTCATCCAATATGGATTATCAAGAATGATTTCAGTGAATAAATATGTTATATTGAAATTGGAGATCTCCAATTTACTTAATGCATTTGAAATGTAAGGTGTAACGATGTATTGAGATGCAATTGAAGAGAAAACATCTTCTTTTTGATAAGGAATAAATCCAATAACTGATCTAAACTTGACCTTCGTGTTACTTCCAGGAATATGATCAATAATAGTATTTTCGAATGTAAAGTATTTTTCAGACTTTTCGGGAATTAATTCTAAATCATCTTCAGAAGAGCTGGATTCTTCTGGTAATTCTGTGTAGTATTCGTCTTGAATTTTAAGAATCTGTTCATTTAATCTTTCATTTTCTTTACGCATTGCATCTTCCTGTTCTTGTTGTCTTTTAGCTTCCTCGATTTCTAGCTCAAGTCTCTCTGTCTTCAATCTTTGCTCACGTTCTTCCTCTAAAGACAATGTCTTTTCGGTTGTTTGATGTAGTTCATCTAACATATATTTAAGTTCTGAAATAATGGTGAAAGTAACTTCTTCTTCAGGGTACTCTTTAATCAAATCGATTACTTTTTGCTTTAATGTTCTCACGCTGGCGTTTAATATATTTTTATGCTCCAAAAGTTTTATAATAGGTGGAGATAAAGGATATGTAGATGTAAACTCAACATCAAGTGTAAGTGATAATGGAGGTCTCTCTGGATTCTCTGATGATTCCAAAAACACTTGAAAATGAGGACTTGGTTTTTTATTCCATACTAGCCCACCAGGTGTTATATCCTTCAAAATATCACCATAAATTGACTTTAAACTATTCAATTCATCTTGCTGTCTAGCCTCTAGGTTTGATGAGATTGAATCTTCCTTGTCCATTGTTAAATATGTTAACTAATCCCACATCCAAGGATTACTATAAAAGATTTATTATAGATCATTTAATTAAATATTAGCGAGAAAATATAATTTAGGAATCGTTTACTATCTATTCATTATAGATACTTTTTTTGTCTAAAAGGTAATGCCACCTAAAAACGATATAAAGAAGGGACCTGATACTATTAGCATACTACTTACAACCGACAATCATGTTGGTTATAAAGAAAATGATCCTGTTATAGGTGATGATTCTTGGAGAACATTTAATGAGATTACAGAGATAGCTAAAGATCGAGATGTTGATATGATCCTTCAAGGTGGCGATCTTTTCCATGTAAATAAGCCGTCAAAGAAGTCAATGTTTCATGTTATGAAATCCCTTCGAAAGAATTGTTTAGGTGATAGACCCTGTGAAATTGAGATGTTAAGCGACCCTGCTACGGGATTATCAAATGGACTTGGTATGGTAAATTATGAAGATCCTAATATGAATGTTTCCATTCCAGTTTTTGCTATTAGCGGGAATCATGATGATGCTACAGGGGAGGGATTTCTTCTGCCATTGGATATTCTTTCAGTATCTGGACTAATTAATCACTTTGGTAAAGTTGAGAATAACGAAGATATAGTGGTATCTCCATTATTGTTTCGTAAAGGCAGTACAAAATTAGCATTATATGGTCTCGATAATATAAGAGATGAAAGATTGCATAGGGCATTCAGAGATGGGATTGTAAAGTTTTTGAGGCCTGACAAAGATACCAATCAGTGGTTCAATGTTTTAGCATTTCATCAAAATCATGCAGAGCATTCAAGAACATCACATATTCCTGAGCTGTTCTTACCCAAGTTCTTGGACTTCATATTATGGGGACACGAACACGAATGTATTCCCTTTCCAGTGTTTAATCCTGAGAGAGGATTTGACGTTCTCCAAGCTGGATCATCCATTGCAACTTCTTTGAGCGAAGGAGAAGTTGCTGATAAGCATGTATTTTTATTGAACATTAAAGAACAAGATTATTCTCTCGAGCTGATTAAGTTACAATCCTCTCGTCCATTTGTTATGGAAGACTTAGTATTACTGAATACAGGGCTCTTACCTGGGGAAGCATCGAGATCAGATGTTACTACTTATCTAGCGAATAAAGTTGAAGAATTAATAATCGAGGCAGCAGAAAAGCACACAACCACATATAAAGATGTTACTGGTTTATCTCTTCCACTAATTCGATTACGAGTGGAATATTCGGGTGGATATGAACTTGAAAACAGCACAAGGTTTTCCAATAGGTTTGTGGAAAAAATTGCCAATATTAACGATGCAGTTCTGTTTTATTTGAAGAAGAAAAAGAATTCAGGATCATTGGTAGAGCTGTCAAAGTTTCACGAGACCACTTTGAGTCAAGATAATGAAAGAAAGGATTCTGAACATATATTACAAGATTTGATAAAAGAGTTTTTGAATCAGGCAAATCTCACCCTCTTACCAGAACAGGGCCTAATGAATGCAATGGATAAATTTGTTGATAATGACGATAAGCATGTATTAGACCAATACATTAAGCATGAAATTGAGCAGGAAACAAAGATGCTCTTAGATATAAACCTTAATAACAAACAATTTTATGAGCATGGCGATGACCACGCAAGAAAAGCATTTAAGCATATTTTGGCACAGATGAAAAATAGGAATATTCGTGAAGATCAAGTAAGAAAGTCTGAATCTGTATCAGTTGATCCTCCCCCAAAAAAGCGTACACGAAATGCAACTACTGCTAAAAGTAGTCCGGTAGTTGTGTCTAGTGAATCTGACAATGATAGCGACATACACGTTGATATGGTCTCTTCTAATCGTAAATCTAGCAGAAATCTACGCACAAAAAGTAAACAAAAGAAAAATTCCAATCCGGTAGACCATGAGATTATCAGTGACCTGAGTGATGAAGATTTCCTACTAGATGATGTCAGCTTTGGTAACAGCATTCTTTCAAAGAACTACGAAACCAAAACAAGTGTCAAGAAAAAATCGAGTAATAATGCTGGTGTACTCAAAGGTAGGCCCAAAGCCAAGCCACGAGCTACTAAAAAAACCCAGAATGATCTTGATAAAAATGGGCAAGAAAGTTTACTCGATAGTATAATGTCTATGGGTAACGTATAATTAAAATATTTACAATAATTTATTAATTTCATTCAAAAGTAGTAGCCTCCTGTATCAAAGCTTCCATTGAAAACTCTGTGTTTCCTCTTGTGAAATCGTTTAAAAGTTGTAATTTTCTTTTCGAACTTTCACTCTCTTTGACACCACCGTAAAACCTTTGCACATTCAACACTAAAAGTTCAGCTTCATCTATTTTAACTGCTGATTCTGTATCAATGTGGCCATTCATTAGAACAATACCATGAGAGTGTGCTAACTCTTGATGGAACATTAACGTAGTATGAGGTTTCGCATATTCTTTATGAAGCTTGTATTCTGCAACTGTTGTAAGCATACAGTGAGTTGTATTCGGACCAACAAATGACCATTGAACAAAATGCATTTCGTATCCATCCTGATTCTTGGGTAAAGGTAAGATGAAACTTGAATTCTTAAAAGCATTTGTATACATAGAAGCAAACTGTTCACTTGTCATAGAGGCAAAGATAGCTCTCTCCTTTGTGAGAAATCTAGTCTTCCAGATCTTTTCTATATCAGAGACTGGCAATTCTTTGATCTTTTCTGCATCCACATATGATTCTAAGGTTTTATAAGGCAATTTAGGTGCAGTTTCAGATATTGGTGAACGAATTTTAATGGTTTTCGAATTCTTTTCCTTTTCTAACTCCTCTTGTTGTCTCCTTTCATATTCCTGGAGCTCTTCGAGTGGATCAACTCCACTGAATTCCTTCTTACTCTTTTCTATATCGTCTTTCAACTTTTCTTTAAGTTCACCAATATTGTTTAATCCTAATGATTTGGCTTTTTCTTCAAGTTTGGCCTTATATTTTGAGAGCACTTCTGACGATACATTATTCGAGGAATATCTGAGGGCATGGAATTGGGCTAATCTAGGAACTGACCTAAGTAAACTTTGCCTTAAAATCATCATTCTGTATTATTTATAAGTATAATTGGAGAACAGTTTAAATGATTGATTTTTTTTATTTTCCAGTGAGATGCAAATGCAAATACAAATACACCAATACAATTTCTACTTAATTTTAGAGACATATATAGATGAGATGATTGCTCATGAGTGGGTTTAGTGATAATTCACTTATTTTTTCTCTTTGTCGGGTGACTCTAAAGCTCTAATTTCATCGTCAGAGAGTCTTTTGTGAAACTCTTCCGGAGCATCTTTAGCGTAGTGTCCAATGGTATTCTTTAAACTTTCTGGAATATCTTCAAAAGCCAAATCATCTACACCTGTAGCAACAGATTCGCCTTTTGCCTTTAGTACCTCTTCCAAATTGAACCTGTTGTCTCTGAAGATTTTAAGGTTATCTGCAATAAGATGACGATTTTTGCACCCTGGGCATTGAATTAAGACTGTACCCTTTTGGTATGATTGTTTGGAGAATGTATGAGATGATCTAGTGTCACATTTCTTGCACGTAAAAGCAATCATTAGCTGTGGTTGATCTACTTTAAGTGTTGCCTCATTCTTGCTGCTTGTACTATTGAAACGCAATCCAACATTAGTAATATTAGAAGAAAATAATCTGGCATTAGAGTGATTTTTCAACAGAGCTGAATATCTCAATGTAGCCCTTCTAGAGAGAGCACCTAAGTTTCTTAACATCTTGAACTTTCTGATGAAGATAAATATACTTTTACTATGATGTTCTGATAGCACTGGATTTAAGATCTTGAGATGGCTATCGTGTATATAAGGGAAACTTAAATGATGAATATTTATAGTATGAATTTAGCCGTAAGATAAGAATTTTATATTAGTAGAGATACGAAGATTAACTAGCTTCTTCAGTTGATCTCCTAATGTCTAGCTATACATTATCTAGAATACCGTCTAATATAAGACACTTTTTAGGGGTATATGATCTTGCGTCGAAGAAGAAAATAGGACTTGAAAGTGACATCATAACTAACTACCTATATCATACATCACATGAATTCGAACGATTCCACACATACAAGTTAGCACATGAAAATAAATATAGAGTGTCTGATTTCCCTCCGTTATCTCGGGAACTCGTTGCAGACCTTTTTGAAGAGCCTTTAAATTTGGGGAGTTTAGAGAACAAAACTACAGAGGAGCTATTAAAATTACCCAATAATCAAGAGGTAAAGCCAATATACTCGAATTATGCCACTTCCGTGAAGAACTTTACAGATATGCAAGCAAAGCGCATAACGTCGTTTGCTTCATTTTTTAATCCATTGAATAGCATTCCAAATGTACCGTCTATTAAAAACTCATTTAGATGGTATTTGAAGTTACTAAAAGAACCTCCAATATTTTTTATACTATCACAGAAACAAAGACTATATTCCGAATCTTCACTACTACAGATTAACAAACCACTCTTTGATCTCAAAAAGAATGTTGATGCACTTGGAAGAAAACATGTTTCCGATCCCGACAGTGATCTGGCCAAAAGAAATTACCATTTAACTGATTTGGCTTCAGTAGATATATTCAAGCTTGCATTGAAGACAACCCATATTTTCAGCGATGTTGACTCAAAATTCCATGAGACTTTGTCCCAAATAGACTGGAATCAGCTTTCTCACCCCAAAGATGCTCTTGTCGACAAACTTGATACAACTCAAAACATTGATGTAGAGCATCTTGAATCAGCTGAGACAGAGTCAAATATCTCTGCACATTACCCTTTGTCATATTTGGAAAAGAAGTTGGAATATCAGCTTCTTTCACAAATCTTTCCTTACGATGTAAGATACAATGATTTACATATTTTAACTGTCGAGTCCCCCGTTCTAGATGGAAACCATTCTGAGCTACTTTCATTAATAGAAAACTCGGAGTTTGACATTGTGGCCGCAAGAGTATCTCTCAGTAATACTACCATAAAGAAATACCTCCTTGATACCTTATTCACTAAAAAAATAGCTCTGGACTACGAAGGTCTCTTGCGCCAAGCAGCTAAAACAAGAGATAAGCCTTACGCTAATATTAATTACATGATGAAGAAACTTGGTGAGCTTGGTCTCACATCTGTCGATGAAGACCCTAATAGAAATTGTATATATTTACTTCCACCATTGAATAATTAAGACTCTGCTATCATTAAATAAAGTTTGTATGGAACTAAGGTTTGTATGTAACTGTAGTATTATTATGTATGTATATTATATAAGCGCACTAAAAAGGAACACTACAGGTTCCACCTTAATTTAGTAGATTTTAGATTGGTAAGATTATTTTTATTACAGATACTATGGTTTATATGCATAGCAAAGCAGTCAGGATCACTAGATTATTAGTAACTGTAACAATTATAGTCTTTCTTTATTACTTGTCAAAATACTTTAATCTGGATGAAGAGCTGTATTTAGAAGCTGAAGATAATGAGGATTTCACGCAGTATCTCAATAGGTACACAGATAAGGGACCCCATGGGGTATTATTGGAAAGTAAAGATGTAACAAATGTTAGAGACACCATTGACGCAACATTTCTCAAGAGAATGGACCAAAGTATAAGGAAATGTCCAGACTATGTGGAGTACTCGCAGCATAAACACAGTCCCTTCTCATCTGGTAAGCATAGCTTTCCATACATGAGGCCAGCACCGAAGTGTCGTACTTTTGTATCTGCTGCTGTTGAAAAGGTGATCAATGATTTGAAACAGAAGGTTGAAGATGTTGATTTGGCCAGACTCATTGAAAACTGCTTACCAAACACTTTAGACACAACTATTCTTTGGCATGATCTGGCATCTAATGATAAAGAAAGACAGCCTCAGTCATTTATAGTTACAGGAGACATTCATGCGGAATGGCTCAGAGATGCAGCATGGCAATTATCGGTATACCAGCCGTTTATAAAGCATGACGAACATTTAAAGACTTTGATAAAGGGTGCTATTAACACACAAGCAGACTACGTTACTAATTCCCCATACTGTAATGCATTTCATCCACCACCTCACTCACATGTCAAACGAGGAAACTCTGCAGTTGATAATGTTTTCCCCAGACCTGACTGGAGAAACGTTTTTGAATGTAAATATGAACTTGATTCGCTCGCCTCATTTTTGACACTTTCTAACGATTACTTCGAAAATTCTGGAGGTGATACTTCCTTCATGACTGATAGTTGGTTAAAGGCTTATGAGAAATTGTTAATTGTGTTAAAGAGGGAATCGCAGCCATCATTTGATAAGGAGACTGGACGGGCTCTCCCATTTTATTACTCGTTTCAAAGAAATACAAACATTGGATCCGAAACTTTACCTCTAGGAGGAGTTGGTAATCCTGTCAACTACGATACGGGTTTAGTCCGGAGTGCCTTTAGACCCAGTGATGATGCCACAATTCTTCAATTTTTTATTCCAGCAAACATACATATGTTAGTTGAGCTTAAGAAAGCACGCTCTTCATTCTTGAGCGAAGTAAATATGAGATCAAGTGTGACTTCAATACTTTTGGAAACTACTGATAAATTTATAGAGGGAATTTCACAGGGAGTTGAAAAGTACGGCATTGTAAATCATCCAGTTTTTGGTAAGGTTTATGCGTATGAAGTTGATGGTTATGGTAGTTCAGTGTTCATGGATGATGCAAATATACCTTCTTTACTTTCCATTCCAGATTTAGGTTATAAATCTGTTGATGATGAAATATATCAAAATACAAGAAAAATGATTTTGTCGAAGCAAGGTAACCCTTACTATTTGACTGGAAAGTATTTCGAAGGAATTGGTGGTCCTCATATTGGAATTCATAATGCATGGCCCATGTCCCTTCTTGTGAGAATCAGAACATCAAATGATGATGATGAAATTATCAAGAGCTTGAATCAAATAATGGATTCAACGGCAGGGTTCGGTTTAATGCATGAGACAGTTCACGTAAATTCGCGTACATCTGACTTTACCAGATCCTGGTTTGCCTGGTGTAATTCAGAATTTGGTAAGACTATATTATACTTAGCAAAACATAAGCCTCATCTACTTTTCAAAAAAGAATATGCGCAAACACCTTACAATATTGATGATGTCCTTTCAAGGTGATTATCTTCATCCCCATTTACTATATACTAATATACATTATATTCATCTTTTTATATACTGTGCAATTTTCTCGGCAGTTTCATTGCTTGTTTTTTTGGCTGTGGCCTCAAATGCAGCCTGGTAACGTGCCTGTAATTCAGAATCTGTTCTTTCATTAACTTCGGAATCTCTATTTTCAGGGAATGTGTATACTCTATCAGGTTCATCTTCGTCTCTCACTACTTCACCATCCAACTCATCGTCCTCATCTTCGAAATCTGATAATACTTCTGAATCACCATTAACATTTTTACCATCTTTAATATCCAAATCATGCATTAATTTGTTCAAAGACTTTGCTTGCTTCTTTTTCTCTTGTTCTTCTTTATCTTTCAAAATTCTTTCTCTTTCAACCTTGTAAAAGCTATCATATTCTTCAACCTTATTATCAATCGCAGTAAGGAAGTCATCGAATCCTTCACCAGTATAAGAGCTTACCCCAACAACGTCAAGCTGAGAATAGAACTCCTCAAGCATTAAAGACATGGAATTGACAAGGGAACTCATATATCCTGAAGATGATCCATTTTCGCCTTCCAGATCTTGGTGTGCTGCTAAAGCTTCTTGGAAAGCCTCAAAATCTTGCATCCATTCTTTTGCAAAGTCTTCCTTCTTTGCATCGGTCTTGTTAAAGACAACAATCATAGGAAGCTTGGTCTTGTACAAAAGTGAACAAGCATATAACATATTTGACATGAACGTAGTAGGTGATGTATTTCTTGGTGTATCCACGATATATGCGATTACAGTGGGGAAAGTAGATGCGAATGCTTCATTGATAATAGCTCCACTTGCTGACCAAACAAAACACTCTATTTGACCTGGAGTGTCAATAATGACATGATCGTATTTATCTTGCTTCTTTTCTACCAACTTGATAACCTGGTCTATCTTAGTTGAGAACAAGTTCAATGAAGTCACAATAGCTCCATTTGGCCCCAAATTATATTCTTCCATCACTTTCTTATATTTAACAGAGTCTCTGATATCAATATTTGCTCCATAAGGAACCTTGAGAACCGCTGGATCCAAGTTGATTACATATGGTGGTTTCTTTGCTGAATGAAGATGGGCATTCAATCGTTGAACAAATGTGGTCTTTCCAGACCCTGCCATACCAATACATATAACTGTTGCTGGAGCCATTTTGTCTCTATAATTATTTATTAATTAATAACTTAATTACGATTCAATCTATTAGTAACGTTTAAAATCATGATGATTAGTGATGCCCTCAGTTTCTCTTTGTGTTCCATTTGAGAAATCAGTAGTATCACGTGGTTAGTTTCCCTTTAGCTCACTATATGCATTCCTTAGATCTAATCAGATTTTATCGGGTTCCTTTCCATTTCGTCAACTTATTGGAGCATCAACAAAATTGAGAAGGATCTAGTTGAGTTGCAGAATTGCCACCATCCTGTGGCATTGACTAATGGAAGATCGTCAATGTATTACAAATCTCTTGTATTAATAATTATGGCTTCTACCATTATAGGCTAACAATTCCTCGTCATTGATCATCCTTGTAACAAGATGATCATACCCTTGAGGTAACGGAATTATCATCTTGATATTAGTATTCGGCCGAATACAGTTACCTATTTGATAACAGGGGTCAAGCCATAGTAATAAACTAGACTCTAATGCTTTGTATGGCGCATATGGCTGCGCGTATACAGGTGAAATTTCACTCGGCCGAGTCATTTTCCCTCAATGTGTGCGCTTTGCAGCAATACAAGCAATAGAAGCAATAAGTCCGACCCTGAGAGAAGTTAAGGTATAAAAGAGGCAAGGTAACATAAACTAATTGAACTTTAAAAAATATCAACTAACAATTATCAACTAATCGTTTAATAAAATAAAACAATTCAACTGAAAAAAATGTCGGGTTTATTATACAGCAAGGACAGAGAAGTCAAGGGTAAGACCGCATTAATCACTGGAGGTACTAAAAATTTAGGAGGTGAAACTGCTAAAGAATTGGCCAGATTTGGTGTCAATTTGTTCCTTCACTACCATTCAGCTAGTGATAAGACAAAGTCTGAGCAATTCGCTAAAGAGATCGAAAAAGAGTACCCAGGTGTTACTGTTAAATTGTACCAAGGTGGTTTGAACAATAATGCGGACCTCGTTAAGCTCTTTGCAGCTGCAAAAGAATCATACCCACATGGTATTGATTTTGCCATCAACAACATTGGTAAGGTATTGAAGAAGGAAATTGCTAACATTTCTGAGGAGGAGTTTGAGACAATGGACAATGTTAACAACAAAACTGCTTTCTTTTTCCTTAAAGAGGCTGCAAAGAATGTGAATGAAAGCGGAAAGATTATTTCTTTAGTCACTTCATTATTGGCTGCTTACACTCCATTCTATGGATCTTATCAAGGTACCAAGGCCCCTGTTGAATACTACACTAAGGCACTTTCTAAGGAATTGCAATCTAAGAATATTGCTGTGAACTCTGTTGCTCCAGGTCCAATGGACACTCCATTCTTGTATGGACAAGAAACTGAAGAATCTGTTGCTTATTTCAAGACTGCAGGTCTTTATGGAAGATTGACCGAGACTTCCGATATTGTTCCAATCATCAGATTCTTGGTTACTGAAGGTGGCTGGATTAACGGACAGACTATCTACGCATCTGGAGGTTTTACTGCTCATTAATCTACGAAAGAGATGAATGTATACGTTGTTAGTATTTTGTCTTCTTGAATTTATATTTAAAATTAAAACTCTAGTTATTTTGTAGTACTCTATCGACAATTCCATCAAACACGGAACTATGGGTTAAAATTTGGATATTTTCAGCCTCTGCTTTGAAGACTTTTGCTGCTTTAGGTTCTCCTGGACCTCCAATACCAGGAAGTCCTTGTTGCTGTTGTTGTTGCTGATTTTTAATTTCTTGAGCTGTACCATCTCCTGCTAATAATGAGTAGACAGGCCTCAATCCGAAAAGATTGACAAAATACCATGAAATAGATGAAACATACCTAACATTCAAGTCGGGAGTGGCCACACCATTCTGTAACATGCTCTTAAATCCATCCGTCAACGGAAATGGAAGTTTCATGATAATGAACCCTGCGAAAAAATAATTAACCCAACCCATGATGATAGTCTGGGGAATGAAATTCATAAGGTTTCCTTTAGCCATGTTCATTATCGCTTCATTAGCATTAGCATCTGTCAAGGGGTTTACAGGTTTTGCGTTCTCTTCCTCTATTTTGGCATAAAAGTCAGTTGTATTCAATGTTTTTATGAAATACTTCTGTCTTGCTTCGAATTCCTCAGAATTCAAAACTCCATTATTTTGTCTGAAATTGTGTGCTCTCTTCAAAAATTGTCTAGTCAGTGGGTTAGTTTTCAATCCATCCTAATAGTAATATGTTGAGTACTTACTTCTCTCTGAGATCTTTAAAATCAGCAAGCTTCGGACCACCTTGTAACAAGGAAGTAATATTAGATCTTAAAAGCCCAATTATGACCATTACCACTGAAATGGGTAATAAAACCCAGTATTTCAATTGGGGGTCTAGCTCTAAGTCTGATACATGCATAATTGGTATATCTAAAACAATATTGACTATGGAAGTATTGTGATATATATTTAAGTTTCAATTAATGGCTACCCTATATACACTCCTGATATCTCAATACCTATAATGCAATATAGTGTCCAGTAATCCCCAATTCTACTACTTAATCCAGAAATACTTTCAACAAAAATATGAATTAAATCCATGGAGAATTAGCATTAATATCCATACTCATAATCTATATACAACACCTGATATTGTGAGCAAAAAGTCAAAATTCCACCAGCTTATAAAGAACCTAAAATACCATAAATATACTAACATACTATCCCTTACCAATATATTATACTCAGTGATTTATATTAATAAGAATCAGCGCCGTGGCGCAGTGGAAGCGCGCAGGGCTCATAACCCTGATGTCCCAGGATCGAAACTTGGCGGCGCTAGTCTGATTTTTTTTTTTTTTGATTTTGGAATGAAGTAGGAACATTGGACTGTATAACTCCTAATTTGAATATGAAATAATTTTTAGTACCTGCTTTATTGCTTTGAGGTTTGTTCTTATTGTTAGCCATCTTCTCTTAAAACTTTGTAAATTTTAACTTAAACTTTTCATATTGTGCACGTGATTGTAGAGCATATCAACACCTACATATTAAAAAAATAAAGGCATCATCGATGAACGGTTGTTCTTGGAGAGCAAGTCAGAGATATAAAAGAATTGAAACAACATGGGATGGTTCGGTGGTGGAAACTCGGCCACCTTGACAACGGTAACTGAGTACAAGGATGAGCCAAAAAAGCAGTTCTTGGAGGACTTACCGCCAAAATTTGATGATACCCAACCTCCACCAGAGCGTGATGCTACGTATAAAGATGCATTACAGAAATTCAAATTCTCCGATATCACTGTTGACAGATTTTTCACTATGCCTTGTTTCCGTGAAGCCATGATGACTGGATTCCAGGCTATGGGTGTCCTCGGTGTCGTCACATTTTTGATTCACAAGAATCACAATAAAGCTATGAATTGGGGTGTCTGTGGATTCTTCCTTGGTAATGTTGTTGGATGGGAACAATGTCGTTCAATCAGAAGAAAATCTTTCCAAACTGTAGAAAGAGCAAGACAAATAAATCAAGATAAGCTCAAAAAAAAAAGTGCTAATAAAGATGGCCTGCTGGAATCTTCTTAAATGAAAACAGATATCATTCTTGCATTAAACATCCTACCATTATTTTATGGTCTTTTTTGTCTAAAAATTTGTCTATTTGAACTTGGTGGTGCCCTATAGTACCTTATAAGATATCTACCTATTCATCTATCTCTTTAAACCTTCCACTTGTTTTTCGAGTAGTTTGGCTCCGGTGGCTCATTTGTATATATATCATAATAAAGGTGGAGAACTCTGTATATACATTAGTATCTTCTGATGTAGAATGGGGGAGTAAAATGGTTGCAATTTTAGAATACTTATCCTCGGTATCCCCACAATTTGTCGCTTTTTCTCGATCATAGTCGCTCGGACTTTCATAGTACAAAATATAGAAATTTGCTACTAAACACATTTTCAATAATTAATCATTTACTTTGAATTATAGATAGAAATGGATGGTCATAAAGTGACTATCAAATATAAGTCATTGAAGTCTAATTTGGTGAATTTGACTTCTAATTTGAGTAACTTACTATTTAATGCTAATATTAAAATACAAGATGTTATACTAGAAATAGTTCAAGGAAAGAACAAGTATTATGCGGGTTGGTCAGGGATGTCTTCTTCTACAATCAAGTCGATTGAGTTTGATTCAGTTTTTGCTCAATCTTTAGGATTGAAAGATAATGAAGAGGTCATATTGAATTTAAGAGTCAACAATTATGAAGCAAATAATATTAGTTTGGAACCTGTTACTAGTTCTGATTGGGAAGTGGTAGAGTTACATGCACAGGCTATAGAAGATCGTCTTTTATCACAAACCCGTTGTGTATCCTTAAATCAAACTTTGGTTGTGTATCCCAATCAGACGAGCCATGCTAAATTGATTGTAACTGACATAGGAAACAAAGAACAAACATATGCAAAGATTTCACCTTTTTGTGAAATAGCCATTGCTCCTAAAGTTCGAGTTAAGAAGTCAGCTTTATCCACACTGAAGACAGTCAAGCCTCTTAAAGCACCTGCTGAAGATTATTCGAATATCCCTTCAATCTTGAAAAGAGGTATAGCATTGCCACATAACCTCTTTAAGAACTTGCCAACATCTGCCAACTCTGAAGGATATGAGATGTATGTACCTTCTTCCTTGAAAGGTATTTCAGATTCAGGTTATGTGGCGGTCTCTGTCGTTGCTGGCCCTAACAGTAAAAAGAACAATGCACCTACATCACAGGAACAGCAAGAAGATAGCAAGGATAAATCATTGGATCCTATCAAGGAGAATTCAAGAGTAGTGGCTAAGATTGTATATGATAATGAATGTCCTGAGGACAATGTCGGATTATCAAGGAGTTTAGCTGTTGCACTTAGCGTCGAATCTGTAGTAGGTTCAATTGTTGTTTTGAAGCCTGCTGTGAAACCTAAAAAAAGCCCTACATTTATTATTCACCCTTATATTATTCAATCTAAGAAAGGTAATCTGATAAATATGAACTCTCTGGAACAAAAGAAGCAAAAAACCCAGCTTGTTGATAACATTACAAACGCTCTTTTTGGGGATGATGACAAGGTAACAGCTACACCTGTTACGAATTTCACAAAGATCCCCATCATTTCTGGTTTATTACCCAATGGTGGCTTACTCCAGTTCAAAAAAAATGATGATGTTAACGCATGGACCAAGTTTAATTCAAAGAAAAAGATTCCTAAAGTTGAGTTAGGTGAAGAGATATTAGTTTCAGCTTCATTTGTAGAAGCTCCTATAATTGAAATTCAAGATCAAGAAGAAGAACTGATCGGTTTAGAGAAACTCATTGAAGAAATTACTGAATCTGTCACCATTTCTGCCAACTCTGGAACATTAATCCATGGAAATTCAGGTTCAGGTAAGTCATTGGTGTTAAAGCAAGTGGGAGAAGAAGTTTCTTCTAAATTTGGTTATCACGTCAAATATGTAGGATGTGAAGCTATAATGAATGAAGGCTTGAGCTCGCTGATGAATAATGTTTCAAAATGGATCCAAGAATGTGCATGGCATAAACCATCATTGTTAATATTAGATAATCTAGATAAACTTTTGGGTCTCGAAATGGAGCATACTGACTCATCAGACTCAGTTCAGTTGACAGAATTCTTCGTAGCGCAACTACAAAAGATATGGAATCAACTTAATAGCAACTTGTCTATCATCGTTTCTTCTGTCTCAAAGGAAAGCTTAAACAAATATCTTTTTCAATATCATGCTATTGAAAATATATTTCATTTGAAACCTCCTGACAAAGCGATGAGATTGGCTATACTAGAAAAATATTTAAAAGAGAAACTAGGTTGTGTTATTAAGTGTGACATCATGGATATTGTGTCAGAAACTGAAGGCTATTTACCTAATGATCTAAAGACTCTTTGTGATAGAATATACCATGAGTCACTCTTCGGTCAGGAAAATGGCGAAAACGAGATTAACGTTACAAAAGATAGTGTTCTGAGAGCTTTAAAGGATTTCGTACCTTCTAACTTGAGAGGCGTTAAATTACAAAAGTCTTCAGTTGATTGGACCGATATTGGTGGATTAAAGGAAGCTAAAAATTTACTCTTAGAAACACTAGAATGGCCAACTAAATATGCTCCTGTGTTTTCCAGTTGTCCATTAAGATTAAGATCTGGTATTCTCTTGTATGGCTATCCTGGTTGTGGTAAAACGTTGTTGGCCAGTGCGGTTGCTGGTCAGTGTGGTTTGAATTTCATATCTATTAAGGGTCCTGAAATATTAAACAAGTATATTGGTGCTTCTGAGCAGTCAGTCAGAGAATTATTTGAACGTGCTCAGTCAGCAAAGCCTTGTATTTTGTTCTTCGATGAATTCGACTCAATTGCTCCTAAAAGAGGACATGATTCAACGGGTGTCACTGACAGAGTTGTCAATCAAATGTTGACACAAATGGATGGTGCAGAAGGATTGGATGGTGTGTATGTATTAGCAGCTACAAGTCGTCCTGATTTGATTGATTCTGCATTATTGAGACCCGGTAGGTTGGATAAAAGTGTTATTTGTGACATGCCTGATTTTGAAAACAGATTAGATATTTTGAAGTCAGTTACTTCTAAAATGAGCCTTCATCCTGATGTTGATTTGAACGTAATTACAGAAATGACTGCAGGTTTTAGTGGAGCAGATATTCAAGGTTTGGGTTACAATGCTTATTTAAAAGCTGTCCATGAAAAATTGATTAAAGATGAAGAACAGGCTCTGAAAGGAAAGGCAAATGCTAAGGATAAAACTAGTTACGAATTTTTCCAAGTTAATTCAGAGAAATTGAAAAACCCAAATTTAAAGCCTGCAAACAAGGTAAGAATTCTAAATCAAATTGAGCAACTTTTCAATGATACTGATAAAGAAAAAGATAATTCAATTCAGGATGTACCTAATTCGAATCTGGTTATTAGTATTTCTCAAAAGGATTTCCTTGAGTCATTGAAGGATACTAAACCTTCCATCTCAGTAACTGAAAAAAGAAAATTAGAAAAAGTATACAGAGAGTTTGTATCTGGTAGAGATGGTAACATGCCTGATGGTTCTGCTAGTAATGACATCGGTGGTAGAACTACTCTCATGTAAATAAAATTTAACGAATGCTTTAATGACATCATTAAAGGAAGACGAACTCGTAATTAGCATAAGTTATTATACGATGATCATATGACTGTTTTTCCTGTAAATTTGTAACTCAATCTTGTCAAAATAATGTAGAACGCGATAACTTAGTATCAGATCGCGAAATTCTAGTTATCAACATTAACTATTGAATTAGCAAGTTAACTAAGGCATAAGCACAAATGTATGGAGATCTAGCTAATAAGTTGGTATACGATGCAAAGCGTATGTCGAAATTGAATGAGGTCCCTCTTTTTCAGGCAGATTTAGTGAAAGATGTCATTAAAGAGATTGGGGATCTCAATGTTGACTCTGAATATCTAGCACAGAGACTGGAGCTTCAAGGTGATGGCGAAGACGTGACTGAAGAAATGCAAAAGGTAAATCAATGTCAGTTGTTTGTAACTCATCTTTCAATGAGAAGAAATAAACGATGTCTCTTAGCATATGAGAAATTAAGAGCCGATAAAATTGATGAATTTGCATGGTTAAATATTGATCCAGCAGAGTCAAGCTCAGATTCGAAATCAAAAACTTATAAAGAACCAGAAATGCCAGGGATATATACTCTGCGTCTTGCACTAGATCATTTGAACCACGCGGAACAAGAATACTTCAAAAATTACGAAGACCTTTTAATGCATTATAAATCACATTTCTCCGACATCGATCTTTCTGGGAATTTAGAACCACCCAAGAGCATATTCACAGATGTCAGGGTGCTAAAGGATGGTGGGGAAATCCAAACTGAATACGGTGTGTTTAATTTAATTAAAGATTCTCAATTCTACGTGAGAAAGTCTGACGTGGAAAGATTAATCCAACAAGGATACCTTGAAGAGATATGACCAATCTTCTAAATAAATTGTATAATACCTCTATTCATACTTTTTAACTAATGCTATATGCTCATTTCTACATCATTATCATCTTCATTTTTTATGTTAGCAGCTTCAATATCGCCAACTTTTTCTGGAGTATCTGACTTAGACTCAGAATTTGTCTCTTTAATGTCTTCTTCTAAAAGATTTTCCAACTCTTTCATCTCTTCCTTGAGCTTGTCATTTCCTAACACAGTATTCCTCTGATCTACTTTAATTGGAAGAATCATGACACCATCTTTATTTCTATCATATACTCCAATATTATCATCCATAAGTTTTACTTCTTTCCTTAGTTCAATAGCAATGTTACTGATATGATTGTATATGTTTTTTAATTGCCCTTTGAATTCTTCTTTTGACTTATTTGGGTCTTGATTTGAATTAGCGTATATGGTAAACAAACCCGAGACGTTATCCAAGAAACTGGCTACTTTCGTGTCAATTTGGTGTAAGGCATCTAGCCTTTCTTGAATATAGCTTTTCGTTGTATCGTCTTGTTCTGACATGATGTATGAAAGATAGATACCAAAAGTTTACTAATGTCTGTATAGTAAATTTTCGATATTGAATTCTCATTATCAATATCGAGTATCAGAATTAAAAATATGCAGATTATATAGAAAAAGTTACTAACTATAACAATGCCAATTGATCTTGGACTATCTAGAGTGACTCAGTTACTTCATCACTTTGGAAATCCGCATCTTTCTTATAAGGCAATTCATATAGCTGGAACTAATGGAAAGGGCTCTACAATTGCATATCTATCATCAATACTCACTAAATCCAAGATTCGAAATGGAAGATTTACGTCTCCTCATATGATGTACTATAACGACTGTATTTGCATAAATAATGAGGTTTATCCTCTTCAGAAATTTAAGAGTATTAGTGAACAAGTTCAGAAAGAAAATATATCATTAAACTTATCTTGTACTGAATTTGAATTACTTACTGTCACAGCATTTAAAATATTTGAAGAAGAAAATGTTGATCTTGCTATTATTGAAGTGGGGTTGGGTGGTAGATTTGATGCTACTAATGTTCTCCAGCCCAATGGTAATGGGATCTCAGGTGGACTTATTGCAACGGGTATAACTAAGATAGGAATAGATCATGAAAACTTCTTGGGTACTTCAATTTCAGAGATAGCTTTTCAAAAAGCTGGCATAATTAAACAGGGTATACCTTGCGTCGTTGATTCTACAAATCATCCTGAGGCATTGTCTGTATTTCGCGACGAAGCTAAATTTAATGACTCTGAGTTACATTTAGTGGGAGAAGATAATGATGACTCCTTCTCGAAATATGCGAAATCAATGATTAGGTTATCTCCTCTCAAGGGAGATTACCAGCTACAAAACTTAAGTGTAGCTTTAAAAATCATCGACATTTTAAAATCCCAAAAATTGGATATTTTTAACAACGAACATGGTAACGCAAAAATCACTGAGGACACAATTGAAAAAGGAATTTCACAAGCAAATTGGCCAGGAAGGCTCCAAGTCATATCCTTGCCTGGTCTAGATTACTCTGTTCTTTTAGACGGTGCCCATAATGAAAATGCCGCTTTTGAATTAGGCAAATATTTGAGTAAGCTAAGAACTCAAAGTCATGGGATAATCTTCGTAATTGGTATTACTAAAGGCAAGAATATAGGTTCTGTAGTAGACCATATTGTGGATAGTAACACAGATTTGGTGATTCCTACTACTTTCACTTCCCCTGAACAAATGCCCTGGGTTTCTAGTTATAAAGTAACGGAACTTGCTTCAAAACTCCGCGAGTTAACAAACCACATTGTAGATGACTTAGAATCTTACGAAATTGGCTCAATTCTAAGCTATATAAAGAGTCTTAGAGACAATGGTGATAAAAGGCAAGTAGTCATTTGTGGAAGTCTTTATCTTTGTGCGGATGTTTTAAGATGGGTATCTGATACACCTGATTCATAATGAAATTTCAATATATAGAAGCGCGTAAATAAATCAATCATTGAATACACCAAAATGATACTTTTTGCAATTAGCTAATCATGGGAGAACTATCAGAATTTGAAAAACAAAGGCAGCAGAATATTCAGAGGAATAAGGATCTTCTCCGTAAATTGAACTTAGACTCGATCAATGAATCAATCGCTAATGAAGTTCCACGAAAAGCTGCAAGTAATGGAACTAAGCGTAGAAGAACTGTTCGTGATTCAAAACTGACACCAGTTCAGCCTTCCAGAAAATCTAGTCGTATTGCAGGTGTTAAACTAGATAATACAGAGGAGTTTCTTAAGCATAAAGCTGAAATGGAGGAAACTGAAAGAAAGAAAAAAGAGCTTCAGAAGTTGAAGCTGACAAGACTTTATGGGGATTTCAAATTGATTGATTTGGTTACAGACCGAAGACTGGGCGAATTGAAGTTTGAAGACAAAGTCATAAAGCTTCCTGATTCTGTGAAGGAAGAAGAAACTGAAGTCAAGGAAATCAAGCAGGAAACTGATGATGAAGATATTAATATAGATGATGACAATAAGGTTCTAGACATATTAAAATCTCTTGGAGATAAGTTTTCAGCTGGAGACTTTTATGACGTAATACGGACCAAATCTTCGGAATATAATGATAAAGATCTTGAGTCCAAGAGAAAGGAGTTTGATAATCTTAAGGTATATGAACGGTTTGACCCATTAGACATCAAGATTACACATAATAGAATAACTGCAATTAATTTCCACCCAGCATTAACAGATAGAGTAATTTCAGCTGGTGATACGTCAGGAAATTTGGGTATATGGGCTGTGGATTCCTCGAAGGATGAAGATTCACCTGCTATAACCATCTTGAAGGCTCACGGTAGAAATATTTCTCGTATACTTACTGGTCCCAACTCTCCATCGAAGATAATTTCTAGTGCATACGATGGGTCAGTCAGACAGTTAGATCTTAATAAACTTGATTCTACAGAATTGGTCTATTTGAGTGATCCATATGAAACAAATGATTATCCTTTGGGTGTCTCAGATATAGCATTCAGCCCAAACAATCCTGATCTTCTCTATTTCACAACTTTATCTGGAAACTTCTATCAACATGATCTAAGAACACCATTCAAATCTACAGAGCTGTCATCTTTGTTAAGGTTACATGATAAAAAGATAGGTTCTTTCACGGTTAACCCAAACTTGTCACATCAGATTGCAACAGCATCTTTGGATAGAACTTTAAGAATATGGGATTTAAGAAATGTATCAAAGAAGAACGCATCATGGTCAGAATTTGAAGACCAAATATCACCTCATGTTTACGGTAATTATACTTCAAGGCTATCTATATCTTGTGTTGACTGGAATGTGAACAATCGGTTAGTTTGCAATGGGTATGATGATACTATCAATGTTTTCAATTTAAGTGGTGATGATAAAAAATATAAACCTGTAATGGAATGGAACTCTAAATACCAACCCTCAGTTCAAGAAAAGAAAGATGATAATGATAGTGACATCCCCCAAAATATAACCCAATTTACCAGGATCAGACATAACTGTCAAACGGGGCGCTGGGTGTCAATTTTGAAATCAAAATGGCAGGTTTCTCCTGAAGATTCAGTTCAGAAGTTTGTTATAGCCAACATGAACAGAGGTTTGGATGTGTTTGATCAAAATGGACAAATATTAGCACATTTAACTGACCGAGAAAAGGTTGGAGCTGTTCCAGCTGTATCAACTTTCCACCCCACTAAAAATTGGGTGGTAGGTGGAAGTGCTAGTGGTAAACTCTACTTAATTGAATAATCTACTTTATTAGTATACGTAATTTCCTTTTATTAGATGTTTATGTAGTCTCGACCTCTGTTAATTTAAGCAGAAGAGGTCATAACTTGCCAGACTCTGATAGCGTTATCAGTGTAACCAGCGAACAAGTTTTGACCATCAGCAGACCAAGCCAAGGAGATAGCCTCTGGGTTAGCCTTACCACCAACAGCGAATTCTGGCTTCAATTCATCCAACAAGGTTCTTTCTTGCAAGTTGAAGATCTTAATACCAGAAGCGGTGGCAGCAGCCAACCAGTATCTGTTTGGAGAGAAAGCTAAAGCGTGGATTTCAGAAGCAGCGTTCAAGGTGTACAAGGTCTTGTTTGAGTTCAAGTCCCACAAGATGATGACACCGTCCTTACCAGCGGAAGCACACAAGGATCCATCTGGAGAGATAGTGATACAGGAAATGTAACCGGTGTGACCAATGAAGTCAGCAACGAGGTTGTATTCACTCAAATCCCATGACTAAAAAAACTGTTAGTATTCTATATTCAGTTTCCGGAGAAGCAAATATCAAAAGTATTCTTCAAATGAATTTAGGAAGCGTAATGATCAGAGATCTTGGTGATTAAAATATGTCTCATTCGAAGCTTTGGGCAACGTCTGAAGTAGCAAATATAGTGAACATCATATCAAGCCCTAAAATTCACAATTGAAGAAATCACAAATTGATACTATCTCTCTAGTTAATAATTTTTAAAAAAAATGTTACTTACCTTAACGGTCTTATCCCATGAAGCAGAGATAACAGTGGAGCTGTTGTCAGCTGGAGAGAATCTGACAGCAGAAACCCAGTCGTTGTGGCTGGTCAAGGTTTCCATACATTCACCAATGGTGTTCCAGACCTTAACAGTCTTATCACGAGAAGCAGAAACAATTTGTCTCAAGTTCTTAGCAATGGAAACGGACAAAACGTCAGACTTGTGACCGACGAATCTCTTGGTACACTCACCAGATTCCAAATCCCACAATCTCAAGGTCTTATCCCAGGAAGCAGACAAAGCGTAAGCACCGTCAGCAGAGATAGTGACATCTTGGACAATGTGAGAGTGACCCTTGAAAGACTTCTTTGGGACACCGTATTGGTCTTCACCACCGGTCAATTTCCAGGTGATCAAAGTCTTATCTCTGGAACCAGACAACAATAAGTCTGGTTGAGCTGGGGTGGTAGCCAATGAGGTAACCCATCCGTTGTGGCCCTCTAAGGTACCTCTCAAAACTAAAACTTCTTGGTCAGCCATTTTTAATGATATATAGTTATACTTGTATTGAAGCTATAGTAGAATCAATCAAATAATGAAAATTTCTCTAGTAAAAGGTTAGCCAATGTTAAAAAAATTTTCAACCCTGCATATTGACACGACATAAATCTAACTGATACTGCATATATTGTGTGTTTTGCAACTTCTCTTCTTCAAAAGTTTGACCTGTATGTACACTTTGTGGAAATACATGTTCTGTAATTAACTACTATATCGTGCTCGGAAATACACACTTAAGAGTGACTGTTTTCATACCGAGTTACATGCAGGTTGTAACTGATACGAAGTCTCTATACGATTGTTGGCGAAGACTAAGATTGATTTAGACGCCATTTAGTGCGAAACCTACCAGTATACATGAATTTTAGGTGAAACTTTGCACCTAACACTCCTTAATAAGTCGCTAAGTTTTTAACGTTAGCGAGGAACCTTCGAACTCCGCGAAGGATTGCATCGCTGCATAGTGTATGGGGTATATTTGTAGGTTAGTTGCATAAACATATATGATCACCCGCACTCTATAACAGCGATATTGACTAACTTTGTATAACAGGGCGGTTAAAGTGCTGGTAGAGAAAGGAATCAAGGAGCTTTAGGGAAGCTAACTGAGCTTCGATATTCATAATAACAGTCGAGATAGGTTTCAAGGGGTTCTTTTAAGGTATAATCAGGAAATCTAGCACTCCAAATATAGCAGCATCATAACATCCAAAGAGAACAGTGGTTAAAATAGTCCATAGTAGAGGACTGGGGTGAATAATTGAATAAAGGAGACCCATATGAGTGTAAAGGGTATAAAAATAGCTGTCATCAGTGGAGGTACTGCTACAAATGATTTAGTTCCTCTCTTCAAGTCACTCGGTGAGCAGACTACGTATGTGTTGCCAATTCTGGACAACGGAGGTTCTACGTCTGAGCTTCTTCGTGTAATTGGAGGTCCTGCAATTGGTGATTTGAGATCCAGGCTTACGAGATTAATTCCTGAAAGTCAGGAGCCGTTACGAAAGTTACTTAGTTTTAGGTTACCAGCACATCCAGAACGAGCCAAAAGTGAATGGAACGAAATTGTTGAAGGTACGCATTATCTTTGGCAGGATATCAAATCTTCTACACGGGAAATTCTTCGAGCATTTCTTGTACATGTGCATGTGGAATTATTAAAGAGGTCCAAACATCAGTTCTCTACACACACGAAAAGGCAGTTCAGATATGAATTGGCAAGTGTGGGTAATCTCTTTCTTACTGGTATTCGGTTGTTTATTGGTTCTTTGGACTCTGCGATTGAACTCTTTGCCAGATTGACAGAAATTGATGTTAATACGTTGGTCCTTCCATGTATCAACACAAACTTTTCATATCATATTAGTGCTTTGTTGGAAAATGGACATATTATAACAGGGCAATCTCAGATCTCACATCCGTCGGAGTCTGGTCCTGCTGTTAATGTTTATCCCCCACCAATTATCAAGACAAGACCACCCACTCCCACTGAAGAACTCACGAGAGAGGATTATTGGGAAAATCACTCTATTAAAAACTTAACATTGAATGCACCTGTCAATGAAGTTGCAACTACAAATATGCAACGGCCAAGTTTAATTGAGTTTGACTCTGAAGATTCCGATGAAGAGAGTGGCAGTGTACCACAATACATTCATCCAGAGTTGAAAAAATCACAGCTTCACTTTACTAAAACAGACGATGTTCGTCCATTACTTTCTCCTATAAAAAGAATATTCTATATTTCTCCTTATGGAGAAGAAATTTGCCCTGCTGCTTATAATAGAGCGACCAGTGCACTTGCTTCTTCAGATGCTATCATTTACTCCATTGGGTCGTTGATGACTAGTATCATTCCAGTTATTATATTGAGGGGGATTGGTAAAGCTATTGCTAGCGACATGCTTGAAAGTGGGAGAAAGAAGAAAAGGATATTGTTACTTAATGGGTGCACTGATAGAGAAACTTTTGGAATGACTGCTGTGGACTTCATCAAAGCCATTGTCGATCTGGCAGTCTATTCAATCAAAGAAACCAAAACAAAATCCACGATTGACATTCATGAGACAGATCCATCTAGAAACTGGACGAACTTTATCACACACTTATTCTATATGAGGGATCCTAAAATATTTGTCGACCAAAACTATTTAGAAAAGGAAAAACACATATCATGCATATCTGTGGAACGACTTAATGGAGGCGATTGTTTTGAATTGCAGGATCTCAAGGAAAAGCTTCACTCTATAATTCATAATAGCTAACGGCTAGTACATTAAAGACTAATTACATGAAATTTATAAATCTAAATATTATAATGCTTCGTAGTATATCCACGTTTAAGGTAACTTAATCATACCAAACCTTAATTAATTCCTCAGAAACTGCTGATGGTGTTAATACACCCAAATCTGTGATCAAGGCGGTGATATACTCATTTGGAGTAAAGTCAATAAGTTGTGAATCCAAGGAACTCTCTTGCTCTTTAGAGTCTTCTTGTTCTTTGTCATGGAAAACGAGTGTATTTGGAAGATCATTTGGAGCCAATGGAAACAATCTGACAAATTTATGAGACTCTGTTACAACATAGAATGGCTTGTTGTTAACTTTGGCCAAACAACCAATCTGATAAGATCCAATATGATTAATTATACCACCACTTTCAGCAACACCTTCAGCACCAACTAAAATCTTATCGATCTTATGAATAACATAACCCACCGCATTATCAACAACAACTGTTACTGGAATTTCTGCTTCTCTAAGTGCCTTAGCCATTAAATTTCCATTACCTGTAGGCCTTGACTCAGTAACAATCACACGAAATCTGATCAATTTTTCTTTCTTAGCCTTTAATAAGAGTTGATGAACAGCACGAGAGTAAGAATGAACCAATATTATATCATCATCCTTGATGAATGGGACACCAAACTCAGCCAGTTTATTTCTAGATTCTTTGGCTCTTTGAACAAATAACTCACCATTTTCAACCAAATTCTTCTTACAAGATTCCCAATCTGAGTATAAATTTGTGTTTCTCAAAACGAATCTCATGAACAAATCACAACCAGCTGAAAGCGAAATTGCATTAGGTATAGAACTTTTCAATGTATGTATGTTTGATTTAACTAAGTTTATTAATTCAGATGAAGTTGAGGGTTGATTCACTCTAAGCATTGTTACTAACGCTTCTATAGCAGCGATAGGCATAGTCATATCCTCATTTTCCCTTAAGAACTTAAGATAAACCTCCTTTATATTAAAACTTCCTCCTGTCATCTTCTGTTTGGCTATATCTAGTTTTAGAAAACCTCTATTAACTAACTATTTGACTTCAAATATAGAAGAGCGATTGATTTTACACGTGAGCATCAAATTTGGATTTTATAAAATACATACTAAAAGCAAAATATTTTTATCTAAAAGAAGAAACTCAAACCAAAGGACTTACTAGGACCTTATTTCATAATGTCGAACGAAGAACTGAATGGAAATTCATTATTCGTTGCTGATGATGTCGAAATGGACGAATCAAGCACAGATGAACCTGTTCAAGAATCCCAGCAGAGTCATGAAGATGAGGACCCTATAATCGATTCTATCCCCCTTGTCATAAGTAAAATACCTTTCCCATCACGTCAGTCACTTCATCTACTTCAATATTTGGGGAAACCAAAGTCCCATGTCATGTCTACATCAGGGATGAAAGCATCAATAAAAAAGGAATCAAACTTTCTTGAAGTCCAATCTCCTATAAATACTCGCAAATTTTATGATAGAGAACGAGCTGAGGAATGGGGGAGCCAAGTGAAATCCAAGAAACTACAAGGTGTAATGAATACCAATAGTGGCGGTCTCTATGCCACTCATTTGGTAAGAGAAGGTGAACATAAAAAGCTCGTATTGATTCCAATTCAAACTACAACCCAATTAAGACCAGCATTTACATATTTAGATGATATTGACGCTTCAAAAGCATTAGATCGAAAGGCAGAGAGTGCGGAATCACAGAAGTCGACCAATGTTCAAATATTGCAAACATCAGCAAAATCAAATAATCTTGTGGTTTCCAACGATGGTTATGGGAATGCAATATTGGGTGAGTCTTTGAAACAGGTTAAGAAATTTGAAGAGGAAGAATGGTCACATCTCATTTGGAAACTGGCTGATGATCCAGATTCTGTTGATCTTAGATCACAACTTAGTTCTGGAGGTGATGGTGTCAAATTAAAGACTGAAACAACCATGGATGATTACCTTACTGCATTAATCGGTTCCTAGACATATTACCAGTATTCTTTAACTGTTATAGGCTTTCAACTGTAAATATAATACAAAACATCTATTTACTCGTAGTATCCGTTAAGTCATAATATAGATAGGCTTTGAAAATACGATGAGGTCACGTGATATCATCTTGCGGCTGAAAATTATATGAAGTAAAGTTGTGATTTAGTAGGATAGAATTGGAATAGATTTCGTTTAAGGAGATATAAATTGAGCCATGGATTCTGAAGATGGCATGCTCCTAAACTTTGCAGTGGGAGATGTTTCTCTCCCACTGAAGTCTTCAAAACTGCTGGTAAAGGTTTCCGGAGGAAGATGGAAAGACAGGAGAAAGCTACAATTATCTTTGCAAGGCAGAGGAAGAAGCAAGAAAAAGGATAAAAGTGCTTCTGGTGTTAATTCTATACCTGTTAAGTCTACTTCTGACTCTTCTGAAGGAAGGCAAGGTGGACTTGAAGCATATAGAAAAAGACCAGGTTATGATCCAAAGGTACATGGGATTAAAAGAGTTAAAGAAGCGTTAGGTGAAGGTGGTGGTAAAGGAAATACATATGTGTCATCTTTATTCACTTCCAATAAGGCAAGTTCTACTTTGCAGCCAACAGCTGCTAAGGATAACCAGTTCACTCCTTCCAATGCTCCATTAAAAGACTCTTCAACTTTTGAAGGACTAGGTTTGAATGAGGTATTAACCAAATATTTGAACGAAACAATGAGATTTAAAGCACCAACTAAAATCCAAAGTTCTGTTATTCCTAAGATTTTAGATTGTCAAGGTGATTTATTCGTAAAAGCCCAGACTGGTTCAGGTAAGACGCTCTCTATTGTTCTTCCGATCATCCATACCTTAATGCTGGAAAAAAGAAACTCAGTTGATCGTTCTTCTGGCTTATTCGCCATTATCTTGACACCTACTAGAGAGTTAGCTACTCAGATATACGGTGTTCTTGAATCCTTAACTAGATGCCATCATCAGATTGTTCCAGGTATAGTTATTGGAGGTGAGAAGAAAAAATCAGAAAAAGCTAGAATCAGAAAGGGTGTGAATATATTAGTTGGTACCCCAGGTAGACTTGCAGACCATCTTGAAAATACAAAAGTTCTAGATGTCAGCCAGTTACGTTGGTTGGTTTTGGATGAAGGAGATAGGTTGGTCGAACTTGGTTTTGAGGAAACAATTACGAAGATTACAGACACTATCGCAACGAATTCTAGAATCTCTGAGACTTCTTCTATGTGGGATTTTATACCTAACACTCGTCTTAATATATTGTGTTCTGCTACAATGCAAAATGTGGAGAAGTTGGGTAATATTGTCTTAGATAAACCAGAAATGATTACTGTTGATAATGCACTGACTGTGGAATTCAACGCCGAAGATATAAATCATGCTCCGGATCAATTAACACAAAGTATTGTAGTTGTTCCTCCTAAATTAAGGTTAGTTACATTGGTGGCTCAATTGAAGGAATTAAGCAATAGCGGAGTCCCCTCTCTGAAGAAAACAATTGTATTCTGTTCATGTTCAGATTCTGTTAATTTTCATTTTAGTGTCTTTACAAGAGATGGAAAGGTCTTGACGACTGCAAAGAATCAAACTGATGGAAGTGATGGTAATGAAAGCAATGACGATGTGGACAATGTTGATATATGCATGAGGATGGCCCCAAAAATTGCAGATGACGTCGCTATTTTCAAGTTACATGGTTCTTTGAGTCAACAATCTAGACTTGCTACCCTTAAGGGTTTCATTGAGAGTAAGGCACATCATTCAGTTTTGTTGTGTACGGATGTTGCTTCCCGTGGTTTAGATTTGCCTAATATATCTACCGTTATTGAATTTGATGCCCCATTTAGCATTGAAGATCATTTACATAGAATCGGAAGGTCTGCAAGAGTTGGTAAGGAAGGTAAGGCGTTATTATTCTTACTACCTGGTCGTGAAGAAGGTTATGTCGATGCTAAGATCAAGGCTGTTCATGCTCACGAAGAAAATTTACAAATTGTTAATTACGAGAACATTTTGAGAGATGGTTTTGGAAAAGATGCAGACGATTCACTGTCTAAAAAGAAGGTCTCTCTGAAATTTAAAAGAGAAGGAGATTGGGATACACATGCTACAACTTGGCACTTGGATGTCGAACGTTGGTTATTGGAAGATGAATCGGCACATAGACTATCAGTACAAGCATTCACGTCACATATTAGAGCATATGCAACACATTTATCTGTTGAGAGAGAATTTTTCAATATTAAAGAGCTTCATTTAGGACATTTAGCTAAAAGTTTTGGTTTAAGAGAAACTCCAAAGAATTTAGGAAGATCTTCTGGTTCTAATAAAGAAGGTAAAGATGCACCTTCTAAAAAAGAGGATTCAAGGAAGAAATTACTTAGAATGGCCAAATTGGCTGTTCTGGCATCTAGCAATGAATTTAATTATTAGTTACTCGAGAATTTATTTTGATTCAAGCTTCATTTGCTTCTAAGTAAGCATAATGCAGCTGCCTGAACTCTTCTATTTTCCATAAACCATGATTCTCTCCTAGTAAATAGCCTATATTTTTTCTCTGGTAATAGTCACTAACGAGTTTAATATTTTCAATGACATCATCTAATAGAATGGCCTTTCCGACTGCTATTGTATCTCCCAAGCCTTGATGTTTTACGTTAACAACATGTATATGAAAATGATAATAAGATGGCTGATAATGGATAAAGACTCTCAATTCATCTCGTTGCACACGAAATTTCTCGCTGGTAACCTTCTTTATTCTCTTTTGGATATCAATCAAAAAACTCAAATGACTATCGTTTAAATCTCTCACACTAGATATATCTTTCCTGTTAACAATACATGTTAAATATAATGAATCCATACTGATACAGTCCCACTTCATGTCTGGTAAAAGTACAAAGCCCGATTCAGGGTCTTTATCGTGAAAAACAAAAGTTTCTGATTCTTTACCTTCAAATAATATGTTGTATACCCATTTAATTCTATCCCCTTTCATGCTTTTTATGTACGGTACTACATATTTGTTGTACATCTCGGGAGTTTCGTTAATATAGTGATATTGCTGGAGAGCATACTTTCTAATATGAGTTTCAGTTGCAGGGTAAATTAAATTCAATTTGGCAGATGGAAATACGTCTAAATCTTGTTTCAATAATGAATTTGACCAGAAGTATACATCATTTTGGTTTATAAGCTTTACATCTTCTAAAAGTGCATCTAGGTCAAAATTATTTGAATCAAAAGCAAAATGTGATCTTTCAAGTGAAATAATAGCAGCTTTTGAATCAATGTCACCAAATAGAACAATATTCTTTGTGGAAGGGTCACTTCTAGCAACTTCCTTAAATTCGAATCGTTTTATAAGTTGTTGAAGATCCATTTTTCTATCTAAATACATTATTTGAATTTTATTAAGAGTTTATTAAGCGCGATTAATATATAGTCTATATTTACTAAGCTGCTAAAGGTATAAACAGGTAAGAATCATTATGATTTGTTTCGTCAATAAGATAATGAGGTATTATTGTTTAGTTGCTAATGATTATCTTCATCTTCAGAGTCATCATCTTCGTTCAAATCAAGGCACACCCAACTAGGCCAAGCGGCCTCTTCTCTTAGTATACTTCTTAGTTTTTCAATCAAAAATCGCTCTACTTTACCAACATTTCTAAGAACATTATATTCTTCTTCACCAATATCGGATTCTATTTTGACCTTTTTTATTATGTCTACTCTCTCTCGATGGTGGGACCCTGATACATAATCCACGAAGTTACCTCCCAGAGGTGCACCAGAGTTCAAATTTGAATCTGAATGGAACGTTGTAAAATAGTCAGAAACATTTTCATCAATATCACATAAGAATGAAATGAATACTGAATTATTGAGATATGCAATTGCAGCTATGGAATGTATAACAAGATCTGTGATATGCAACTTTATTGGTAATGAAATAAAGTGTGGAGAAGGGAAATTGACCAAAAGATTCACAGTGATTTCGGTAAACAAATCCCCATGATAATCAAGTTCAACAATGAATTGAACATCATTCTCACTTTGTCTAGTTTCTGGCTCTATTTTATGTCTATTCCTCAGAATACTATTCGAAGCATTTCGAAATTGATGATTAAGTATATCAGTAGGCGTATCTGTACCATTTTCGGATGATCCATTTAAGTTTCCTAAGCCAACCATGTTGTTGACATTATAATTGTGCAAATAATTCAAACTTCCGGTGTTGCTAGTTTTAAAGAATGAAAAAGGATCCAGAGTTTTTCGATTTAAAGTTGGTGTGGAAGCTCCCATGGAGTCTTTGCTTGATTTCGTTTCTTTATTCAAGGACATTCTCTCGTATATTGAGGTGAGATCCTGTTCATTTCCATTGGAAAGCTCACCTCCCTCGTCTTCATCTTCTGTTTCCTCATCACTACTATCAGAACTGTTGGGGATTCTTCGAGATAACAGTTTTCCTTGTTCCACATCATCACTTCCGTCATCATAGAATTCCTTGAATGGATCTCCAATGTGTCTTATCGTAATTTCTGGAGGAACAGACCCTAAACTAAACTCAGTTACATTTATACTATCAATGTATGATGGCAAAGAAAGTGTCTTGAGCTGATGATCCAAGAAATCCCTAATAGAATCATTTATAGATCCATCCCCAGTTAGTTTCTCCCAATTGACATCAAATGACATCTACAATATCTTCTCTATAGACTTGATTTTAATGAATGCAAACACGCATTTGATAGAACTGAATATAAGCTAGAAATTTGATACCGGATAGAACAGAACGGTGAAGTTCTTGAACATTACACAAAAGTTCACTAAGGAGTATAGTTACAATAAACATTTGAAGGAACATGTGCCAGGATGGGCAGGCTTGAGAGGTTTCCATAAGCAATCTCAGCCCATATCTTTATAACTTGTATCTTATAGATTCCCTTAATCAATTTTTTTTATGCACGGTCATCTCCACAGTTTAAGGGAATATCCGTTTCCGGGTGAAAAATTTTTTAGTATTTTATGTTCCATAAGTAGCTCTAGAGTCATAAAGGGAATTATAGGGCATATTTTCATAGACTTTGGTATTTATATCTCTAGGGCACATTACGGATTATATTTGAGTTAGTCGTTGCTATCTCAAGCCTTTCATTTAAAGTAAATAGGGTATTACTCTGTTGCAGCAAAAGTGCATATCGTGAATCATAGTACCCCATATTGCAATTGAATATTACAATATTTTTTTTTTTTGCAATAAAGAAATAGCTGATTAACTATAAAATTTCTGAAGGTAAAATACTAAACTATGACTGCCTTACAGATTGTTGTTATTGGTGCTGGGCTAATTGGGCCCAGACATGCAACTCATGTTAACAAGAACCCCCACACAGAGCTTTTTGGCATAGTGGATCCTAGTCCGGCATCATTGCAAGTAGCCAAAGACCTCAAGACATCTCATTATTATTCCATAGCTGCTATGATACAGAGTTGTAAGGACAAGAAAATTGCTTATCCTGTTGGTGCAATAATCTGTACTCCAAATCATACTCATATAAAAATCGCTGCTGAGCTTGCATCCCATGGGATCCACTTGTTGATCGAAAAACCATTAAGCTCAAATGTAGAAGAGTCTAAAGCATTAAAAGAATACGCATCTATGAAAGGTGTTAAGATATTAGTAGGGCATCATAGAAGGTTTAATCCCCACATAGTTGAAACCAAAAAGAACTTAGATAAAGTAGGTGATATAATAGCAATTCAAGGATCGTGGATGTTGAAGAAACCCCGGAACTATTTCAATACAGCATGGAGAACAAATAGTAAAACTGGTGGTGGGGTTTTGTTGATAAATTTAGTGCATGATATTGATCTTTTACAATATCTCTTCGGTCCTGTGGACAGAGTTTATGTGGAATTACTCAAGAAGCAGAGAGCTGAATATACAAATGTTGATGAAGGTGCAGCATTCACCATGAGGTTCAAAAATGGTATATGTGGAACATTTATATGTTCAGATAATGTGACATCTCCATTTAATTTCGAAAGTGGGACGGGAGAAAACCCTACAGTTCCATTCCAAGATGATTTAGCTGGATTTTATAGAATATTCGGATCAAAAGGTACCATCTCTGTACCGGATTTGAAGCTTTATCACCAACCTCATGCAGCAACTGATGAAGAGAATTCGTGGCTTCATCCAATAACAACAACCGATTTGGTTGAAAACCGTGAAGAAACATTGTACTCACTGTTACCATTTGATTTACAATTACAGCATTTCACGGATGTAATAGAAGATAAGTCTGTTCCATTTTGCAGTGCTGACGATGGGATTTCTGCCCTATTATGTATCGATGCCGTTTTACGATCTATCGAAACTGGACTTCCTCAATATATAGACGATGTTGATAGTGTGAAGCCAGATTATGAATCTCTTGGCTTGGATAATATTGATCAAATCTATAAAAAATAGAAGGTTTTACGTTTTTACGTTTTACGTTTTTAGGTTTACGAATAAAAGAATATTTTAACAAAATTTGAGGAAAAACGTAACAAATTAGATCTCTTAAACATTTCGAAAGTAAAGAATTTCGACTTACTTAAAAGGATTCTAAGGCTATCAAGAGATCGTCTTATAATCCTCCCTTAAGACTCTAAACGAGAGTTTACAGTGAGTTTGAAAGTTATTTTAGAATAGAATTCACAGGACAGCTATAAATAGAGGAGCTATATTTGTTAACCGTGTGGATGTTGCACAGAAATCAATTGTTTCGAAAAAATATCTGTCACCAAACTGGCAGTGTCAATTTTGGATAGATAAGATGATTCTCTGGAACTGCTATCAATTGACAGTCCAGATTATTTTGGATGCAAATCATAGTCTCTATATCAGGATAAAGTAAATACACAATGATCACGTGAACAATCAGCTGACCTACAAATTTAATTATTACACTACCAAACTTGCGTAGGACATGAACCAGTAAAATATCGATCAATTACGCATTACATAGGCATCATCAGAGAAGTGAATATTGTACATCTTGGTCATAGTGAAAAATGTCTAAGTTCATATTGCCTAGTACCTTAAGAGAGTTAAGGTTCCACTTGTCTCAAACTGGAGATGCTTCCGTTCCTTTGAGAAAGTTCTTGACCAAAAACTATCCAGCATTGAAAACTCAAACAAAGCACCATTTACCAATTTTAATCAGAGAAAGTTTTGGTATCCCACCAAGCTTAACAGCTAGATTCGAGAAAGGCCATGAAGTGAAAACTAATTTGGAGGGGTTAGACGAGGCAGGAATCGAGAAAGCCTTCAAGAGCTTGTTACAGAAATAGATCCGTCAGCGTTCATTGCATGCTAGCGAATAGTCATTTGGGAAGCTTTCCTTCAACTGTATTCTTCAGCCACTTAAACATTGTACATCATTCGGTATTTTACCAACTACATACTACACGACAATACAATACAATACAATACAATAATTTTAATATATGAGATTGTAGTTATAATACCAGTTAATCTTCACATTTAACCTATTCAGGACTTACAAACTGGAAACGAACTCCAAGAAAGGTTAGAAAATCTATTATCATATGGCTCTTTTATCGATCCACTTGATTTATTAACAAGATCATTTCTTCAACAACAGGCAAGAAGTGTTTAATGTGGGATGTGTTTGATACTATAGCTCTCTATATTTCTTTTGTATATCTTCCAAATCTACAAGCAAGTATATCAACTACTCAAGAATGCCCTTCAACAATTAGCTAAGTACGCATAGGGCAACACTCTTCCAGGTTGCAGAAGTTCACTTACCTATACTTCAAAAATATATGTACTGACATTATTACGTAATAATTTTCACAAAATTACGTCAGCAATTGTCAAACATAATATGGAAACAATAAAACTAAAATATGTCACAGAATTTCATATCGCAGTGTACTGTTATTGTCTGCTAGCAATCAAAACGGATGATTATATCTGTGAAGTATACAAATATTGATTTCTGAATAAAAGTTTACCCATCAGATAATCATAATGGTTGGATTTTTCTCTTCCAGAAAGGTAAGTTTTGGACTCCTTCAATTGTTTTGAATTGGATGGCAGCCATATAAATTATTGATCCTTAATAGATACTAACAACTACAACAACAGAAGAGAGACTCATATCAAGGGTTTGCCAAGTACAATGATGAATACAATACATACCAGCAATCTCTTATTAGCAACGGAAGCAATGGGATTACCAGAAGCCAATCAATGTCAAATGGAGCAGGTCAAGCAGCTGTAGCAGCTTTGCGGCTCCATAGTCGGCCTGCTGATGAGCTGTTTCAACCTCAAGGTCGAAACAATAGGTATTCAACTGGTAGTAATATTGGTAGATCGAATTCCATGAGATTATATAGTTACCACCCAAGCGCTTCTTACACTGCTGGTCAAAATCCCGGAACGGCCTCATTGCGACTGAACTCCTTGCGTGGTCCCACAACTTATAATAACAGATTGCATTCATTGAACTCTCAGACGATTCCAAGGGTAAATCGAGCAAATAGAATTAACGAAAACCCAGAATTTGAAGACGGGGAGGTTGTAGTCACAACAACGACTACTAAAGTTCTTGATTCAATGGGTAGAACGACTTCAATCACTACGAAAACCGTGAAGACATTACCGGATGGTTCAAATATAATTGAAACTACCACCAAAAATATCTCTAGAAGCAACTCATTGAGAGATGGTTCAAGAAGTAACTCCATGAGACATAATTCTTTACTATCTAATGGTAATTCAAATGTTGTTAATCTCGGAAAAATAGACGAAGCTTTACAGGATTTTGACTACAACTATGAATTAGATAATCTGAGATTAGATTCGAATCCTCCAGCTCTTAATTCAAACAACAAATTAGGTTCCCCAATATCCGAACACGCACAAATTTCAAAGAGCAACACAGATGGTCGTACAAATTCGTTGACACATTACCCTAAGTCCATCTCAAGCTTAGAATCTTCTCCCCATAAGCCATTGAAGTCAATATTAAAGAACAAGCCTGATAGCGAAGACCCGGAATTAAAAGATGGCCAAATTTCACCCCGTCTAAGTACCCTTGATCATCCTTACAAGCCACTAACAAAACCATTATCAAATCCCCCCCTGTTGAAGCCACCAATGACTCCATCTGTAATCAATAACCATTCAACGATCAAGACTAACATTCAAAGTCAAATCTCTCCAAATCTGCAGGCATCTTACAGAAATGAACAGAATGTTAAATCTAATTCTTCTGTTCTATCCCCCTCATCAGGCTCTATAAAGTTCGCAGAAGAAGCTGAGACCATTCCTTATTATCAAAAGGAGGAGCCAACTGAAGCTGAAATGTATTCTAAGGCGTTGGAGGTAGCGATGAAAAAAGTTTATGGTAATAGGAATGCAGGTGAAGTTGCTTCAAACCAACAGCCCCCTCTGAAGCACAAAAGTTTGAAGGAAAAACTTGCACCAAGTACTACATTTTCTATGGCACATCATAATAGTAAACCCGAGGACACTTATAGTGGGATTCAGGATAATTATACGTATGCTAACCACCACAAGGAATTCATAGGTCATTCTTTAAGAGATGGTGATTTCCTGAAAGCAACCTTGAAGGAAAGAGCTAAGGAAGAGAAAAAATTGAAGAAAAAATCGCAGGCAGCTGAAAAGATAGCTAAGAAAAATGCACGGGATGCAGAAAAGACTTCTTCAAAAGAGCTGAGAACAATTAAAGATAATGAACATAGTCCGCATGATGATTCCTCTAATGTCCCCAAAGCTGAAACTCAAAATATTTTGGAGAATGCCGATCCTACAAATCACGCTTTGAGAGCCTCGCAAATTGCTGGCGATGTTTCCAGAAGTAACCTTAATGCAACGGAAAAGAAGTTGTTAGAAAAGAAGGAGAAAAAACAGGAGAAAAAGAATAAATTTATTGGTTACTTTTTTGGTAAGAAAATCCAGTCAGAACAAACAGATGACCTTAAATCCGAAGAAACTAAGAAAAATAGCTCAGTTGTTACTCCTAATTTTAATTATAATTCCAGCGAACTTAAAAAGCCCATATCACCCGAGTTTGAGAACCATGAAATCTCACACCAAGATGGCTTTCAAACAGATAATGTACCTGAGACCGAGAGCCATGAACCTCCCAACCAGGTAGCTGGCCCTCAAACAGACAATGTGCCTGAGATTGAAAATGTAGTTAAGAATAGTGAAACACAGCGAGGTGGAAATGAAACCGATACAGATGTGCTGGTATCTCGTAATAAACTGTTATTATCGCATACTAATTCGATGGAGACCGCAAGATCTGAGATTCCTGAGATTGTTGAATCTCCTAGAATAGGGAATGATAATAAATTTTTGAATGAATCGGCTTTGGAGGAACAAGCTACAAATCATGACTTGAGTCATACATATGAACACAATGCACACAGACCCTCCACTATAGATGAAAATACTGCTCAATTTAGACAATCATTGGAAGAATCACCAGATTATGAATATTCGGGCGGTGAAAATTACTCTCCGACCGATGAATCTTACGTTCAAATTGCTCGACCAAGTATTGGCAATGAAGTAGTTGACCAATCTGATATTCCAACTAGAGATTTAGTATCAGATGGTAATTTCGAAGACGCAAAATCTGATGGTAATCACAAAGATGAGCATACTGAATCAAATCTTGATCCTAATGTACATGCTAACGTAAATCCAGTTGTACCAATTCCTTTCTCCTATGCAACTACAAGTAGTATGCACGAAACTGATACCAGTGAGAATAGTGCAAAGAAAGACTTGATTAATGAAAGTGATGATTATTCACCAGTTAAACATGACACTAATTTCATTCCTATCAAGGAAGAAGAGGATCCCACGAGTGCTCCATTGAAGGTCTACGAGGCGCATGATTATAATATCGAAGATAATAATTTGGGTATATTGGAGAGTAAGGATGATCAACAAAACCACGAAAAATCTTCTTTACCTACTGTTACAAGCGACAAGTCGACGATTCCAACCCATTCGACAGCTCGCACCGACCATAGTCAAGTACCAATAGTTGAAGTTCCGGCTGCAGTAGAAACAAAAGGTAAAGGTAAGAAAGTAAAGAAGAATAAAGAGAGCAAATTCAAACAGAGAATTCTCAAATACTTTATTCACAATTATGACGTATAGTTTTAATTCTGGGATAATTGGATCGTATTTTAATTTATTTAACTCTAATTATGGGCTGACCCTAATGTTAGCTTTTTCATTATGTTACGTACTTGTATAAAATATTATGTCTATCATTTAAAGATCAGAACTCCTTGAAAGAGGAGATTCTTTTCTAATTTGAAATAATCTTAATTTGAGAGATGAAAGAAAGGAAACCAGTTCCTGTGGGACTTTTACCTCTCCTAATGGCCGGAAACCACAATCTTGGGAATTTATAGAGCTTCCTCGGGGACGAAGGCCATGCTTATAGGGATGTCTCTCATTCATATTATGATTATATGTAATCAAATTGAAATGTGGTTTTTGGCTCGCCCTAAATACGGCAGTATATTTTGTATTCTTGAAGTTGTGACATAGACTAAACCCATCAAGTTCCAATTGCAGCCTTCTTTCCTTCTCTCTTGTACTTTCATCGTACATGTCAGAAATATCTGACCAATCTACCATGTCATTTCTAAATGAACCCAAATACTTTTGGAAACCTGTTCCATTTGGATGAGAAGCATTCTCGTTTTCTGTAGTCAATATTAAACCATTTCCATCTTGCAGAGCAGACAGAATAGATATATGTGCTGAATGTGTTTCCGATACAGATTCTATGCTACTGAATGATATTTCTGGGGCTTGGCTTTCTGCAGTTCTACTTCTAGAGGTCCTGTGCCATAGCTGGCTAAGCCGATGTTTTATACGGTCTCTCTTTCTTGGGCTACTACTGTGTGTACTGGTAACCTCCGTCGAAGGTGCTGTTGTTGCGGAATATGGGAATGACAGACGTCGTCTCGATGATGCAAGCGAACTTTCTGTTAAATCGTCTCCAGGAGGTTTTAGAGTTGGCGTAGATATTGATGCAAAATGTTGCGACCAACCACCAAAAGGTTCCAATCCTCTATTTTTTCTCATATTGAAAGTCACGTCACAGTACAGACATCTAAAACATTTATGGTTGAATGTATATGTCGACACTTATCTATCTTTTGACGTTGTGGACGTAAGTGGTGCAAATGCTTAAGTGTCTGCCTATACCTGCCACAAGTGCAACATTTTTGGGAAAAGTACGACAAATTGAAAACTTCATTGTGGCAGATAAAGAGGAGTTGCATTAACTTTACAGTAGACATTCTCGTCTATTCTGTAGAGATTTTTATCGCAGCTCCAAGAATATCACTCATACTATAATCTGAACAACAAATAATGTCTTAAGCATTCTCAAAAATTAGTGAGAACTTTAAATAACCTTCTTAAATTTTCTAGTGATGAGGTTATGTGAGTTTTTTGCAGCTATCTACAAAGACGAAAAAATTATGGCAAAAGCTGTCAATGTATAGGGAATTAAATCATGTATCTCAGATTCAAACCTTTTATTCTATAATTTTCCATTTAATCAAGCTTTCGTGGTCTTACAAGAATTTCACTTCATAATTTCCCAAAACTACTTTCATATTATCGCCGTTATAACAAATTTCTACAAAGAAAACCAATCCTTAAGCATATAGTAGTTAGTCCCCAAATTAGAAGAAATGTACTATATTTTCAGAACTAGTAATAAAGATTGGACAGATTACTGAGCTTAACAAGGATTTGAAAGCAAGAACCATATCAATTGAAATTGTTCATTTTATTGGTAAAGGGAGCTCCTTCCATATACCATTTTCAGTCCATTGAAATACACAAAGTCAAAAACTATAAAGATAGTTCATAGATAACATTGTTACTTACTGAAATATATCTTCAGAGCTATCCCTGAACTAAGATCTGTAGAATCTATGGTTTAGATTGATATCATTATATGCAGTCCGGATTTCATCACGCATAACCAATATTGGTTATAAAAGTCTTCTTATGAAAAATAAACTGCTAAATGGGGATAGCTCTCTTTTTCACAAGTATATAATCATGGAGTGAAATAATAGTGTTAACATTGTGATATCCTCCATCCAATTGCTGTTATTATTAAGAAGCTTTTGTTAGTAAGAAATCAAAATCTAACTGACTTTTGCTTATCGGCAGGCTCCTGTGAACATTTCTGATATTCGCGATATTAGTAAAGTCTAATCTATTTTCACTGTTGGGGCAAGTTTAACATAAGCATAATATAATTTTGTAAGAATTTTCTCTGATCCATGACTACTCTTGAGGATGACCAAGAATATAGGAATGAAAACTCTTATTTGAGTTTTCCTCTGGACTACGAAGGTGAATTGGCTTCCAGAATGATGACTACTATGCGTATGAACAATGATGATCAGTATTTGAAGAAAATATTCTCAGACTTATGCTTGTCTTGTCGTTCGGGGGATTTTGAGACAACTGACTTTTTATTATCTACGCCCGGTCTTGATATCAATCAAGTGGATGAATGGGATTATTCTCCGTTAATCTTAGCATCAATCTGCGGACATAGGGAAATAGTCGAATTACTACTTAATAGAGGTGCTGTATGTGACAGAGACACTTTTCAGGGTGCTAGATGTGTTTACGGAGCATTGACTGATGAAATTCGAGATCTTTTATTGAGTTTTGATATTTCTAAGAGCGTTGATCTGTCACAACCATTCGCGAGTCACATATCTTCACTACTAAATCCAATTAATGGAATACATACTAAAGATGTCATATTTCACTTTCGTCAGGAACATGAATCTATTAATGAGGACAAATTCATCGCACTTAACAGGTTTTTACTAGCTGCTAGAAGTCCGTATATGGATAAGATGTTTAGAGGGGAGTGGAAAGATGCCCCAATTATAGATTTACCATCTACAGATCTTGCAGCATTCAAAGCTATAGTAGATTATATTTATTTAAAAACTGATACAATACCTATAGATCTGGATGCGATAAAACATAATTTGAGGGAACTTGCAAAGCAATACCAATTGAATGACTTGATCCAAGGAATGGATATGATAAAAGAAGCAAGGAGCGATAAGCAAAAGGCAAAAATCAGACACGATATATCATTCATGCTTATAGAGAAAGCAAGACGAGATATGGATGATTTTTTGGCTAAGAATGTCTTAAGACATAGGTTAGAAACCAGGCTTTCATTGAATGAAGATGGGGATCTCGAAGATATCGAAGATATCGATGTTAGTTCACATATTAGTGATTCTCAAAAAATTGGAATTTTGAATGCTCCTTCTATTCCAGATGTGGTGTTGGCAGCAATTGATGAAGAGTCTGATTCAATTGTGTTCTACCCTGTAAATAAATCCATAATAGCACGATCTGAATATTTTGAGACCATGATGAAGTCTGATATATTTCTATCTTCACTTCCAGAGCCTCCATTACATAAACATCTCACATCTCAGGATGGAGAAACATCAGTGGAGATCTTGAATAGAGGGCTCATGTCTCATTGTGACCTTCCTGTCATTCAAATCTCGTCAAGCTGCACTGATGCTGAGGTTGCAGAGATTATCATGTCTTTTTTCTACCATGATGATGTGAAGAACATTCCATTGGATTTAAGTGTTGATTTGCTCTTTGCAGCAGATGAACTATTCTTAGAAAAACTCAAGTCAATGGCTGCGGTATCAATAACGACTGCTATTTCGGACTTTAAATATGAAATATTTGAATCACTTAAAGACACCTTTGGTTACGAAGCGTATGATTTGATCAGAGCATCTTGGAGAATTACTTGTGAGAAGGTTGAACAGCATATTACTAAATTGATTGCATTTAATTTAAAGGAAATTTGTGATCGGTTTGATGAGAAGGAGAAACTTCGTATTCTTATCCATGAGAGTGCAATGCGTATTGAAGAGAGACAAGATACCGATACCATCGAATTAGTTGATGATATCAGATACTATCTAGGTCAAAAATATGCAATTGGTGATAATGTGAAGGATTTTGTGGCCCTTGGAAATACCATTGGAGGAGGAAAGGACCCAGATCCAGAGGATATTCTTATTGTAAAGAACTCTATGAAAATGTATGAGAGAGATAATGATTTGATTGATGAACTTTTAGCTGAGTTAGGATTAGAAGCATAATTTTGGTAGTTGTATTTTAGTTTATAGATATAAAGCTTGCATATATAAATTTTCAATTGTTATATCTCTCTAGCTTTAATTTTTGAATATTGATTCTCATATCAGTATTGTGATGAAAAAAAAAATATCAAAACCTTCTCTTCGCATCGCAAGAAAATTTATTTCATTAAAGATATTAGTATTAACAACGATCTAAGATTAAATCTGGAAGACAAAGATGTCACTTAACAATCCAGATGGAGGTATTCCTATATCTAATGACTTGTTAGAAGAGAGATTATCAAAGATAAGGGCTCAGATCAATTCTAAGTTAGATAACCAAAAAAACTTAGCTGTGATCTTATCTGCTGTGGAAGAGAACATAGAGGAACAAAAGAATGAAAAAACTCCTGTTGTATACTTTGTATCTTTCTTATCATTGTTAGATCAATCTATAAAAGGTGATAAAATTATTGACGACAATATTGCCACTACAACAGCATATTTTTTGGATATAGTATTCCCATTTACACCAAAACCATTATTACAATCTAAATTTGGAGATATTTTAGTCAAGTTAGCAGTTCCTTTGACTAGTTCTGAGTCTGCTGCTCCACTTATAAGATCTACTATTGGTGCTTTGGAAAGTTTATTGTTAGCACAAAACTACCAACAATGGACTTCTTCTGGAAATGTATCTCCCAAGCGTGCCCTTGTGGGTTTACTCGAATTATCTTTTGATGCTAGGCCTAAAGTCCGCAGAAGAGCTCAGGAGGCTGTGCATAAGATTTTAGATAATCCTCCAACATCCCCATCTCCTAGTCATGTTGCTTCACCTTTAGTAGGTGAATTGGCATTGAAGAAACTTATTACCCTTCTCGAAGAAAGTAAAAAATTAGGTAAGAAAGGTAAAAACACTGAAAAGGCTTCTGAAATAATACATGCTTTACAATTAGTTGCTTCCATAACATCTGCAAATGCATGGCCAGCTATTCACATTGAACCATTATGTGATGTTCTTCTTGACATATCAAAGGCATCAGATCAATTTCTTGTATCTTCAGCATTCTCTGCCTTTGAAGGTTTGTTTCAGTCAATGGCTAATATCATTGATATTGAAAAGTTCACAAAAGTTTTGGATATTATCTTTGAATTGAAACCATCTGTAAACGATACTCATTTGGCTGCATCTTGGTTGGCTGTTGTCGCTAAAGCACTCGAAAGTTTTGCATCATTATCACCTGAAAACTGTTTAAAACAACTACCAACTTTTATTCCTATCATATCACAGTATTTGGCTTCTCAATCAAAGGATATTTATTATTCTGCATCACAATGTTTGATTGCGGTTATTTCTCAAACAATCCCAGATAAATTTCTTCTTCAGCCAACTGTCGATAATGGAGTGACAGAAGACTCATATGAACTTGTTGATGATACTGTATCATATTTAGCCACTTATTTTGAAAAAGAACTTTTGACAATCAAATACCAACATGCAACAAAGGACATATTGGAAGTGATAACTGCATCGATCCTCAAATTAAGAACTCGTTGCAATCCAGATTTCTTAGGTACTCTTGAAGTAGTTGGACAGTGGCGTACTAGTGAAGCTGACACATTCCCATTTAACAAAGAAGCCGAAGATTTGATTGCTGCTTCCATTTCAGCTATGGGTGCAGAAGTTGTTTTGGGTGTTTTACCTCTTAATTTGAGAAGCTCAAATCAAACCGGAAGAGCTTGGTTGCTTCCCTTATTGAGAGATAATGTTAGATTTTCAGAATTAGGTTTCTTCAGGAAGGAGATTTTACCTTTAGTAGATTTCTTTGAAGAGAAAATTTCAAGTAACGATAAGAAAGAAACTTTCCATAATCAAATTTTTAAAACTATCATTGACCAAATTTGGTCTCTCCTTCCACACTTTTGTGATCTCCCTAAAGATCTCAGGGTTGATTTTGACGACTTCGGTGCATTGTTAGCTGATTTACTGTATTCAAAAGTTGAATTAAGAGTTCCAATTTGTAATGCATTCAAGGCTTTAGTTGAATCTAATTTGGCTTACAGTCGTGGTGCATTGGAAAATGACTTATTAATGCAACAGCAATTCAGTATTGAAGAATCTAAGAAAAACTTGGAATTCTTAGCCGAAAAATCATCTAAAATATTGTCAGTGTTGTTCAACATTTTCACTTCTACAAAGTCTGAATTAAGAGGTTTGATTTTGAACACCATTGATGTATACTTGCAAATAACACCAACTGCTGACCTCGAAACAACTTTCGACAAGGTTTGTGGTTTGTTGAAAAACTCTATGGATGAAGAAGCTAAGACAGAGATTAGCCAATCTCAAAACAAGAAAGATCAATCACCTATGAGTGTTACAATGTTAGATCTTGTTGTAGCAATGGCTAAATATGTTCCAAGTTCTTCTCATAATGCACTCTTTTCCATTTTCACTTCGACTGTTTCTGCGAAAGACAACTTACTTTACCAGAAGAGAGCTTATAGAATCATTACTAATTTAGGAGAAAGTGAACAAGGGGTTTCAGCAATTCAAACATTCATTGTGGACATAATCAACGTGTTGGTTCAACAATCAGAATCTTCTCACAATTCTGCAAGAGCATCTCGTCTTGCGGCTATTCTGTTAATATTAGACTTGTTACCAGATTCTTGTTTATACTTTGTTCCATCAATCCTTCAAGAGATCATAATATCTACGAAAGATGTTAATGAAAAATCAAGATCCCTTGCTTTCAGTACATTGACTAAAATGGGTCACTTAATGGCTAAAGGTGGTCTGATTGACAACAGTAAGGTTCCTGGTTTCCCAGAAGATGCCGAGTCATCGGTTTCATCTTTAACCGAATACTTTACCATGGTTAGTGCAGGTTTAGCTGCTCAATCTCCACACATGATATCTGCAACTATAACTGCACTCTCATGTTTGGTATTTGAATTCAAAGATGACCTTTCAACTGATATGCTCCTAGAAATTTCCTCTACTGTTGAATTATTCTTGACTCATAACTCTAGAGAAATTGCAAAATCTGCCATTGGCTTTGTAAAGGTCGAAATCTTATCCTTACCGGATGATTTTGTTAGAGCAAACCTTAAGGACATGCTTGAGAAATTGATGAAATGGTCTCATGAATATAAAGGACATTTCAAATTGAAAGTTAAGCATATTTTAGAGAGGTTGATTAGAAAATTTGGTATCGAGACTATTGAACAAGCAATTCCTGAAGAAGATAGAAAGCTTATCACAAATATCAGGAAGGCTAATAACAGAGCAAAGAATAAGAAACAAGAAGCTGTCGCTTCTAACGATGGTGAAAAGAAGTTTATTTCAGCCTACGAGCAAGCCTTGTATGACTCTGAAGATTCTGATAATGAACAGGATGACGATTCCAATGAAGGAAAGAAGAAAGCTAACCAGTTCATTTTGGACACTGGTGATGAACCTCTTGACTTGTTGGATCGTCAATCAATGGCTCATATTTCTTCCTCGAAGCCTAAGTCTGTAACTAGGAAGGAAATAGCTGCCAAAATTTCAGAGTTCGAGACAAAGAACGGAAAATTGGTTATTGATGATGCTAATGAAGATCCATTAGCTGGAAAGGGATCTGGTATTGATGCATACTTAGATGCTGTTAAGCAAGCCCCAATTAGAGGCCAAAGAAACAAGCTTAAGTTCAAAAAATCAAAGAACAATGACGATGATTTCGATGATGCTGAGGATGATGAAGAACCAAAAAATAAACAAAAATCACAACCAAAAGGTTTCATGGGTAAGAAGTCAAAGATTTCAAAGCCTAAGAATAAATTTAAAGCTAGAAAGAAGTTTTAAATAGGCATTTTAATAGTACTTGTAGTTTCCAATAAAAAGTTATTAAATAGAAAATTATCATATGACCTGTATAAAACTTTTTTTTGCTCAATATTGAAAAGATGGACATTGAAAAAACTAGATTAAGACAAAGGTTAAGAGTAACAACCAATAATGTCGGCAAAGAGTCCTTTAAAAATCCGATTGGCAAGATTTGGAAGAAGGCACCAACCCTTATATAATATTGTTGTGGCTAATCGCAAGTCTGCAAGAGACAAATTACCTATTGAAGTTTTAGGTACATATAATCCAATATCCGTGCCATTGTCTCCTGAAGAAAAGGCATCAGGTGTGAAACCATATAAGCATATCGAACTTGATTTCGACAGATCCAAATATTGGCTAGGTGTTGGTGCTGAAGTATCAGATAGAGTGAACTTCTTGTTCAAAAAGGCTGGATTATTACCTGAAGAATGGCCAAAACCAAATAAACTTTCTCAACATGTGGATAGGCCTGTTGTAAATGAATTGAAGACCTTGTTAGAAGAGCTGAAGGATCGTATTAGGAAAAGAGAATAAGTTTGAATCTTGTAAATAAGCATGTATATTAATAATATATCATTTCATCAAACTTTGATTTAATACTTATGACGCTTTATATGCCAAGGGAATATTTTACATTTCCTGCAATTAGGTTTAGGCTGAGTACCTAATCCATGAAAGAATATCGATTTAAATATCCATCTGGAATTCTTGATTTTCTTGTTACTTAATGAATCTATCTCGTGGAATGTTGTTGATTTTGTGACCGTACATAAAGGGAATTCCTCCTCAAAAGTACGGGTGCTCTCAATCTTGACTGTAGTTTCATCCTTGTTGTTAGGAGGGTCAAAAAAAGCCCTTACCCATTCGGGTTCCTTTACCTGCTTTTTGAGGTGATATTTGTAATTGCTGTTATCGAATATCTCCGGTTGGTTCCCTGAAATTTTGATAACTGTCTTTTTGGATATGTCACCAGAATATTCCTCTATTGAAATCACCTCATTGAAATGCTGATTATAAATTCTAACCAAAGGCTGTATTTCATATCTCAACTCATTTATATATGGATCATCTATAATTTTTCTGAGTATCGATTTCAATGTCAGTTTATGTTCTTCGATTAACGAATCTGCTTGTGTAAGGTTTGATACGACAGCATTGAAGTTCTTAATGTATAGAGTTAAGTTGAAGTCTTTTTCATAGATGCTAGAATTGAAAATCTTTAAAATTGTTCCTGATAATTGACATTTGCTGATTACCGCAAAAAGGCATTGGCTCATTTCATTCAAATGGCTGCGAGCTCCAGGATGAAGAGGGGCATTAACTTTTAAGAAACTCTTTGTAAGTGAATTGTCATTCTTGTTTACTCTTGCTGAAGACTTTAATCTTTTGGCCTTGGATACTTTGAATGTATCTTGATGTCTAAAAATATTGATTGGAGTAGTTTCTTCATATTTTAGACATTTTAGCTGTAAATTTGTAAAATGTAAAATTATAGCAGAAGTGATAGTGTCATCAATATTCAGCCCAATATCAGATTGAGAATGATGATAGATCCACAACAAGAGTTCCAGGAGTCTTTCTAATATATGACTTTTCCTAACCAGATCGTATGCAGTTTCAAACGTTAAAGAATAGGGTTCAAGAAATGAATCAAGAACTAGTGCCTTCAAAATTTTACTCATTCTTAACAGTAGAAATGCTGCAAAATCCACCTCAGATATACCATATTGCTTAGATAGAGTCAAAGAATCTCGTAAGAGTCCATATATCTCCATATATTCACGTGGAAGCTTATTTAAATCATATGGTGCCTCATCAATTATCCAATCGATTTTTGCTAAACTAATCATGAATTTTTTAATAGGAGGATCATTGAACTGCTCCCTCAATGTACGACTTGTTGAATAGATGGTACTAATGTTTGAATAACTCAAGTCCATAGTGTGTCATTATCAAGATTCATTTTTCTAAGGTAAACTACTCCTCTACAATTAGACTGCAAAATCTAATTTTCGCTTGTGGTCCTCACCACAAAAATTCATAGAATGTTCCTACAATTTATTGACACTAATAGATTAATATTAGTTATAATTCCAATGATTTTAAGAAATACTATTTGTTTTCTATAACTAAGCTAGCTTAATCGAATAAACCGAAACCCATGTCATCATCGGATTCGTCTTCAGCTTCTTCTTCTTCAGCAGCAGCACCAGAAGAAGCAGCAGCAGCTGGAGCAGCAGCAGCGTAAGCTTCTGGGTTAGCCAATCTATCCTTGATAGCTTCAGAACCTTCAAAAGTGTAGTCAGTAGCAACAGACAAAGCCAAGACGTTCTTGTAGTGGTTGACGATGGAGTGACCAACAGATGGCAAGGTTGGGTAACCAACAGCCAAAGAGATGGAAGCAATGACGTTGATGGCGGAAACAAAGTGACCAACCAATTCATCATCAGTGATATCCAAGATGGAGGATGGGAAGACTTGACCGTTGTCGTAAACTTGAGCAACAGTCAAACCATAGGTGAATGGAGAGATGTTCAACATGTTCAACAAAGTAGCTTCGGAAGGACCAACTCTACCTTCGGCCTCAACGACCTTAACATCGGAAACAATTTCAATGGTACCTCTGGCAATCTTGGTTGGGACACCTAAAGCTTGGAAGAAAGAGGTCTTACCTGGCTCCATACCGGTGTTACCAGCTGGGACCCAGACATCCTTTGGAGCAACAGCACCGGCCTTAGCTGGAGCAGCAACAACGTTAGAAAGAATGGTTTCTCTGATTTGCTTCAAGTCACCGTTGGTGAAAATGAAACCAATGTTACCCTTAACGTATGGCAACAACTTCTCGTACTCTGGCAATTCTGAGATGAAACCTCTCAAAGCTCTTCTGACCATGGTGTTCTTACCCATCAAGACAACAGCTTCACCTCTCAAAGCCTTTCTGATTTCGTGCATTTGTTGAGAAGAGACATTATCAACGCCAACGACGAAGATAGACTTGTAAGTCTCAATCAATTCTCTTAACTTGCTGAAGTATTGAACTTTCTTTTCACGAGTACCACCCATTTCGACTTATTATTTATTTACTGACGATAGGAATATTTAATGGTCCCAGTAGTTGTTTTCTAACTAATCTGTAGAAAGATGATAATGAAGTTCAGTGAAAAATCTAACTACTGGCATTCCGAGAGAGTATTCAAAATTTTCACGAATTAATTGTTACACAAAAACAAAAATAAAGCCCTTCCACTTTACACGTGATCAGATATAAACAGGAATACATACATACATATAATATACTTTACATAGTTAGATTTAAATCACTAAATCAACCATAGTTTTTGAACTCATACCCACTACTTACAAATGAGTTTTTGAGGAATACTTCCCAGATCTTGTCCAACTTTTCTGGATTTTGAGAGGATACCTGATCTACCAGTTTTTTTTTGTTGCGAATTGGTTTACCTAACAATCTAGCAAACTTGATCCATTCCTCAGTGGTCAAGTTCTCCATATTGTAGATATCATCGTCTGTCATGTATTCTATTTCATAACCGAACTTCTTCTTTCCTTTATTAATTTTCTCCAAGTCGGCGTAATACAGCACGTACCTCTCAGGAGTGAAGACTTGAGGAACAAATCCAGGCCCAAGAGGTAACTTCGATGGCATCTTTGGGGGAAAAGTCTTATCTCTCTTCTTCTTCTTTTTCTTGTTCTTCTTTTTTTTCTTTTTCTTCTTCTCAATGCTAATATCATGCTCATCTTCATCTTCGTCACTATCGCTGCTATCTTCTTCGTTATCGTACTTTTCGAATGTCTTCATCATGTTATCTATACCGACAAAGAACTTGTCCCAAGGTTCATATTGGACTGTGGAATCTTCTAGTAAAGAGTCTATATTGGTAATATTATATTCCCAGACTCTTAAACCAGGATTGAAAGTAGGCACAACACTGCTACTAACATGCACAACGGAGTATCTCTGACTATGTTCTCCACTCTTCTTCTTTCCCTTGATACTAGCATATTGTTCTTCCCTCAATGATTCCATATATTTGACCTTGTTCTTGGGGATACCCCCTTGAATATTAATTTCTGAACCGAAAGAACTTCCCTGCAACGGCTTTGTCTCTTCGTCATCATCATCGTCATCATCGTCGTGATCATCGTCGTCATCATTATGGTCTCCATTATTGTTACTGATGTCAAATGACGTTTCGAAAACATATTCGGCTCCATAATCATCTTCGATCGACTTGTACGCAGCCACTGAATCGAGAGTGATGAAGTGGTTCAAATTCATGTGTCCATAAAGACCTCCAATAATGACATCTCTATACTCATGAGTCCAAGCAATATACTTTCTCAAACAAGAAATATCATAATTCTTTTCATTGGGAGGAACATGACCCGTAAGCCAGACTTTCATTCCACGGGTTCTCATTTCTTTTAAAACATAACCGAGCCACTCGAACAATTGATAACCCGGCTGCTTTCTATTGTCACAGTGGTCAACAAGCGGGTTTGACTGGAAGAGGTATAATGTATTAATAGATAACACAGCAAGATGATTAGGTATAACTTCTTGGAAGAAGTAAACCCCTCTATTGAAAACATGGAGTTGTTCAGGGGGGACATAATCCTTCCAGATCCTAAACATCTCTCTAGTCTGCAATGTAGGACCCGGTGCACATAAATTGTGAGGGTATACATCGTTATTTCCTATGGAGGGGATCAAAGAAATCTTCATATCTCTTGGGTTTTCAGGATTGTCATCCTTAAAAGCTTCAAACATCAATTCACTAATTTCCTCATTCATATCGAATATACTCATCTCAGTTCTTGGGAATTTTCTATCATTGTCATGTCTAACATTATCTCCTGTCCACACAATAAAATCGATCTTATCACCTAGGTTATTTTTGACCCAATCAATAGTGTCCTTAACTAACACCATAGGGCTATCACAACCTAGTATAGCATCACCATACTTACCAGCATCACCTTTACCTGAATGACACAGCTCATCGACATCACTGCCCTTCTTGTAAAGTGGATCCGGATGAAAATCTGTGAGATGTAAAAATCTACCATGTATGGTTTTCTCTTTACCATCACTGGTGATTAATTTGAAAGGGTTTCTTGGAGTTAAGCCTAAATCAGCTAGTTCCTGCTTTGACTTTTCAGTCAATTCTACCGACTCCACGCTCACGACAGGATTTGCCTCAAAGCTATTCACAATATTGCTGCTCTTCCCATACCTATTAGCAACAAAATAACCTGCGACACTAAGGGTGATAAACCAGACATACCTCCAACCATTGGTACTTTTGCGCTCCATGGTAGCAGTATGGCCCATCAGTCTTATTTTCTTTCGCCTTGTCCCTCTTCTAGCGGACGATGGACGAGTTCTGCTATGCCTTAAAACGCCTTATGAATGTTATCAGCGTGTTGTTCCTTGTAAATCTCTGTAAATACGGTTCAGAAGATTTCAACCACCTTAATAGTCTCGTGCTCACTCTCTATGTTACGCTGCCCGTGATTCTAGGTCAACTTCAAGGTCTTCTCTTCACTATGATATGCACCACCAATAGATATTGTCACTCCTAGCTTAGCAGCACTCTTTACTGTAAATGGTACACGTGCTGCTGGCAAAGCGCTTAATTGAATTGCGACATTTCACTCTGCGACATGGATCTTATGCGACATCGCTTGCACTCGCGAATCGTCTCCACCTCAAACATTTAGCATTGTGCGACTGAATGTAGTTTTCAATTGAATTGGTCACGTCGCAAAGTCTTCTCCCACGTCTCGCTACAAAATAATATGCGTATTAATCAGTGTCTATTAAACTCAAAAACTCGGCTTATGAAGCCAAATCCGATACAGAATCTACAACATCTACAACATCTACAGAATCTACAGTTTTGCCTTGTTTGTCTCTTATTTCTTTGCCGTCTTCTTTGTCCCGTCAATATCATATTTGCCCAATTCCAGGGAGCTCAGTTCCCAAATCTGGCCCTGCGACTCGGCCTCACAACAACTTTCTAGGGTACTTTGGCTATATGTATATTTCCATGCCTGGAAATTACTGTCTACATGCGTTCTCAGCTCCCGTCACCTGCACCGACCCCTGTTAATAACAGGTCCCAAAGAGTTACAGTGTTATAACCTACTTCAGTTATTCTCGTTACCGTGTAAGGTAATGTCATCTCCTAATTGAGATATATGAACAATAGTATTTAATTTTGATGGTCCGCGACTTGAATAAGCGTAGCGTTTTGGCGGTCAATCGCGGTCTAATTGTTTATTTACATTTTGGTAAACTGCAATTAATTTGTCCAAATAAGATTTGTGAAGCGCGATTTTTGATAGATTTGACTCTAAAGCATATAATTAACCAAATTTTCATAAGCGTGAATCGCAGCGGATGCAAATGATTGTTGAAAGGAGTTACATTGACGCATATATATACTTCCAGGATCCTGTGGAGTGTAATTAAACTGAATTCTATTTGAACATCATCCAAAACTAAAGAACCACTTCTAGTGCCCTAAATATGTTCGTTCAGACGCCAAAGAGACCAGTATTACCAGGCGCACAAGCCTCATATGGCAACAAAACAGTTTTACCACCGTTGTCATCTATTCTTCAAATGAAGAGAACAGACTTCCATAACAGCAGTACTGGTGCTTTAGGATCCGTTCCTTCTATAGACACATTTGATGCTACTCCAACAGTGCTGAAGGTGTTTCACCATACACCACAACAGGCACCAGTGGTAACTCGAAGTGCACAGAATAAACAACCCGAGGCTATTCAAACATATACAAGTGAACAGCCCACAATACAGCATAGGCCAATTGCACTGCCATCTAGAAAGCAGTCTAAGGTCAAGAAAGAGGACAGCAGCTCAGAGACGAAAAAAGCTAAAACCTCGAGCCCTGATTCCAAAGCCTTCGCCTTCATTTCTCACTCTCCTGCAACTTTCCCATCGCAGGAACCCAGCATTGATAATGTTCCACTTGCTAGAAGAAAGAGAAGAAGAACATCTCCTAATGAGTTGTCTATATTAAACACCGAGTTTGAGTTAGGATCAACACCAAACAAAACCAGAAGAACCGAGATTGCCAGCAGGTTGTCAATGTCAGAGAAGGCAGTGCAGATTTGGTTTCAGAACAAGAGACAAAGTTTAAGAAAGCAATGCAATTATGAAAAGGAGGTTACTGTTCTTCCTCCTACACCGCCAGTTTCTGCATCATTGATTTCATCGACTCCCGTGAAGCCTGTGCTAGGAAAGTCGCAATCATTCATCAATAGCCCTACTTTGAGCAAGACAATTTCTCCTGCAAATCACAGATCCAACTCCATACCTATTTTCACAGGGGGTCACAGCTCAATGGTGACACCATTGGCCAACAAGACAGTCAAGCATATGATCACGCCAAACTCTTCATTTGCTCAGGATGATACTTCTAACACTTCCATTGAATATTTAAATTGTTCTACATTGATTTTGAACGAAACCAGAAAGAAACAACCAGAATTTCTCAATTCCAATAGTTCAAGCACCATGACATTCAAGTTAACTCCAGCATCTAGATCACCACCGGTTCCAAAAATCACTCAGAAATTGAACAGTGTATGCGATAAGGAGAATCTTGAATCAAAAGCCAGCATTCAAAGCATCTTGAACGAGTCTACTACAAGGAAGCCATTGAGCTCCCTTGGAACCAATGTCCAAAAGCCCAACAAGAAACTCAACGACAATGAATGTGTTGAAAATTTGTTGTCTTTGAGAGCAGGCAATTGGAAATAGTGCATGTATCATAAACCCTTATTATATCGAATTAACGACTTATCATCTTTTGAGTAAAATTTAAATCGTGTAAATCGAGTAAATCGTGTGACGTGCAGTACATTGTACATCGTATTCTTCAGAAGTACATCTGTTTTCCCGAACAGTGAATCTGCGTAGGAAAGGTTGCATGTGTTGACTCAATTGGCGATTTTGGACCGTAGAGTAGTCATTATTGTGCCAGTTAGATGGTATGGTCCCGTCTACAAAATATGTGAGACCATTGTTTTATGTCATGGAAACACCTACGATATTACACAATGGACAATATGGGTCTCGGTTGTTTTTGTTTTTAAGCATTACCTTGTATTTTAAGAGTGCTAGATTCTCCTATTTCGATTGATCGGGCCAGCTTAAATCAATCTCCGATGGATACTTCGTAAACTGTTCAATAGTTAAATAATAAGCTGCTATACTTGTAGTCATAGCTGGTTAAAGTATCAATTTCAGTGCAGAAGATCTAACATTTCAGCCAGACATGTTATTAGTCCTAACGATTACAAAAGTTAAATATGAAGCGTATTGTTAATTAAATTACATGGAATGTGTATGAACAATATAAAAGTAAAAACTTAGTTCTGTATCCTGTCAAATATTGAGCTGTGTTCAATAATGGACCAAGTAACTTAAATTTAGCGACCACGGGAAGTAGTCTTGGTGTGTTGACCTCTGACCTTCAAGCCCCAGAAGTGTCTGATACCACGGTGAGATCTGATCTTCTTTAATCTCTCCAAGTCATCTCTTAACTTAGATTCCAAACTGTTAGCCAAGACATGGTAGTCCTTACCGTCAACTTGATCCTTTTGTCTGTTCAAGAACCAAGCTGGGATCTTATAGTTAGCTGGGTTTTGCATGATAGTAACGATTCTTTCTAATTCTTCTTGGGTCAATTCACCGGCACGCTTGGTCAAGCTGACATCAGCCTTCTTACAAACCAAGTTGGCGTAACGACGACCGACACCTCTGATCTTGGTCAAGGCGAACATAATTTTGATTCTACCATCGATGTTGGTGTTCAACAAACTAAATTTAAGTTAGTAAATTGTTTTATGACAACTGATTGTTGTCAATACCATTTCTTTAAAAAGTCTGAAAACGAAGCCCAATAGAAGTCTATTCCACTAATCATGATAAAAGCAATCGAGCAGTGCAGATATTCTCAACAAAATACTACGTAAACCACTGTGACTAATAATATATCTTCTATGAAAAAACTTTCAATCTTGGAACAAAACATATATGTCTATCACATATTAAACAAGTCCTTCATTATACTAATCTTTCATTGACAGAGCTTTAACCTGCTAGGTGTATTCATAGCTTGAAGAAAACAGTTCTAGTAATCGTATTCGACCATTATTCAATATTTTACCTTGGCCTTCACTTTCTCGTCCATCATCGTCATTCATCCTCCGACTTTCAAAGTAATAGGTATCTCCAACGAATGAATTTAACTGAGTAAAACTTACCGCAAAATGTGCTGGAAGGAACCTTCCTCTTGGACAACTAATGACATCTTGAATGCTTCTTTAAATCAGTGAACAATATTGTAACTAGTATGTTCAAACTTTTCAAGCTTTTCAAGATTTTTTTCGTAAGCACTTCCCAGCGCAAAATTCCTCAGTGAACTGCACATAGCTTTCAATTTTGTGATCAAAAAAAAAACTGAGGGGCCTTAACAGGTTAAGTAACACAAAAATAGAAAATAATCTTGCGAAACGTAACTTATAACGTGATTAGGGCACCAACCATAAATGATGTCTCCTTTATAGGAACATTATGAGATAGGATTACATCCTATATCTCTAAACAGTCAAACTATCAGTAGGATGCCAAGATATCGCAGGCTGAATGCTAATGTAGAAACGTATCAAGTGAGTAAAATAAAAGGAAGGAGGATGGTATTTGATAGGCTACAAAAGTAAAGATTAATATGTTGCAGCATCTTGTGCTTTCATGTTGCAGAAGTACTTTATGTCATGTCTATATACAAAGATGTAGTCTTAATTTTGTTCGTGAAAGGATACATCTAATATTTGCTCTTAATATCATTTTTTACTCAGTGGAATATTTAGAAATAAACCACTGTAAAGCAGGCAATTCTATGAAAATACGGTTAGCTTTTAACAAGTCCCTGACCTCAACAGCTTCTTTTATCAAAACGTCAGCTTTTTTACCAATAATCTCTGTTGATTTGAGCAAATTAAATCTTTGATCATTTGTTATGAACAAAAGATTTAAGTTCTTCAAATTATGACTTTCAACAAACTGCTTTGTTGCTTCAGGGTAGTCATACTTAAAATCCACATTAGTATCATCGGATTCACTCTTTTTGTTCCCACCAATTATGATTAAGTTTCCATTTCTATACTGTTCAGAGAATGCATTTTGAAAAGCCTTTCCATAAACTTTCTTGGGCAAGGATGTAGACCAATCATGAGGAGCCTTAATACCATGGGCTTTTACTTCGTTATATCTTATAGGAGAATTGTGATCACCTGCTCTCGCTCTACCAGATCCCTTTTGTGGATGGAGCTTTCTATTGGAATAAAGCTTGTCACTCTTTGTTATAACATAATTTGACCCAACTCTGGCCTTATCGGCCTCGTAAACAACAGCACTCCATAAAATGTCTCTTCTCAAAGGAACTCCCAAGAATGAAGATGGAAGTGGAATAAATTGATGCGGTTCTAACGAAGGAAATGATCTTAAAGATCCCAATGTGTACTTTGGAGGTTGTGCAACATTGAAAATTTGCTTAGCTTCAGTAGCTAAAGAACGAATAGCCTGCCTCATAGTAACTAACAGAATATGTCACAAGCAGATAAGTTCTATATTGGTGAAAGGTATGGTCTGTGCAGTGATTAGGTTCAAGATTATAAAATTATGTTCTAAGTAATTCGATATTACGAAAATTTATTTTGGTATTTACACATCGTCTAAATGTATATCAATATCTAAATAGAAACATATAGATATTAAAATTACTCAGGCTTCACCATTTCCCGAGGTCTTCGAAGGGTTCGGCGATTCTTGTAGTCCAGGAATTTCTTGAGCACGTTGTTCAACCGGTGGATCTTCATCGTCACTTTCAATTATGAATTCATCAAGGTTTCTATCATTACTGTCATTGAGACCTCCCATTTCTATATCCTCGTAATCCTTGTTTGGAGTTAAAGTGTACACACCATTGTTGTCTCCAGATCCCTTCAATTTTCTAAATGTCTTACTGAAAAACCCTTGTTCAGCTTGAGTGTCGTTTTGGTCGTCATCTTGGAACTGTCTCAATTGATCTGCCCATTGCACGTTCTTCTTTCTTCCTGAAGATGGGCCACTTTTTATGATAGATGATGGCTTTGATTTGAAGGAAGAATAAAGTATGTAAATACCCCATATTAAAACAAGTACTACCAAGAATTGTATTAATCTAGTGATCTTACTAGAGTTTTGGTCTTTTTTCTTATCCGTTGTTTCATTGCCACTGTTAACATCAGATGGGAGGCTCGATGGTTCAGTGAAGGATGGAATAAACGATGCCGTTGAAAAAGCGGAGGTTTGAATCGATGATTCAGGCGTTTGTGTGGTAGTTGGCTTATCTTTATTTTCATCTGGTAACTTTAAGCTATCACCCCTCTCGCCAATCTTGTAAGTCTTAAGTTCATTTCTCAGATCAGACTGAAGCAAATCAAAGTTTCCTACCATTATGTCTATCAAAGATCTTGACACTTCGGGCTGATCAAATGGGACCATATGTGATGCATTGTATATATTCACCAAGGTCAAATTTCTCTCGGTCTTTACATAGCCTGCACTTTTGTTGTCATAAATCCACAGATAAGGTTTCAAATCTTCAGAAAATCCTTTTTGTCCATTCCAATTCAATCTTTTGACTAATTGTTCTGTTCCAAAGTAATTGCAAATAATATCTCTGTTTCCACTGAATAAAATAATAGGAATTTCTGCTAAAATATCAGGCATCAAATGAACAGAAGGTAAAATTCTTGAGTTGAGATTCCTTGAAACTCTACCAGAACATTCTACCCAACGAGACTTATGAATAAGATTTAAGTCATCCATTACCTCATCTTCTCTTAAAAAGGGATTAACGTTTTTTAAGTCAGGTGGCCAGTTCATACCACAAGATGGGAAGGAATCACGCAAAGTGTAATCATACATGTTGTAACATTGGTTATTTTCTTGTGTAGACGATAAGATGGTATTAAGAATTCCTTCACATGTTTGATCATTTTCATAGTTAATGATTTCATTCATATCATTTGTCCCTTCAATCTTATCAAGAATTCTCTGACAATCTTGTTGCTTGTTCAAAAGTTCACCCCACTTAGGATTATCTTCCTTTATAATTCCTGCCGCATATGAGAATGGAAAATAAGATAAACCTTGATCAATTGGAGAGATCCACCCATTTCCAATTAAGAGTCCCTTGAGATTATAGGGCTTTTCATCTTTGGATAGTGATTTGTTACGCTTCAATACTCTGTCAGCAATATATGGGATATACTGACCAGCATAACTTTCACCAGCTAAGTAAATATCGTTTTCAATTTCTTCGGGAAAAACTTCAAAGTATTTTTCTAAGAACTTCAAAAACACACCAGTTGATGCTGGTAAATCATGCGAATAGTCATCGGTGTAACTGAAACCCGTTCCCGCAGGTTGATCTACAAAGATCACATCAGCTAACTTATGCCAAGAGCCGTTGTTATACGTAACTTTCAAATCATCACCTATTCTAAACGGACCTGCTTCCATAAGGGCACCATCCATGCTCGAACATCCGGGCCCACCGTTGAGCCAGAATATAGTACGCTTCTTATTTTCAGGAAGCTTATGCTGATCCACATACTTCCAAAAATAAAGATGGGTATTGTTTTCCTCATACAACTTCATCTGGCCAGAAAACATTAAAGGAATCTCATTCTTTGGAATGTTGTTATACAAACCTGGTAAGTTCGATACTAAAAACGACTTCTTCAAGTCATCTCTGCCCCCTGACTTGAATGGCACGGATAAGACTAATAGGAACTGCACCAAAAATAAAAGGCACCGGATCAAAATCATTAATGCACAACTTCAATAGACTCTGGCAGTCAAAATCCTCTAGATACCTTGCTTGAGAAAGCCCTTAAAAGACTTGGCTTGTCTATGAAATGTCTATTGAGTGAAAAGAGTATAAGAGTAAGAGAGGAGGAAGAAGAATAAGCGTGGCAGCCTCAAAGGAATAGCATGTAAGTTGGGGGAAACAGCGCATACCAGAACTGCATACATATATGCTACAATTACAGATTTTATAATTATAACTTTTAAGCATTGACCTTCTGCCAAGAGCTGTCAATATCCTATAGTGACATATGCTTCAATACATTCAATGACGTAAACATATATTATTGATGTTTTTGGTAGCTCACATAATATAAACTATGTTGTGAGTCGATTGGTGCAAATTATAGCAGTTTCCTAGATATGAAAATATACGTTTGATCCACCACATTAGCTTAAATCCAACAGGGAACTCCAAGAAGGGGTTTAGAAGTGATTATATAATTGTTTTGGTGGTATTCGTATGTCGATTCATAAAACATTTTGACTATGGATGATGTGACTTCATATAGATTTTGGTAATTGGGACCCGGTTACAAAATCATTCGCGATTGAGAGAAGATATACTTTGAAACAAAGTAACGTTATATGCTAGACCAAAATATTAATGCTGTATAGCTCCATAGAGGCTCATCCAAACTCTTCAATAAATTCAATATGCCTAGTCAATAATACTCAGTTTGCCATTACAGGTGGAGGAAATGATTTTTTGGTAAAAATACATAACATAGGCAAGGAGTCATCACAGACTCTTTCTAAAGAACACACTAATGCAGTCAACAGCATAAGCATTTCGAATTCACAAGAGTTTTTCTGTACGACATCTGGAAATTCTGTTGTGATATGGGACTTGGTGAAGGCGAAGAAAATGCAAAAACTTTTTTCAGATAGCCATGAAGATGTCACAAGGGACCTTATAATGGACAGTAAAGTATTGAATGACAACTTGATTGCAACATGTGGGACCAGCCACAAAGCCAGCTTCTTTGATTTGAGACAACTGCAAAAGACAAGACCAATCTATTCAGTTGCAATAGGTGATGATAATCTTAATTGCTTAGATTATGAGAATGATGGTATTCTATCATGCGGAAGCTCCAACGGGAATTTATACTCAATTGATATGCGTAACAGCTCATTAATAACAGATGAATTTAACCATGGTGGTATCAGCAGTGTCGAGATATACAAAGCTGGGACTTTAATAACCTTTGATAGTGGCTGCATTGAGCTATTTGATCATCATAACAACAAGCCTGTTTTGGAATTGAAGACTCCATCAGGGAATACAGAATATAAACTAAACTCTCAACTAATTCAAGATTATCATAACGACGACATTTTACATATCATTACTGGGTCAGAAACCGGAGAGGTCCACTTTTGGGAGTTTCAGAGCAATAAACCCCAGTCAACAAGTATCCGAAAAAGCCTAAAGATACCAGATAAGGCTCAAAAAGGAGAAACAAGAATTTTGAATATTGTTCGGTTTGCTGCAAACTCAAACACACTAGTATGTGCTAGTGGTAGTGGCATTCTACATGTTTGGAAAAATGTAATTTAATCACTTATCGAAATTGTAATTTACTAGCACGAGAAATAATGTATATAGCGAATACACATGACACACGAATCCTCTGTCTCAAGATAGCTTGATTTTCACTTCTCTAGGGAGTTAATTCTTACGTATCTGTCATAACTAAGTTGCACAAGTCGTGTATAATGCAAAAATTGGTTAGTCGCTTAAGCTTTATCGAAACTTATATTTGATCTAAACAGTTCTCTCGCAGAAGGTAAGTGACAATTTTAAAAGCTCTGGAGGTGAATAATGTCATTGGAAAATGCCGATCAAACAGAAGCGAGTGCTTTAGATAGCTCTTTTAGTCCTCTGACTATTGTATTGGCGAAGGTGAAAGGTTATCCTCAGTGGCCAGCGATGGTGCTAGAAGAATCAATATTACCCGAGCATTTACTCGCAAAGAAACCTAAAACAATCAAGAAACAACCCAAAAAGAAGAATGCTAAACCGATTGAGATTTTACCCGTTAGATTTTTCAGTGATGATACATATATTTGGATTAAAACTCTGGACATAAAACTTTTGGCATTAGAGCAAATTGACGAGTATTTATCTGTAGATAAGAAGAAAAGAAAGGATCAATTATTATACAAGGCATATAAATTAGCTAAAGATGCACCTGATATGGAGAGTTTTGTCCGTTATGGCTCCAAGGGTCCTAAGAAAGAAGCGGAATTCGATGAGTACGAGGATGAAAAGGAAGAGGAAGATGACCTAGAAGGTGATTTGAAGGATGAAGATAACGAAGACGAAGAGGAGGAGGAATATGAAGAACCTCCTAAGAAAAAGGCAAAAAAATCCGTTCCAACTGCAAGAGGAAAGAATGGTAAGACAGCTACAAAGGCAAAAAAGAGTAAGATCGAGAAGAAAGCTCCAGCTAAGAAGCAAGAACCTAAGGATTCTAGCTTGGAGGGATATGATTCAGATTGGGGAATGGATGAATTGAATTATGATTATGAACTGGGTAATTACATTTTCGATGATGTAAAGGAACAACAAGATTTTATCAATAACTTTCCTTCAGGTGCCAAGATCCAAGACCAATTCAGTAAATACACACAGAAATTCAATAAAATAAGTCAAGAATTATCTTATCAATTGCTCCTTAATCCAGACGAGATTGACAATGCAGAGATAATGAAAAATTTGGATGTACTTAATACAACTTTGAGTGACTTACCCAACTCATTGATAATCAGAAGCAAACTATTTAAAATTCTAATTTTGATAGTGAGGAAACCGGTCGAGAAATTTCCTCATAAGAGCATCAAAAATAAGATATCTAAAATATTGTCTAAGTGGTTTGACATTTCAGTTACTACTAACACTCTTGAAGAACTCCAACAAATTGAGGATGAATTAAACAATAAGAATTCTAAGAATGCAAGCCAGGAACCCCCAGTTCAAACTATTCAGTCTAGTGACATTAATGCACCAAACCAAGAAACCGACAGTATTACGACTGAAAATGGTGAGCGTGCTCAAAACGACGGCGCAAATTCTCTGAATTTGGATTACCAAGTAAAGCTGCAAATCTTAGAGTCCCCGAAAATTGAAGAGGGTGAGACAAAAGAGTTGGGAACAGAAAATAATACAGCGGAAGCAGAAGCAGAAGCATAGAAGCTTTTTACCGGCTTATTTTAGTGTAAAATTGTACTATAGTAAGAATAATAAAAATATATACTGCCTACGCGTAAATTTGAGTACACTTAAGTAATCCTGAAAAAAAGATGAAAATTTACACACCCTCTTATAAAACTCCAAATTTGGCATTCGCCCTCTTGTTTTGGCCTACTACTTTCAGGTTAGAAATAAAATCGGTAGTTAATTTGAGATAAACAAGGAAAAGTCGGCTCAAATAATTACAAGGTAAGTAACATTAGCGGACACGCGTGTGGGCACATCCTTATGATTGATTCATGTTAATAATTGCAATGTATACGCTAAAGGGATACTCTGAAGACTGAACTTGATGTTACCTAATTGGGCACCAGTACATTTCCTATTATGGTCAGGTTGCACATTTGAGATTAAGATGATCATAGATATGATCATTATAATACAACGATTGATGATGATTGATGGATGATAATGCGGTCATCTTGGATGGATACCCTTAGTATCTCCCCTGAAAACATGTTTTTGTCGGAAGAAATACCACACATTCCCAAAATTGAACTGTTACTAACTGTATACTATAGATGTCTGAAGTAACTGATTCCAAATTGGAGAACCCAGAAGAGCAGTTGAGCTCTAGTACCAGCAATGCTCAATTCAGTGGCACTTCATCTGCAACTGGCCCAACAGGTGGAGATGATGATGACGATGATGAAGGTAACTCCGGAGGTAAACAACAAAAAGAAAGAAGAAAGATTGAAATCAAATTCATCCAAGATAAGTCGAGACGTCATATAACCTTCTCCAAGAGAAAAGCAGGTATTATGAAGAAGGCATACGAGTTGTCTGTCTTGACTGGTACTCAAGTGTTGTTGTTGGTTGTGAGTGAGACTGGGTTAGTTTACACATTTACTACACCAAAGCTTCAACCTCTTGTTACTAAATCAGAGGGTAAAAACTTGATCCAAGCTTGTTTGAATGCACCAGAAGAGGGTTTGGGTGATGATCAAGGTGATCAATCGGATGATAACTCTGGTGAGCTGCCTGATGCAAATGCAAATGCCAACGCGGTTCAGCAACAACAGCAAGCCCAGCAAGCTGCTCAAGTACACCATGCACAAGTACAGGCTGCTCAGCAACAACAGTTACCACCAGGAGCTCACATTCCTCATGGAATCCCTTACCCTGGAGCTGGTCACCAACAACCTGCAATTCCAATCCCTCAACAGAGTGCTTATGGGGACTCACAAGTCTACCAACAATACTTTTCAAACATCCAGAATGGAAACATTCCAAACCAGCAACACTACCAGTGAAGCAGCGATCGCATCTGCGACATGTGAATCAACAACTACAGACGTTAGCTCTGGTCTTAATTTTTCTTTGTTCCTGTCGTTCTATGTTTTATCGGACTACATTAGCTCCCTTAACTGTTTTATTCTACGTTTATTTATAGTTTTCAACTGCAAGTGTACCAGCTACCTTTAGTTTTTTTCTGTTCAGTTCTTTTATAATCATCTAAATACTATGAAGAAGCCTTATGCTTGTTATTTTATTAGTATGATTGACTTAAGGTCAATTAATATCGTATATGCACGCTAGGATTGAATATCCTAGACACCATCCCAGACACCGTTGTATGATGGTTTCTAAGAAATGTGTTTAATTGCGGACCCTTTGGTTTGTACCTTGGACGTTATTATCTCCATTCGGCTTACTTTTTGCAGTCGCAAGATGACACCGGGACACATTATTTTGGGTTACAAGAAATGTGAGCACAAGATGCATCAACAAAGTACATATGCGGTAAAGCAAACCTCAGAAATTCTCCCTTTCTGTACAGCACAAAAAATGCAGGCCCCTCTGTTTGAGGAAAATGCTTTTTCTTCACTCCGACCTGCTTAGATTACTTTTTCATCTCAAGCCGTGCGAAAGATCAATTAGGCAGTTAATAAGAGACATAAACTATACATCTTGTACCTAATTAGTATCATATCAAACTCTAATTACTCTTTAGTAGCTTATATGAATCATTAACAATCAGTAGCCAAATTAAGATGATTGTTCGAGATGAGGGATAGTGTTGTAAAATAGATGCTATTCATGACCTAACAATAGACCAGTAAGGACATCTGCAGGGATGACAATACGATCGATTAATCGTTGTACCTATTGAAAAATAGAGGGGATCGCTCGGGCTACTCTACAGGAAGGTCTAGGTTAATTTAGTGGACTAGATCGCCCCCAGTTCTTTCCAGAATTAATTTGATCACCTGATAAACCAAAGTTGCTGTGTCCTTATGTGTTAATAATTAAGGTCATTTACAAATGAATTTAAGACATTAAGTAACATAAGGTTAGGGGTAATATTAACTGGAAATTTATAGATAGGATCCATTGGTGTATTAGAGGACAATAAGATAGAAAATAGAACAGTGATCATATAACCCAAAGGCTAAACATGAGAGACTTTAATCGTCCTTTATCTTTATCCGGGGAAACACCTATCACAAATTACAGTCAGTTTAATAATAATAATAACAATAATAATAACACTGTCAATGACAACACGAACAACGGCGGCTTGTGGAACATGGAACAGACTAATCATCATCTCAATCGCCCTGTGAGTTTTGACAGCATTTGGTCCAGTCACCCTCCTAACATCTGGTCGAATGATGGCAAACTGGCTTCGATTTCTGCTGCTGGAGGAGTTCCTTTGAACTCAACCCCCGAGTTTTTGGCACAAATGCATTATCATCAACAACAACCATTATTATCGTCACCGATGAAGAGAAATTCATTTGGCGAAGGTTCCACTACGCATTCATTCAGCCCCAAAAGCTCGCCCCTAGATTACAATCCATTAGATGTTCCAGGGTTGTCTCCCTTTGAGTTGAGTCTTAGAAGACATTCTGTTGGTGAAGCATATACGTATCCCTCTAATACTGGTGGTATGTTAAACACGCTGAATATTGCTTTAACACAGCAACAAGCTCATCAGGCCCAACAAATCCATCAACAGATGCAACAGCAACAAATCCATCAACAAATGCAACAACAACAAATGCAACAACAAATGCAACAGCAAATGCAACAACAACAAATGCAACAACAGCAGATGCAACAACAAGTACCACAACAACAGATTCAACAAAAAGGCCAGCAGCAACAATTTACACAAGCACAAACAAGTCAACCACAGCTTCCGAAAAATTTTGGTGGTTTCTTGAATACTCCAAATGACTTGAAGGCTACTATTGACTTGGTAAATGAATATTTCACCTTAGACCCACACGAGAGAGTGAGGGTGACACTTAAGTTCATCAATGAGAAGTTCAGCGAAGAGGAAAAATACTTGTCTGATGCTTATCAGTTACCAAGATTCCCAGTTGAACAATCTTTGAGAAACTATCAATTGGTTTTAGTTGGATTTAAAGCTGGTAGAGTAGATGTCTTCTATTTACCCCAGCAGAGTCCTACTGGAGTAGATCTATCCAACTTGAAAGTTGGTGATTTGGTTATCGTTGAGGCCGACAGAGGAAGAGATTTAGGAAAAATATTCAAGATGAATATATCTGTTGATGAAGCTCGATGGGTAAAGTTGTTACAATTCCAAGAGCAACAGGCTGCACTCAACGAGAGCGGTGAAGGTGATATTTCAATTAGACATTTGAGCGAGCTGCCAAATTCTTCTAGTCTTGCAGCACTTCATTTCCCAAAGTCTATTTTATGTTTAGCACAGACTAATGAGATTCTTCAGATTCTCACAAAAATGCAAGACGAGGAAAAGGCATGTAGATTATGCTTGGCCAAAATTAGCAATTCAGCCGGTATGGCCGGGTCTACTGGAGGATTCAATTTGAGTCAATCCGACTTGATGCAAATGAAGCTAATTGATGCTGAATATCAGTCAGATAGAAAAAAGCTCATTTTCTACTACTCAACTAACAAGAGAATTGATTTTAGAGAGTTGGTGAGAGAGCTATTTAGAATTTATAAGACCAGAATTTGGATGTGTGCAGTCATTGGGTTGCCATTTGTCTCTAAGCAACAGAGCTTACCGAACAAACAAGCAACAAATGCAAATGGGTCTAGTTCAACTCTGAAAAGCCCTACTTTGTTGAGTAATGGCAGTTTGAGTGAAACGCAACAACCAAACGCTCTGGGGCTTTCGGGACCTGTCAATTTTTTAGGTAATCCTAAGTCGGCATCTCATTTGAATCAAGGATTTCCCCCGTTTCAGCTGAATGATAATATTTCTCCAATTTTGATCGATCCATTCCATCAGTCAATGGGGAATGAAATGGTTTCAGGGGTTCCATATGATCTTACGTTCCAGAGAAAGCTGCTGTTGCCAACAGGATCGCTTAATGCGACGGCCACCCAAATCCCTCGCAACTTCATGGACAGTAAGGGAAACGGAGAGCGTGACAATAAACAATCCAAGAAAGAAGATGCTAACAATGGGGAGTCTTTTGTGTTGAAGTCATTGGTTGACTCTATAAATCACTGATTTAGTGATCTCTGATTTTTTTAGACTACAGTGCACATTTAGGAACAGGAGCGAGATGGTGGAAATGGCTGCAGAATTTGCGATAGATACTAAAACCTGGCAGTTCCTTTTTATTTTAAATTTGACAGAGTGTATTTAGGTTTGGTTCAGTTTGGTTTGGTTTACCGTGGGGCTTGATTTTTAAGCAAAAATATAAAAACTTATAAATAGCAGGGATATGGCATTTGCCAAGGGTTTAAAATTACTAGAGTCAATGCTATGAATGTATTGGACTTATGATTTACTATATATTTGTTAGAACAAAATGAATAGTATGATATGTTACGATAACGTAAGCTTAGGTTTATTACGCGCACGTTTATATATGAATAAGTACTGCACACTTTAACTCCTTTAGTGTCCCCTGGCCAACTCTCAATAGCACTGCATAATACTTTTAAAGTCTCCCCTATCCTCGGACGCAGAATTGGCGGCGATAAACTGTGCGATTCCGGCGTGGAAAATAGTTGACTAATACAAATGTCAGAGTCAGAAACTTAATGTCGTTCAAATAAAACGACATTTGAGCATTATGACCATGGTGTGATCTATTGATCTATTGAACCCTTCAACATTATAATAGTAACAAGGGAACAATTTGTTATTAATAAAGTGTGCTGACTAATTTGCATTCGTCTGTTGTCAGGAGCTTTCTTAAAGCGCTTCAGAAGGTTGCAGAACAGCCCCAGGGATACGTATCCTAAATTGGGTAATGAATGAGAGGATGAGAAATCAATCCGTTTCATTTGTTAATGAGTCAAATGTCGCACAAATTGATCTCACGGAGCACCCCGTACCCGCTTTACGGCTGAGAAAATTTTTAGAGCAACTAAATATATTTAACTAGACAATATCCAAATTAAGGGTATCTCTTGTATAAGGAATAAAGACCCAAATTAGCCTGATATAAGAGAAGGATTATATATAACCAATTATCTCATCAGGTACCCACAAATAACACGTATCCTAAGAAACACTTTACTATTCGCTAGTAGTGTGAGTCATCAGGTATAAACGGAACCGAAAAGAAAATTAGTATTTTACAACGCTGAAATAACTATTTGAAAAAACATAAAATTATTAATTATAATCCTTATCAATTATCACTGGAAAAGGTACAATGAATTTTCATCCTACAGATTATTTGAATGATTTGATCATCGATTTTGATGAGAGCTCTCCAGCTCATGAGACCCAGTCACCTAACGATTTGGATTTGTTTTCTCAATCTGAGTTCTTTAACTTGGATGCCTTCTCAAAGAATAACTTCCCAGTAAAGCAAGAGAATAACTTTGCAGTAAAACAAGAGTTTAACATTCAACCTTTTTATAATAACAATGGTTCCGTGATTGGCGAGACCTCCCCAGAAAATATTGAAACTCCAATCAGTTCAGAAAAGTCTTTAGAGTCCTCTATTTCGGCTGAAGACAAACGTAAAAGAAACACTGCGGCATCAGCTAGATTCAGAATCAAGAAGAAGTTGAAGGAACAAGAGAGGGAACTCAGGTCAAAAGAACTTGAAGATAAGCTTGCCGTTCTTGAAAAGAAGTTAAAGACTTTGGAAATGGAAAACAAGTGTCTCCGTAACTTAGTGTTGCAAAAAAGCGAGAAAAAGAGCTCAGATCTTTTGGAAAGTATAAAGAAGAGATCTCAAGCTATTACCGGGAATGGTGTCTTTGAATTTACGAGTTAGGTGGGACAGATACATGTTGTTCACGCTATTAAAGCAATAGAAACACTAAGATATCCTTAATGTATCTACGAAACTCTAGGGTAATGGCTACACATTATCCAGCTAACGACTTATGAATATAGATTTTGACAATATTGTCAGTTTATTCAATTCTTCAACAGGAAAATCAAAGACCAAAGATCTTGACTAGATGAGATTTATTTTCCAACAAAATTTATCTCTAAAGTCATATCACGATGCTGTGTTTCCCGTATTCAAGCTATAATTTAAACTGTTTTCGTACAATTGTAAGCAGCATATAGTATCTGCTTTTGTAAAATAAGAGGTGCAAAAAACAGTCCAATAGTATTAAAATAGTGATTACGTCAATAACAATCAGTTTATGAACTTAGTATACCAATATAAATGCTATGTAAATATATAAAATACGTATCATAAATTAACCGTCACGTATATTCAAATTCTCAAATCTAAATCTACCGCACGCACAGGACTAACTACACCTGCCTTGATACTTATCACTGAGTCACCAGATTTGCGTTACATAGGACTGGGATCTAGCGACATCGTGCAAGGGATACCATTCTCTTAAGGGAAAAAAGGTAGCTTCCATAATTCTCTAAACCCCGATTTCCCTATGAATTTAGAGGAAGGGAATCAGGCGGAACATCGTGCACCAAAGGAGTTGAATAGCGCTATGTTCCATCCTCCAACATATGAATCCATCAGTCCCCAAGTAAGGGACTCAACAGTGAGTCCATGTGAGATAGAACCTGAAAACGAAGAGGGTGGGGATCTGATCCATGTTCATAATAATGCTATAGAAAACAACATACAACGACACTTGCAGGGGGACCAACAACACACTGAAGTAGATGCCAGTCTTGAGGAGAGAATAGACCTCATGTTGGCATCTTCTAGTGACCCTACGACTGTCATGGAGTTGGATTTAGATGGCAATGTTCAATATTTGGGGAAGAATTGGGAAATAATGGTAGGAACGAAGGTTAAAAAGATAATAAATAGGCCAATTTCAAAGATACTCATAGGTAATAATGAAGAGGACTTACATGTGTTTAACAAGGCAATTGAGAAAATGATATTAGATGATGCAAGCTACAAGGTGAAATTTATAACTGCAACTAATGATAGGACACTTACAAGGGTTGATGCATTTAGTGGAAGAATAACCCCTCATAACTCAACAGACAATTTGGAACAAGAGATAACATGGCTGAGAGAGCAGGAGGCTGAACTTGAGGAGAAGTTCGAGCACCAGATTGAGGATGAGCTCGTAGAAGAGATTAATGATAAACTGGATGAAGATGATATACAAAGTTCAATAAGCTCGAAGTTGTCTAATAATGGTGATGTGATCGAGCTTGAGGCCCAGGGTATATTAATTCATGATGCGATTACTAAACTTCCTACTCACTCTATGTGGACGATCAAACCATTTGTTCACATAGATCTTAACCTTACCTTACCTTTGCCTTTAATAAATTTACTAGGCTTTGGAGCAGAGCTTTTTGAAGGGTATTTGTCAAAATTAAATGAGTTGGGAATTATTGATGAAGATGAAGTTCCACAACCGAAAGTTATCCTTTGTAGAATATGTGAAACGCAAGTACCGGTGTGGTTTATAGAAGGTCATTCAGATTTGTGTATTGTTGAACATAGAGCTAATGAGAGATTACAGAACAACCAAGATGCATTAAGTGATCAGAGGGAATTAATATATAAGATTATGGAGAGCTTGGCTTCTAACAGTTCTTCCATGTCTTCAAGTTCTTCTTCTATCTCTAGCGTTAGTTCAGGGTCTTCAAATCTGTCTTCAGCAATTCACAGTTATAAGGGAATCCCCTTACCTAATGTTTCAGAGTTATCGCCTCGAATTTCTAACCAAGGTCTGCACAAGAGCTTCAGCCAACCGATATTACAGACAAGAAAATTTCCGTTTGGAATTTTACAAAGATTGATAGACTTGTGTGATGAAACTTTGCTGATCAATCTTGCTGAATCAGATGATAGTGGTGAATTCAGATTCAGTCCCACCAGTGAGAAAGCCATCAATAATGTCAATAATTGGAAACCATTTGAAACTACTGATTCTGCTATAAGAGCAATTGTTGATGACACTCACCAGCTAGTTAATGAGAAGATTGACGCAGTGTCCAGACTTATTACATTCTTACAATATTCTCATAAAATTAAGAGGGAAGTTGATGAGATAGTTGTGCAGACTGTTCTGGAAACAGTGAAGAAAATCAAGGAACAAAAATCATACAATGATAGTATTGAATCATGTGAAGAGAAAGAGACGATAGATGAAGAAAATATCTCCACCAATGTTTTACTTTCTCCTCGACCTTCAAGTGCCCAGAGTCCAAATAGTATATTTAATGATCCTCTATTCAATTCAGAATTGAATTCAATTACACCTAAGGATCTTTTATTAAGAGGTGGTTCGGATATTACAAAGTTATCTGCACCATTGCTCTCCGCTTCGGCTAATGCATTGAAGCTAAATTCAAGAAGTAATTCCAGAGACTACATTGACTCATTCCACGATTTGGATTTGTCGAAGAAGTCTTCAGATACATCTCCTTATTCATCACCTAGGCGGCATTTGTCACCTGCCCCCTATGTCGAGAAGCAAAGTTTATCATCACTTCAGAAGGCAAGCTCAGCCAAGTTTGACAGCAACACGCCTTTATCATCTCCTTCAATAACAACCTCAGATCATAGCGATGGATATATTCAAGAAAGAGGGTCTGTTTCAGGAAGTTTACATGGTCATAATTCTAACAAAAGCTCATTGTCTAAACCTCCATTATCCCCGTTACTAGTTTCTCTGACACCCACAAATAAAGTAAGTGGTGGTGAGATACGTGATTATGAAGTTTTAAAACCAATCAGTAAAGGTGCTTTTGGTTCGGTCTTTTTAGCCAAAAGGAAACTTACAGGTGATTATGTGGCAATAAAGTTTTTGAAGAAACAGGATATGATAGCTAAAAATCAAGTTTCTAATATCAAGTCTGAGAGAGCAGTCATGATGAGACAGTCTGATTCACCATATGTTGCTCAATTATATAGTAGTTTTCAGACAAAGGACTTTTTATATTTGGTCATGGAATACTTGAATGGTGGTGACTGTGCAACTTTATTAAAGGCTCTTGGAACATTAGGCATTGAATGGACTAGAAGATACATTGCAGAAATAATTATTGGTGTGGATGATCTTCATCAAAGAGGTATTATTCACAGAGATTTGAAACCTGACAATATCTTAATCGACAGCATGGGACATTTGAAGCTCACAGATTTTGGATTATCTAGAATTGGTGTGGTAAGAAGACAAGAAAGACCCCAACGGAAGAGTAGTACTTCGGAGCAAGCTATCGAATTATTCAGGAAAAGTTTGAATCAAACACAACTGTTTTCAGGAAAATCAGTGGGTGGTGGTCTGGTAACTGACTCTCCTGTGTCTGAGACTAATTTTAAGAGAAATCATTTAATTACACCATTTTCACTTTCACCTACATTGGAAACAAGTAAACTAACTGGAGGTGGTGGTGGCTCTCTCGTATCGTCTCCAGTCACCAGCTACATGGAAACGTTCAATTATCCAGGTAGTGTTCCATCCTCAAACAAGCCAAGCTCATTTTTGAAAGGAAGATCTTGCTCAAATTCTAGTGGGATTAAGTCTCCTATTCTAAAGCCTTTTCTACCTAGGTCCTCATCTGAATCGTCGTTTTCAGTAGCAGATGACGAATTTCAAGTCAGTCCTTCCCAGTACAATTCTTTATCTTCCTATGCATTATTTGATTTAAAGAATGATCGTGAACTTAAAAAATTTGTTGGGACACCAGATTATCTAGCGCCAGAAACCGTAGAGGGAGTTGGTCAAAGTGAGGCATCTGATTGGTGGTCTTTAGGAAGCATCTTATTTGAGTTCTTGTTCGGATATCCTCCTTTTCATGCTGATACACCAGACAAAGTATTCAAGAATATTTTAAACGGAGAAATTGATTGGCCACCATTACCCGAAGAAGAAAAAGAACAGTATTGTACTCCTGAAGCTGCAGATTTAATCAAAAGACTATTGACAGTAAATGTCGAGGAAAGACTTGGATATGGAGGTGCAGATCAAATTAAGAGTCACCCATTTTTTGAAGGTATCAATTGGGACACTTTATTTACTGATGAAGCATGCTTCATCCCACAAATAGATGATCCAGAATCGACAGACTATTTTGATTTAAGAGGTGCTGACATTTCTCACTTCCCTAAAGATATCATAGATTCTGAAAATAGCCAGCTTGGAACGATAAACACAAGTGAGTTCGGATCGCCATCCCTAAACGAGGCTACATATCCCATCAAACAAAAAAGAGAACGAAGGAACAGTAGGCTTGCTGATCCAAGTGAGTTTGGTTCATTCCATTTCCGTAATCTCAATGTTCTTGAAAAAGCTAATAAAGATGTTATCAATCGGTTGAAGAACGAGCACTTAGAACATCGAAATAGTTTTTCGTCGTCTTCATCAGATTCCACTCCTTTATCAAGGTCTAGAGGTTACTCTTTTAGTGGTGGCTCTAAAGGGAGTCCTTTTAAAAGGCCGGTATCACCTCTGGGTCAACCGATTAGATCTTCATCACCTCACAGAGACCTAGTTTCACCACAGTTCGTGAAGCATGAGAGTACAGGCTCTGCAATAAGTACAAATTCCAGTGGGGATGAAGGATTCTATGATAGACCATCACCTACTTCTGAACCGGCAATCAAACACAGGGGATCTTTGAATTCAATTCCTAAGCATTTTATTAGAAATTCAGAGTTTTCACCTTCCAACTCTGACTCCGAAGATTCCAAAGCATTATTACGAGTAAAGAAAAGACGAGAAACTACAAGGCGTTTAGGCTCATTTTCTAGTGGATCTGACGTCGCTAATCCGTTGGCTGAGATTGATGTCTTGTACTGTGAACCAATTACAACAGTTCGTCATAATGTTACAAAAATATTGGAAAAGTGTGGATGTATTGTTGTTGCTGTTTCTGATGGTGATGAACTCATAAGAAGAGCTACTAGTCAAGTAAAGTTTGATTTAATTTTCACTGCCTTACGATTACCACATGTTCACGCAGCTGATGCTGTCAAACTTATAAAGTATACATCAGGGCCAAATTCTGATTCATATATAATTGCTACTACTAGTCATGAGGATGAGGCCAAACAATTAGGCATTTTTGACTACGTTTTACCGAAACCAATTGATGTAGAACTGATACAAAGATGTATCAACAAATTTATGAAGAATGATGAAGCAATCGAGAGTGATAGTGATACAAAATGAATTATACTGAAATAAGGTGAAATAAGCTATTATACATAATATCTAGAATACATAACATTCCTAATTCTCATTAACTTTCTTAGTGCTTTCAGCAACCTCTTTAACTTCTTTGGAATTTTCCAATTTTTGTTTCTCTTCCTTAAATTTTTCAATAATTTCTTTGGTTTCACTCTCACTTTTAAGGTAGTTTTTCTTATACCATTTGAGTTGGTTGATACTTTCTAAAATATCAGATTTTGCAGTATGGTTTCCTGATTTTTTAGGGAAAGCTTTCATCAACTCGGGATTATGTCTGTACCCAACTTCCATTATGGAAGAAACATCTATTAATCTATAATGCAAGAAATCAATTATCTTTGGAAATTCCCTTTGCATGAAAAACTTATCCATATGAATAGAGTTACCAGCCATGATTGCTTTATTCTTTTCTCCGACATATACCTTGATGTAATCAAACAACTCTGATTGCACTTTTTCTAAAGTGTTTTCTGGGTGCTGTAAGATCTTTTCAGTTAACCCAGATTTTCCATGTTGGTTTATGCACCATTCATTCATAGAATCTAATATCTCCTTGGGATAGTAAACAGTAGACTCGTACCCTTCAGGATCAATTATCTCAAGGTTACCGTCTGTGATGATGCAGCATATCTCGATGATATGGTCCTCGTACACATTAAGACCTGTCATTTCGCAGTCCACCCAAACAATAGGCTTCCAAATAGGAGAATTCTTGACCTTGAGTAACTGTTTCATTTGAGTGACAGTATCATTAGCGTTCTTTATAGTTTCTTTCTCTTCTGATGATTTTCCAACTTTCATTTTCTTGGTAGCTCTGCCCACTTCATCTTCATGGATTTTTACGGATGATGGGACGATTGACGATGATGATGACATACTGGCAGTGAGCTTTAGGTAGGGCTGTCGTTTCAATATTCTAGATATATAGTGCCCAATCATTAATATGGCCTGAATCGAAGTACTCTCGGATTTCTAAATTAATGAAAAAAAATATGATATACAGTTGTAGATTTAATCTGCTGGATCAGTTCTTCAAAAATGGTGACCACTAACTCAAGGGACAAATTTTACTTCTGGTTCTTATTGATCCATATTCCTATCACAGTGCTTATTGATCTGGCAATTGTGATCCCTGAAGCTTATCAATTGAACTTGTCAAAACTCTTAAATGAATTCCACATAGCTCAAAACAAAGATTTTTTGGTAGCAAATCCACCACTATGGTTCCAAGTTTTTGTCGTAATTGAACTTGTTTGGCAATTGCCATTCTTTTTCTACGCGTTGTTTGAATTGAAGAATCAAAGCAAAAAGGTTTACCCGTTAATGGCAATATATGGATTCAATGCCTCTTTTACAACCTTAGTATGCATTGTATATGTTCTTCTTAAATTCCATGACCATGGTTTGTCTCAATTGGATGCTTTCAAACTAGCTGGATTCTACGTTCCATATTTCCTTATCCCTCTCTCAATGATGGTAGATTATACATATAGAACGGTACAGCTTTTAGGAAAAGAAAAGCAAAAAGTGAATTGATTCATTATGGGTTCTACTAAGACAAGATCTAGTTATCTATATATCTAGTTGTATTTAGCAATCAATTCGTCAGCCAACTTAATGTACTCGGCTTCAGCCTCTTCCTGTGACTTTCCTTCTAAGTCAGTCCAAGCTTGCCACTTGTACTTTCCCTTCAAATCAAACATACCTGGCTTTGGTGTGTTGTTATCACCGACGGTAGCTTGCTTGAATAAACCATACAAAGTCAACAATTCGTCATCGGTTGGACGTTTGGTCAAGTCTTTAACAGTGTTTGCCTATTATGGGGTTAGTAAAACAGAACACGTAACAACCATATCTTCAGTATATCATGGGATACAGAGTTTGACTATAACACTTACCTTTTCAGTAAATTCCTGGGAAACCATTGTACTTATATTTGATTACCGTTGATTCAGATACTTTGATATTGTTTCTGCTATCTGATCCTTTTTATTGATATTTGATTTGCTGTAAATACAAAATTCAATTTATGTCCAATCAGGTACTGCATGTACCTGGAGTGAGTGTTTTATAGTTCAGTACTGGTACACTTGGTCCTTCACAAAAGCTACCTGAATTCGATGATTTTACGAAGTCAACTTTAAGCCAAAGAAAAAAAAAATCTATACCCTTTTCAGGTCCTAAGAAGGCGACTCATCCTCGTAGATACAAACAAATAAGATTATACATGGAGATACGGCTTAAGTCATTTAGTTAATGTCTGCATTTAGATGCGTTTAGTATCATCAGTATTCCCTATCTACAAAGATTAAATACTTTGCAGCACTCGGCAGCATTAGACTGTATATCATTTGGCTCATTACTAACAATCAGATTCCAGCCTGTTATATATCGATGTAAGCAATGGTCACTCATGTAATCTGATGATCTCATTTGCTTTAGTAAACGGGAAGAGTTCTCGGCCGTATCGCTCGGATATAGCATTACAGCGCGTGGGATTTTTAATCTTGTTTCGCATTAGTCATTAAATATCGGAGTACAAGTGCGGACTTACCTAATACGAACACTCTTATGTAGGGCATCCTTAAATGCGTGAAGCGGGAGGAACGGAATAACGGCGGATGCAAAACGGGAATTACAAATTAAGCGATACACCAGTATATTTGTTGCCATTTATATAAATAACACTGGCTCTCTAAGTTATAACGCCACATTTTTAACTCCAACTATTGATATTGGACATATAACTTAAGTGGCTAGTAGACTTTGATAACGTCTTGTTATTGAGTGTTATTGCTTTAAAGAAGCAGCCAAAAAAGATATACAACTATCTGTGACAGACTTAAAACACAAAAAATGGGTAGCAGACAATTAGTTGACACATCTGGTCAGGTATGGAAGCTGGAATTCGATGAGACCTTGGGACAATACTATTATGTGAACTTAGAGACTAATGCAGTATCATTTGATCTTCCTTGTGAAGTCAACCGGAAGGGTGAACCAAATAAATGTAATATTTTTAGCGGTTCAAAGAAAAAGCGCAGCATAGACAACGATAATGGAAGCAATGATAGCAAGAAGAGGTCGGTGCTATCTAAATGGGGTAGTGCATTATTTAGTAGGACAAGGTCTAGAGATTCCTCAAGCAGCACATCATCACAAGATTCGAGTTTAACTAAAAAAAACACCAATGATAGTGTTGCAAAAGAGACACTTCAAACGGATGAATCGGAAATTACCGTTGGCAGGTATGACGATGAATTTCTTCTATATAATCCTGATAGTTATAGGAATTTCGCTGGTACTGCGATGGATTATGAAGATTCCGACCTTGAGAGCGTTAGCTCTAGTGAGTCTATACAATCATTTTTCATTGACGACGAATTATTTAATTTAGATGACATTGCAGGTGTTGATTTGGACTTCAACAAACAAGAAGAAAGATGGGAATTAAGAGCTCAAATTTTGAGGGAGCTCGAGGCTTAAAATGTTTATTTCAGGAAATAATGTTTTGCATTCATTGTATATATATTAAGTACGTAATTAATAGTCGAATTTTTTCTTCTGAAAGCTACACATTTAATGTAATTTCTAAGTCAATCTCTTTGATCAACTTATCCATGACTCCAAGATCTCTGTAGGTAGATTTGGCAATTCTAGCCTCTTGTTTAGACTTTTCTTCAATGTTTTTCTTATAGTTTAATTTGGCATCTTTAATGGCCTTCTCATTTTCTTGGTTAATGATGTCCTGATATGTGACATGGGTCAAGGTTTTTAATCTTTTAAATGGATCACCTTCATCAAAATCGGCAGTTTTCCTCAAGAAACTATTCTTAACCTCGGCTTTCCTGATATTGGATTGATTTAACTTTCTATTTCTCTCGTTAACCTTTGACATTGTATTCAAAGAATCTGAGTTTTCATCCTTTTTGTTTTGATTAATTAAGCTTTCATCCAACTTTCTTAATTTCTCAATAACTTCTTGAGCCTTCTTGTGATTGTTTTCTTGTTTATAAATTTTAAGCTCATCCATAAGTCTTGACTTATGGAAGACAGCTCCAAAGCCTTGTAAGTTGGATTCCAATTGCTCCTTCTTTGCAATCATCTCATTGACATCTTTATCGCTCACACCTCTATTCATTAGGTGTTGTAATTGGTCAATCTTGTCAGTTATATCATCAACATAGTCAATATCCTCATCTTCTTTGGAAAGTTCTTTTAAGTAGGTTTGAAATTCATCTTCTGTTATAGGAGAATCACTAAAGACATTTATAGGAAATTCTTTCGTTTGACTTCTATTTTGACTTACAAGAAGGTAGATATCTGACTTAAACCCCGGCAATTGATAAGCTCTCTGTGGATGATTTCTAACGTCACTTATCTTCACCAACCTGTAAATCGGTCTTCTCGTCCTTTTATCCATACCTAAGTTGACCTTTGCGAAACAGTCAATTATAGTTTCATTAAAGTCTGTGTAATAACAGTATTTGTGGAGCATGGATCTTCCTAATCTAACTTTATTAATATCCTCCAAGGTAGCTCTCTTGTAAGATCTCTTAGATTTATTCCTCGAGGGACCTCCCCAAACAACATCGTCTTCACCGTATCCATATTCGTCTTCATCTTGATCACCAGAGAGGTTATCCTCTTCATCTTGATCATCTTTATCAGAAGAGTCATAATCCAATCTTTCCCTTTTCCTTGTTTTCTGTTCTCTTTGCTTCTTCAACTCACTTAGTCTGTCTTGTTTTGAAGAAGAGGTATTGGCACCTGCTTTTTGTCTAGCACTGCTCCTGGTTGGTTTTGCAGAAACCGACTTTTGCTTTTTCATTCTTTCTTGCAAATAAATCTTTTCCTTGTATTTATCCATTTCTTGACCTCTTTCGAACAATATCTGTTCTCTTTCAATTTCATCCATTCTTTCAAGCTCGTCTCTGTCTTCTTCATCCTTGAATTTTCCTTCAAGGGGATAGGGATTTACAATTTCTTCTTCTGCCTCTTCTTCGTCATCGACAAGTTCTTCATCCAACTCATATCCATCGTACTGGGAATCATCCCCATCGTTGTCATCGTCCTCGTTGTCATCATCGTCCTCGGACCCAGCGTCACCAGAATCAACTCTTCTTTTCTTTGAGGGACCACTGAAAGATTTTGATCTTTTGGTTAAAACATCAGACTCATTCTCAGAATCTGAGCCTCCACCTGCAGCCAATGCTAACAAATCATCTTCTAAATCAGACATTTTTAATGAATTAGATCTACTACAACTGCCAATAAATGATATGTCACCAGTTTTTCGAAGTAATGATATTAATCGAATCTAATGTCGTTTGAGACATTTAATGTCGCATCTCGTGTATTTAATGTTAGTCTATTATTCTGAAATACTCACAACTGTAATTACGAAGTCAACACATGAAAATGATTTCCTTAATAAGAGCGATGTTGAAGTTTAAGTCTTTTAATTGACTTAATTCTGTGCTTCTCTTTTTATACTCTTGAGCTAGAACAATTAATGAGAAAAAGAATTGAGCCACCACCATGCGGCTGGATCTTATTACACCAAAAAAAAAAGTTGAAGGTCAAGTGAAGAACCATCTAAGTAGCACCCCCTTCTATCGTAAGATGAATTTGAACAAGCCATTCTCTGGCACTCCCTTTAGCTCAATAGGTGTTCGCAAGCACTTGTAGCTTTATTTTTTTCGAACTTCCAATTAGTTAAATTAACATTGTTCTAAAAAAACAATAGTAGAAGCTTCAATTTATTCTTTCAAAAGAAGGAAGGGCTCCGTGGAGGTCTTTTGTTGTAAGATGATTAGTCACTGTGTGATAATTCTTGAAAACATAGCAACTATTTATAAAGTTATTATTACAACTATGAAATTTTTCACCTGGAAAAATCACCAACAACCATCCAAGACAATAATTAAAACTTTACAGCCTGTTGATTGTATGTATATCCTAACAGTTTATCTACTTATCCCTAACCTTTATGTAGAATGGATTTGAGGGGATTTGCCGGACTGGCTGCAAAATTTTTATGTTCTCTAATATACGAAATTTTCCCGTAATTTTCAGACCTTGTTACGTCCAATGAACCCACCATTATTGAATACTTCATGAGGGAATCTTTTGAACAGTAATACCTATTCAAGTAAACTTATTCGAAGCAAAGTGGAGGACCTTATAGAAGGAAAGCAGTTGAAGAGTTATGGACATATGCCATTTAGTTAACGATATCAACGAGCAGACTTCTCTGGATATTACCAACTGTGATGGTATAGGTACTAAGCGAAACATTAAGGGTGAAATCTTCGAGAATAAAAGAATTAAGTACTCCGAAAATGAAGTTGATTCCAGTGATGGAGAGGCTAATTCAGACTCGTCGTGTACAAGGAGATCCACACTCTCATCAATAACATCAATAAGTTCTGGAGAGAATTGTTTTAAGTCTGGTGAAGAATTCATGCGTGATGAGACCGTTGAATACGATTCTACAAATTCGAACATAACCTCATTACAAGATTTATTACAAGTGCTATCACATAACTGTAATAAGGTTGTTAGCTTAAAGAGGATACAACTCAAAGACAGTACACTTCCCAAGTTTGAAAAATTTGAAAGTTTAGATGTGAAAGAACAGACTGTTATACGGCAGAATGTTGTAAAAACCATCCACGAGAAATATGTCCATCCGCTTTTTGACATGAGTGGATACAAATGGATAAGGAAGGAGGTTCCTAGTAAGGGCAAAGGACTCAAGATATTTTCAGTAAAGTATTCTTGCTCTCAACAAAAAGTTGCGTCCAAAAAAGCACCAGACAGAACAAGACAGTTAACCCACCCTCTTAAAGAGTTTGAATGTAATTCATTATACTCCATCAAATATTACTGGTCTAATCAAACAATTGAAATAACATACAACCATGCCCCACATGCCCCATATAAACGACTTCCCGACAAACTTAAGAAATTCATTATTCAGCGGCTTGATATGAAAGCAGTTGATTTATATAACGAAATATTGAATGAACCTAACTTTGATGACATCAAACATTTGATTTTCTTTTCCAAAGTACAAAGTTTCTGGTCTAAAGAACGAACTAAAAGGAAAAATGAGTCTACAAAAGAGGCTTTCAAAAAGTTTTTTATGGATTAATGCATATTATAATTTACAATATAATTGGTAAGCATTGTAGGTAGGCATATGTATTCTGGACATTCTGAGATTTGTATTTCTACAGAGCTAGCTTGTTAAAACGCCAAATCTCTAAAATATCTACATGCCTACATGACTCATTAATGTTCACCAAATTAAATTTACTATTGTAAACAGTTTGGGAGATTATTATAGAGTCTTTTTCTTTTCTTACTAGACACAACATCAAAAAGCTGAATGTATATTTCAAAGATTAACTGTTAAATACGAAAAATAGAACATAGTTAACAGCTATTCCAATGCAGCAACATATTGTTACTTTTCTTTCTCGATTTGGCTTGTTCGCTAGTAAAGTGGCCAAAAACAATAAAGCACCCTTATGAATAGCATACGCTTAACGTAATCTTCTAGCTTCACGTTCAGATTCCATCAAACACAAAATATCGTTTTCTCTGACAGGTCCCTTGACGTTTCTGACAATAGATCTTGTTGCATCTTCCAAAAATTCAACTCTAACTTGGGTAACACCTCCTCTGGAGCCTGTTCTACCTAAAACCTTAATGACCTTAGCCAAAGTAACTGGTGTTTTTGTATCCTAGATTTGTTAGTCTTGTTCCAATACATCTTCACAAATATAGATTAGACAGCATATACATCCACAAAACTGGGCATCATGCATTATAGAACATTGTAATTTCACTTGTGTTTTTCATTTTCACTTACCATCTTATTCTTTTAGCGTTGCCTATGAAACCTTGTGCTAACACTTGCTCTAATGTATGAACTTTTCATTAGTATGAACTGAAAACCCTTCTTCACCTGTACACTACTTTTCGTTTGGGTCAATTCAGGTCGTGCCTATTTACCATTTTCATTGTAGTAACCTTAACTACTAGGTATACTTTTGTATACAGTCTATTGGGTTTTGAAGTTTTATCAGAGATAACTTGTATGCCGGATGTAGACAAAGACGGTTAGAAGTCTCGTTGAGATCAGCGGGAATTAGCGGGTTTAAGAGTTACATCTTGTTTATGATAAGACTTTGCCACCAGTGTTAAAAAGTAGTAGGAAGAAGTTAACATTTTACCCAAAATAAAAAAGGCTGGAGGAGAGAAAAATGGTTGATGCGGGTAGTAAAGAGGAGCAGAAAATGCCCTCAGATCCTAAGGTGCCAGAAGGATTAGGTGTTTTCACATATAAGAGATCCTTTCTGGACTATTTCAAACAAATTTTCTCTTCAGATTATAGCGATGAGAAAGTAGAAGAACGAGTACTTTCTTTTCTACCATTTTATCCAAAGAGTGATGGTCGTCGTATAGCTAAAATTATAAATACTGAAGTCAGCAATGGAAGATTTATCCATGAGTTCTATATAGAGAATATTGAACAGTCTAAGCCAGAGAATGGTGATCCTAAAGAGATTGTATTGATACATGGATACGGAGCAGCATTGGGATTTTTTGTGGATAATTATGATGCTTTGTCTTCTGTTCCCGGAATAAAGATACATGCAATTGATTTACCTGGCTTTGGCCTCTCATCGAGAACGAAGTTTCCAAATTTTGGAGCTTCAACTATTGAAGACGTGCAAAAATGTGAGGATTGGTACATTGATCCAATAGAAGAGTGGAGAAAGAAAAGAAACATCAACCGTTTTTCTTTAATTGGGCATTCATTTGGTGGATATTTGAGCTGCTGTTACGCCTTGAAGTACAACAGAAAAATCAGAGATGAAACAACCGGGATAGATCGTGCGTTGATCTCTAAGATTATTTTGGTGAGTCCCCCAGGATTACATAGAAATGTACGTTCTCTATTAAAGAATGTTTCTGGTAACTCACCAATATCAAAAGTTCAAAGACAGGCTGAAAATGAACAGCAGTTAACTGATCAACCGACTCGGGAGCTTATTGATAACCAAGAGGATTTAGTTCACGATAAAAAAGCTACGGAGCAAGATGTGGAAAATGCAGAAAGAGGTTTCGGTTTCAAACTCCTTGCTTATTTATGGAAGAGAAATTACTCACCTTTAGGTTTGTTTAGACTGGCAGGTCCCTTGAAGTCAAGATTGCTATCCAATTGGTCAAGTAGGAGACTTTCTCACGTGTATGCGAGGGACCCGAAGCAATTTGAGTACATGCATGATTATGTATATAGAACAATGAATAAGAAGGGGTCAGGAGAATATGGTATCACTCGTATCCTTGCTGTTCTCTTGATGCCTCGCTTACCTTTGTTAGATAGATGTCCGGAAAAATTTACTGCAATGAATTTGCCATCGCTCTGGATGTATGGAGACAAGGACTGGATGGATAAAAACCATGGCTATGAAATGGCAAAAGAAATTAATGAACTATCACAAAAACTACATGGTAAGGACCTATCATCTGTTTGTCTCATACCAAAGGCTGGGCATCATATGTATATGGACAATCCGGAAGATTTTACAAAAGCTGTTTTTGGTTATCTTGATAAACCCTAGATATGCTCTTAGATTTATATTTTTTATTTATTGCTCAATAAACTTTTTGATTCCTTCACGTATGATTCTTTCATATTCAATTTCAAGTCTTGAGTTCATATCTTTTTCAACCTTATGAATATAAGATGACATCTGCTCGATTTCCTTCTTCATCTGAGAGTTAAGGAGATAGAGTCCTTTACTAATCATCTCATAGGGATCTGGTGTATCGCCTGGATTTGATTGAAAATCTTGGATAAATGTCGTTCTTTCGGTAGTTAATTCATTTATAAAAGATTGGCTTCTATCGCTTGTTTGATTTTCTTCAGACACATCAAAATGCGGAGCACGCTTGGCATTTAAGTTAGCAGCATCTTGTTGTGAGTTTGTGTCAGTTTTTTGTTTTTTGCAACTTTTAATTTGTCCTGAATTTCTCAAGTACGACATTTCAACCTTATCAGTTGTCTGGTTAAAAGCACTATTTAAATTAACAACTAATTGCTCTGGGGAAAGTGATCTGATAGCACCTTTTCCAATCTTAAATTGATGCTCACTATTTTCTCCTTTATATGTACCATTTGATTCTGCATCATCAATTAAAGAAGAATGAATATAATTTGATGCCTTTCTCATTTTTTTTCTGTTTAGACGGAGTTGGTCATCTTTATCAGAGAATAATAATTGCTGACTCTTTGGCTGAGATTTGCGGTGGTTTATCTTGTTATTTGAACTCTCTTGTTGTTTTAATGGAGTACTTGGAGAACTAGGAACGCTCTCATCATGATTTAAAGATTTAGCATTACTAGTGATCGGACTTGAAGCTAGAGGTGAGATTTCTGGATAGTTGGTAATACGAGATCTTTGTGTCACTATAATTGGTTCCTTAACAACAGAAACCTTTCTCATCTTTGATGAAACACATTTCAGAATCAAACTTAACAAACCTAGATATGAGCTATTCTTTTTGACCTTCATTTCAAACTCGATTTTCTTGTTCCACACTCTCTTTACTGAAATAGGATCCCAAAGTGTTGTTTTATCGTTTACAAATGATATTTTAATAGTATTGTTTGCAACATTTTTGGATGAAGTCAAGTTAAGTAAATTGAAAAATAAGGGGGAAAGTGTAGAATCTTCAGTTGTGACCCATACAATCATAACATTTCCGCAGACATGTACAAAACTGAGATGACCTTCATCGAGATCATTATTCCACTGCCTTATTCCTTGAAACTTGATAGAACTCAACTGAATCAAATTATGGAATGATTTGTTCACAAGGTTCAAAAATTTCAAAGTTGTTAACAGCCCCGATAAGAACTTCTCAGGAAACTCATATGAAGACAATCGGTTATCACTTCCATTTTGGATGATATTATAAGATGAAAGTTCATTGATCTTGCCAACAATTTCAATAAGTATGTTTGATGTCGTAAAGTCGTCATTTCTAAGCAACTTATCAATAAGCAGTCTTTCTATGTCTCTCTTTTTAGCCAATATACCAATTACGCTATTTGCAAAATCTTCATTTTTCTCAGAATAAAGCGCAGTTAATAAAATATTAGAACATAACCAACACGAATCTTTTGAACCACACATGTTTCTTAGCAATAATTCCAATACCTGGCTATCGACTGTTGTAGGGCAAATTGTCTAAAAGTTAGTATTTGGTTGGTCTGAAATTACAAGAAGTTATACTTACAACTAATAGCCACCAGTAGTTCATTAGCCTCGAGTTTTTCATTACAGCTTCAGCTGTAACCAGAAGGATTAAAATATACATTGTGTTATTTTCGAGAACCCTGGGTTCTTCTTCATCAAATAAAATGGAAATGATCTCGTCTATCAGGCCTTCTAATTTTGTAGATGATAAATTCAGCTTTTCATTCAAAGTCACCAGAGTTATAACCCTTTTAAATTTATTAAATCGAGGTCTGCTTACATCTTCATCCTCCTTAATACATCGTAACTCTTGTAAAACCTCCTCAAAAACTTTCTCTAAATCTTTGATGTTGACCATTATGATATATTCAATATGTGATCGATACTAAACGGATGCTGGTGATGGTTAGCTTTCTTTTAAATTGCAATATGTTCAATAAAGTTGATCTTTTTGAGTCAGCTACCCACTAAGAAAATATCTCTGAATGACTTCAGCAACTTCTCTAAACTTCTTGTTATTACCTCGTCGTTCATTTATTCCTAATATTTGGCTGCAAGTAGATCTTTTATTGATGATCAGAAAGCACACGACTTTTATCTAAAAATTTCTTTGAAAATCGAACTGTAAATTAATCTAAAGCCCTTTGTGAAAACAGTATAAAGTAGATTAAAACCTATACTAACCGAAAGAAATGGCTGCAGACGATGAATTAATAGCACGATTCAGCCTGGTGGGGTTGTCAGATAAGAAATCAAAAGAGATTGTAAAGAACAAGAAGGTTTCCCAATCCTTGTTTGAAATTATTGGTGAAACTCATGAGCCAACAATTGAAGAAAAGAAGTTATCTTTGTTGCATCATTTAGCTTCTGAAAGTAAAGGTGCAGAAATCCCAAGACGTGAGCTTATTTCCAAAGCTATCATGGATGACCGCTTGAAAACAACTTTACAAGTGACTGAAGCATTTAAATATGTTAAGGAAAACCCTACTTCTGCAAATGAAGAAGAGTTGAACGACAAGTCTGGTGTTGGAATCGACGTTACTCCTGAGCAAGTAAAGGAAGAAATTTCCAAATACATTGATGCTCATAAGGATGAGATTGAGACAAAGAGATACGCCGGTGTTCCTGCTCTTTTGGGAGAAGTCAAGAAAATTCCTTCTTTGAAATGGGCTGCTCCAAGTTTGTTCAAGCCTATCATTGACGATTTGGTGTTGCAATTACTCGGACCTAAAGATGAAATGGATGTTGCCAAAAAGGAGAAGAAGAAGAAGGCAACAAAACAAACAAAGGCTAACGAACCTAAAATTGCAGAAAAACCAAGAAGCATGTTTTCAGAAGGGTTTTTGGGAGACTTGCACAAACCTGGTGAGAATCCTCAAAAGTACCCAGAGTTAATGAAAGCTCATCTTGAAGCCACCAAGGGCAAGGTAATCACTAGATTCCCACCAGAACCTAATGGGTTCTTACATATTGGACACTCAAAGGCTATCATGGTCAATTTTGGATATGCAAGTTTCCACAATGGTAAATGCTACTTGAGATTTGATGACACCAATCCTGAGGCAGAGGAAGAAGTTTATTTTAAATCAATTGAAAATATCATTGATTGGTTAGGCTTCCATCCATGGAAAGTCACTTACTCCTCTGATTATTTTGACCAATTGTATGATTTAGCAGAGAAGTTAATTTTAGATGGAAATGCATACGTATGTCACTGCACACCCGAAGAGGTGAAGGAACAAAGAGGAATGAAACCAGATGGTACTCTTGGAGGTGAAAGATTCGCATGTCCTCATAGGTCAAAACCAATAGAACAGAATATTGAAGAATTCAGAAAGATGAGAAACGGTTTTTTCAAACCTGGTGAAGCTACATTAAGAATGAAACAGGATATTACATCTCCATCACCACAAATGTGGGACTTAGTGGCTTACAGAGTCTTGAATGCACCACATCATAGAACTGGTGATAAATGGAAAATTTATCCAACTTATGATTTTACACACTGTTTGGTTGATTCTATGGAGAACATCAGTCATTCATTGTGTACAACTGAGTTCATTTTATCTAGAGAATCATATGAATGGTTGGTAGACGCTTTACATGTTTATAGACCAGCACAAAGAGAATACGGTAGATTGAATATCTCGGGTACAGTTTTGTCCAAGAGAAAGATCGCAAAGTTAGTCAACGAAGGCATTGTTAGAGGATGGAATGATCCTCGTTTATACACATTAGAAGCCATTAAACGTCGTGGTGTTCCACCAGGAGCGATTTTATCATTCATCAATACCTTGGGTGTCACTACTTCCGTCACCAACATTCAGGCTGTGAGGTTTGAAAGTGCCGTCAGATCATTCTTGGAGAACACCACACCAAGACTCTTGATGGTCTTGGACCCTATTGAAGTTGAAATTGATAATCTTCCAGAGGAATATCTGGAAGATATTGAGATCCCATACAAGCCAGGTGAAGATGACAAGTTTGGAACCAGAAAGATCCCATTCTCCAAACGTATCTACATAGATAGATCCGATTATCGTGATGAAGCTACTCCAGAGTACTTCAGACTTGCTCCTGGTCAGCCAGTTGGTTTGATGAAGGTTTCTCACACTATCAGCGTTAAATCAGTTGAGCATGATAGCAAGGGAAAAATTACCAAAATCATTGCACAATACGACAAGGAGTCAAAGACCAAACCTAAGACCTTCATCCAGTGGGTTCCAAAATCGAAAGCTATTCATATCTCAGAGGTTAGAATTCACAACCAGCTCTTCTTGAGTGAGAATCCAGCCACTCATCCCGATGGATACCTTAATGACCTTAATCCTAATTCAGAAGAGGTATTTACTTCTGCAGTCATCGAGCCAGCATTCAAAGAGATAAAGGCAAGATCTCCAATGAACATTCCAGTCGAAAACTCGGACTTTAATGTCGTTGAGAAGGGTGGTAATGAGACTGTGAGATTCCAAGCTCTTAGATTAGGTTATTTTAACTTGGACATTGACTCCACAGATGACAAATTAGTGATGAATAGAATTGTGTCTCTTAAGGAAGATGCTGCAAAAAACTAAGTGCATTTAGTTCTCCTCCCTAATTGACACATTGAGTCCCGATTCATCTGTTACAACGGAGATGTACCTCTATATTTGGCTGTCAACCCAACTGTATTTTTCTGTTAGAACTAACCCAAAAAAGCAGAGAGTGTCTGCAGCTGTCGCATTGATAAACGTAATGGTGCTTTCCAATTTATGCAGACTGGTCAAACATTAATAACATATTACCACATGTTAGCAAAACATCCTACATAGTAATTTACGAAAATTAATCTTCTCACCGAACGCGCCACCTACTTTCAAAGTATTAGACATAAGTAGTTCTCCACAATCTAAGGGATAGACAGGGGTGAAATTCGATTGTGAATATATCTAAGTTTATCATAGACGCCAATCTATCTCAATCAGAAGGGCTCATACGAAAACCCTGTCCCCTCTAACGTGTCTGAAATATCAGTCTTGTATGTCTCACCCAGGGACCTACCACTGGTGTTTATGTCTCAAAATAGGCAAATTAATCTCATCACGCTAAGCCTGCGGCGGTATTTTGCCAAATGGGCTCATTGCAGCGGAGTGCGTAAGATACAAATGGCTGCGTCGGTGACTCCCGGAAAATGCGGCATGTTGTACTACACATAAAATCTTCTCAAAATGATGGTAACATCAATAGCATCTGGGGAAAACATATCAGACGCCCAAGCAACTAGACTAGCTTAACAATGCAGAGTTTTGCTGTCCGCCTTCGACCCCCCCGCTAACGATTCTACACATAGTCGCCGGAGTCCGCAATCTCGCTATCCGTTTCCGGACTCCGTCCTCCGCCTTAAAGCACAAGACCAGCAGCCTTCTCCGCAATCGCCCCTTGTGGCACAATATGCAGCCGACTTGCTGCGAATTCGCAGATCTCAACCCTACGATACTCAATATTATGAGGCTAGCCTAAGTCTCATCGGTGTTAGAGTATGATTGAGTGACTGCAAAGCCATTAGATTCTCTAGTTATCGCTTATCCCTCGATTCCTCGACAGGTACGAGGTAATAACACATATACTGGTATCACTCTTTTTCGCGAAAGCAGGTTATTAAAAATTTTAGCGTAATGCAGCATCTGATCTGACACAAACCCGCACACAATAACAGGTGAAGTAATATGTAACCTGTTTCACCTCCTGTGCCGACACTTCCCCAAACACCCCACAAACCTCAAACACCGTTACCAGCCCTAAGACGCGGTTGAGGGACATCGATGGAACTATCCCCTGCGTAGCACTCTCAAGATGAACAGACACCTCTGTGACCAAGAGCTCCGAAAGCATCCCAAACATTGGCTGCGAAGTGGTATGGGGTATCTCCACTCTTGGTAGGTCAAGACAGGTAATACATGCTGGGTGAGGCAAAAGGATGCTAAATACATCGGCGTCTACTTACAGCAGTAATACCAACAAGCCATGTAATGTGTTCTGTGATAGTGAACCTATAGAACGAACATACCCCACAGGGTAGCCCCGTCTGGGAGATTACTTATACACAGAGCAATAATTAATGCATCTATATACTACGTATACGACATGGTGCTGGGCTCGCTGTTCCTATCTCGTCTAGGTGCCTCTGTAGTTCTGATTACCCACCAACAGTTGCAAATACAAAATTGAATCTAATTGTACTTGTCAGAAGGTCTCCGCATTGATTATACGTTTGATATGAAACAGATGGCTGTGTTTAACAGTGACAGAAGCCAAAGATTTGCAGCACAAGATATTAATACCACACTTACGCGGATTCGGTGTTCGTTAGCAGCAAATTTAATACTAGCAACAATAGAGTTCAGGCGCCTTTTTTGTTTTTTTCTTTTTTTGATACTCAACAAAAATTTCAGATTCGGACCTGCCTGTTACAGAGCACCCCTTACAAAATTAATTTATATATACCACAATCTCTAGGCAGCAAAAAGGGAAAGAAAAAATAAATAATTTAAATACACTTGCATTTTCAGTGATATAGGGGGAATATATCAGAGGTAGAGGATAGCCAGCCTTGACTTATAGAGGGATCTGGTGGACTAGTTTAACGGAGAGGGAAATGACAACAGCATACCACCCGTTAACAGTCAATAACTTGATAGAGGCAAGCGCAAACGGAGGCAGTGTCATTAATACCCCCAGCATTTCTGACGAGTTAAACCAGTATGGTGATGGATACATAGAGGGTACAGGGCAACAGAAACACGATGGGGACAGCACCCCAATACAGCGCCCTATGCCCCTGTTTTACACCCATCCCACTGAAACATCAGTGGACTCGCTTGATAGCGGGTCGTCATTATCAACAATAAAACTTTCACAGTTGGGGACTGATACTCCAAGAGACACAAGCACAAGCTCCTTAGATGTTCGCCCTAATTTGATCAAGAAGAAATCTGGAGAATTGGTAAAATCTTCATTGAAGTTGTCGAACTTACCAAGATCTTTGTCAGCATCAAATATACCTACTAATAAATCTGTTAGGTTTGCCACAAGGTTAGCAAAGATTAAAATGTTTGATGGAACAGAGCTGCCTTCGACAGTGTCGACGACAGAGAACACTCCAATACATTCGCCTCAGACTATTGATGATGATTTTTTCGGTCATGAAGGCTATTTCCTGTGGGGTTGGGATGATGACGAAATTAGTGACATCACTTCAGATACTTCTTCTGACGAAGATAATAAGGTGATCACACCTCGCAGAATGAAGTACGAAATTGATTATTCTGATGTGAAGCCCGCCAAGAGCGTATATGATAAACAGTACAGCAACTGCTATTTACAATCGATAAAACTCACTTCAGATAGAAACTCATTAACTGGATTGATAATGGTTAAAAATATCGCTTTTGAGAAGCAGCTTTCAATTAAATCGACTTCTGATGACTGGAAATCTTGTTTTATAGTTAATAATGTCAGTTATTCAAAGTCATTTTCTTCACTCGGATTCGATCAGTTCAAGTTTCTGATCCCGTTAGTTAATATGCCAAGATACATCAAACTTGAAATGGTCATCAGGTATGATGTTGATGGAACAACTTTTTGGGACAACAACAGTGGACGCAATTATCACATAAACTTAAAACCTTTTGTTAATAACACTTCAAATTCAACTATCAAAAAATATAATTACAATTTCAAAAATTCAATTCCTGAGTTTGATGAACTCGTGAATAAGCTCGTTAAATTTGGTCATGAAGATGATTTAAAAACCAAATACGACTTGGATTCTGATACTATCAGTTCCAAGGAAACGCTCAATTATCCAACCAAGGTGAAATCTGAATTTCACAATAGATATAATATCAACGATGAATTGGACAAACCAAGATCATATCCACCATTGGACTCCCAAGTGGAATCTCATTTGGGTTTCAGCGTGAGGCCACCATTAAAGACTTCATTTTCTTCCTCAGATATATTGAATGTTAAACCTGCCAAATACTCACAATCATTCAAGTTGAAACAGAGAAATAGTACCGAGAACATGGCACCATCGTCTTTGAATGGTGCACAGTTCAATTCAAAATCATACTCGGATCTTTTGCAAGCATATTGTTTCTACAATGGGGAAAATAATGGAACCAATGAAAGCGATAAAGTCCCTGGTAAGACGATGTCAGTTCCATCCTTGAATAATTTATCATTGAGTAATTCATCATATATCGCCACTCCTGCCTCAACATTCAATTCCTTAAGTGATTCAATTCATATTTAAATGATCAAGCTAATTTTCATTTCAATTTAATATTAAGTTATCCTCCAACTTTGGTCGTTCGCTTCAAGACTTCTAAGTGTTTTGAATGAAGAACATTTACTCATGGTGATATCGAGTTTACACCTACGTGCATTTGAATGTTGTAATATTATTCCACTACAAATTATGTGGCTTATATACTTCCATATGTCACACCCTAACCCAGTACAGAACAGGATGCAGTTTTTATTGAGGTTTCACATAATTCACTGACCATGCAATCAGATTTAATCCATTTAATTCTTCTGTCGCATGGTATTTCCATTTATGACTCACTTTGATTACATAGGTTTATAGATATCTTTTATGCAAATATATAAGCTATAACATTACTTAAAAAATTTTATTCAAGTAGCCATGGTCTTAGTTGCCAGAATTCATCTTTAATTATGTCAACATGCAATACATTTATATTTTCCTTCTTATGCTTTTTCTCCAATCTTTGTTTCTGTCTCAGAGAGAGCTCATTATCACTATTAGGATTGGGTTTCCATGATTCATATTCTCTCAATATTATGGTGCCTTTCTTAAAAATTTCTAACTCATTATTGTAGTTTATACCAAACTCCTTGAATAGAATCTCATTTTTTTCTGATGAAACTGTCCGCTTAAGCTTGTTTTCAGCTTCTGATGGTGAAAGACCTCCCTTATTCACTAATGTCCAGAATGTAGTATTATACAAATTATTAATATGACAATCCACTTGTCTCCAACTGAAATAGTCTCTGATATGATTAGGAGAAGGGTATACCACTGTTCTAGCATCAAATGTAGGAAGGCAATCAGCTCTTATTGGATTTTCTGGGAACTCTAAATTCCACTCAAACATGTAGTTGACCGATATGGCAGATGCAAATGTCGTTATTATTTTCATTTCTCTTCTTTCAAACAACTCACATTTTCTTTTTAATAGGAAAGAATACTCATCAGAATCACCATATGCAAGTACTATGTCAGGGAATTGCCTTACTACCTTTTCACTGGCTTTGTTCATAACATTTAAAGCTCTAATGTCATTAGGCTTTTCAAAATTGTATTTCTCACTGAACTTATGAAAGCCTTTACCGTCTACTCTCACAATGATGAAGGTATCAGGTAGTAAGTAGTTCTCTCTCTCAAACAGCTTAACATATTCAAATCTAGAATTGGCCATAGCTTCCACAAAGTTGAAGTAATCTTCTTCTTTCTATTCCCTTATAAGATATATGATGCAACTTGATCGAATATTTCTGTGCGAAGTCACGTGTGCTCATCTTTCGAAATTTTTTTAAATTTTCAATATAGATTTAAAAGTCTTATTACATTTATAAGCTCCATACAAAGGCTAAGGTTACTTAGAACTCAGTTAGGATGGGTGTTGAATTCAGGACCCTTGAGAGGGAAAAGAGATTTCAGAATCCTCCAAAAGATAAGAGTGCATATCCATTATTGAGTGATGCTGTAGCTCCCCATATAGGATCTTTCAATGCATTAACTGAAGGACCTGAAGGAGGTCTACTTAATTTAGCTGTCAAGGATATCGGAGCAAAGACCATATTTGACTCTGAAGATTCAGATAGATTGGGCAACAAGTTGAAAATCAGAGTTGAATCTGTACAATTGGCCAAACCTGCTGTACCAGCAAATGATAAGTTGTCTGTTAACAGAAGAACTTATCCATCTGAGTGTAGAGAAAGAATGGTTACATACCGTTCTAGATTAATGCTTAAGGTTGCTTGGTCCGTTAATGATGGTGAAGAAGTTTCTGAAATTAGAGAAGCAGGTCAGATCCCTATCATGTTGAAATCAAATAGATGTCATCTTGAAAAACTATCTCCTCATGAGTTGGTTGAACACAAGGAAGAATCTGACGAACTTGGAGGATACTTTATAGTGAATGGTATCGAGAAGCTTATTCGTATGTTGATTGTTCAGCGTCGTAATCATGCTATGGCTATTATTCGTCCATCATTTGGAAACAGAGGTGCATCATATACCAAATATGGTATCCAAATTAGATGTGTTAGACCAGATCAATCTTCACAAACTAATATATTGCATTACTTGAATGATGGAAATGTCACTTTCCGTTTTTCTTGGAGGAAAAACGAGTACTTGGTTCCAGTTGTTATGATCTTGAAGGCATTGGTAGAGACTAATGATAAGGAAATTTTCGATGGTATTGCCAGTTCCGATACTTCCAATTCTTTCTTGACAGATCGTTTAGAATTGTTATTGAGAACTTACAAGAAATACAATCTATACTCTAAGAAGGAAACTTTAGCATATTTAGGTGATAAATTTAGAGTTGTATTTGGTGCTACCCCTGATGTTTCTGATGCTGAAGTCGGTGAGGAAGTATTGAAGAGAATTGTTTTAGTTCACTTACCAAAGAACTCTGATAAGTTCAGAATGTTGTTATTCATGATTAGAAAGTTATATGCTCTTGTTGGAGGTGAATGTTCTCCGGACAATCCAGATGCCACTCAATACCAAGAAGTTCTCATTGGTGGTTTCTTATATGGTATGATTATTAAAGAGAAGATTGATGAATATTTACAGAGCATCAAAACCCAAATCCAATCAGATATTAATCGTGGTATAACTGTCAACTTTAATGACAGAAAATACATGTCTAGGGTTTTTATGAGGATCAATGAAAACATTGGTCAAAAACTTCAATACTTCTTGTCTACCGGTAATTTGGTCTCTCAATCTGGTTTGGATTTACAACAAGTTTCTGGTTATACTGTCGTTGCAGAAAAGATTAACTTTCACAGATTCATCTCACATTTTAGAATGGTCCATAGAGGTTCTTTCTTCGCTGAATTGAAGACTACCACTGTGAGAAAACTTTTGCCAGAATCTTGGGGTTTCTTATGTCCAGTCCACACTCCAGATGGATCTCCATGTGGTTTGTTAAATCATTTGGCCCACAAGTGTCAAATTGCTACCGAAGCTGCTGACGTCTCTAAGGTCCCAGCTGTGTTACTGCAATTGGGGGTTTCTCCAGCCAATGCATTTGCATCTGGTCCTAATGTATGTTGTGTTCAATTAGACGGTAAAGTCGTTGGATGGACTACTCATGAACACGGTAAAATCGTGGCAGATACTTTAAGATACTGGAAAGTGGAAGGTTCTCACGACTTGCCATTAGATTTAGAAGTAGGATATGTTCCTCCTTCTAATAAGGGTCAATACCCTGGTTTATACTTATTTGGAGGTCATTCTAGAATGATGAGACCAGTCAAATATTTGGCATCTGAGAAGACTGACATTGTTGGTCCATTTGAACAAGTATACATGGATGTTGCTGTCACTCCAGAGGAGATTGAAGATGTTCACACTCATGTTGAATTTTCACCAACAAACGTTTTGTCAATCTTGGCTAACTTGACTCCATTTTCTGATTTCAACCAATCTCCAAGAAATATGTACCAATGTCAAATGGGTAAGCAAACTATGGGTACCCCAGGTGTTGCATTAGTGCATAGATCTGACAATAAATTGTATCGTTTACAATCAGGTCAAACCCCAATTGTCAAAGCTGCATTATATGATGATTATGGTATGGACAATTTCCCTAATGGTACAAATGCTGTCGTTGCTGTTATTTCCTATACTGGTTATGATATGGATGACGCTATGATTATCAATAAATCAGCAGATGAAAGAGGATTTGGATATGGTACAGTTTACAAGGTTGAGAAGGTGGATTTATCTCAATCTAGACGTAGAGGTGACCCAATAACCCAGCACTTTGGATTTGGAGATGATGAATGGCCAGAATCATGGAAAGAGAAATTGGACTCTGATGGATTGCCATTGATTGGTGTAAAGGTTGAAGAAGGTGATCCTGTTGTTGCTTACTTTGATGACACTCTTGGAAAGACAAAGGTGAAGACCTACCACTCCAGTGAACCTGCTTACATTGAAGAAGTTAAATTACTCGGTGAAGACAATGGAGATGGAGAAGGTCAACAAATAACCATCAAATATAGAATAACAAGACAACCACTTATTGGTGATAAGTTCTCTTCTAGACACGGTCAAAAGGGTGTTTGTTCTAGAAAATGGCCTCAAGTTGATATGCCTTTCTCTGAGAGTGGTATCCAACCTGATGTTATCATTAACCCTCATGCTTTCCCATCCCGTATGACTATCGGTATGTTTGTTGAATCATTAGCAGGTAAAGCTGGTGCTTTACACGGTATTTCTCAGGATTCCACTCCATGGATATTTAGTGAAAATGATACTCCAGCAGATTATTTCGGTGAACAATTGAGAAAGGCCGGTTACAACTACCATGGTAATGAACCTATGTACTCTGGAGCAACTGGTGAAGAATTAAGAGTCGATATATATATAGGATGTGTCTACTATCAAAGATTGAGACATATGGTTAACGATAAGTTCCAAGTAAGATCTACAGGTCCAGTGAATTCATTGACTATGCAACCTGTTAAGGGACGTAAGAGATCCGGTGGTATTCGTGTCGGAGAGATGGAAAGAGATGCATTAATTGGTCATGGTACTTCATTCCTTTTACAAGATAGACTTCTTAACTGTTCAGATTACACTCAAACTTCCATTTGTCGCTCTTGTGGTTCTTTGTTGAATACCCAGTTGTCTGTTCCAAGAATAGGTACTGAGGCAACCACAAGATGTCGTAGATGTTCAAAGAAATTGGAATACTACACCAAAAAAGGTGAGTATGTTAATGATTCTGAGATTTGGGAAGATGGTCAAGGAAAGAAGTTTGTTGGAGGTGATGACACTACTACTGTTGCTATTCCATTCGTACTTAAGTACTTGGACGCTGAGTTGGCTGCTATGGGTATCAAGATGCGTTACAACGTCAAACCTAGGTGATTGCTAACATATTTAAGGTCTAAATCGTTTTATTGCATTGTTTATAATTGCCTTTACTCTTTATAAAAATAGGTATGCTAAATTTACAAATAAGTTGAAATGTGTTCATGTAGTCTATACTCTAGGTGGTCTATACTTGATGATGACTTTGGCAGCTTGCGAGTTTTCAAGAATATACTTTGCGTTTAGAAGATCACTATGATCAACTCTTTTTATTGCCTCATTCTCGTCTGCCACTATACGTGATTGCAAATGCCGTTTGATGATTCTTTCCCTTACTATGTCCAATGGGATATCGATAAACCAGCTATCGTCCACTAGAGACAGTATTTCGTTCCAATATTTGTCTTTTAACATAACATAGTTTCCTTCTATGATCACTATTTTGACAGTTCTATCTATCACTATGGCATTCTCACTGGGATCTTTTAACTCATGACTAAACGATGGTGCTGTGATAGTAGTATTCACTAGACTTGGATCACTCAATTGTTTGATCAAATGCACAAAAGGCTTAGGATTGAATGTGAACGGAGCTCCCCTTCTAAATATTGCTTCTTCCGCATTAGGAAGTTGTTGAAGTTCATGTCTATAGAGATGAAAACCATCCTGTGGCAATATGACAGACAGAACGTGATCATTGAGCTTTTTAACAACTTGTTTTGACAATGTTGACTTTCCGGATCCTGGTACACCACTCAAACAAATTAACAATCTATGCTTGCTTTCTTCTGCACCATTACATTTATAAAGCTTCAATACTCTCTCTACAAGTTCATCAACCTGGTCATAATATAGAGTAGTCTGATGTTCCATCGTGTCAATGGTGGATGGTTTCTTTCAAAACATTAAAAAGACTTGATTATCTATAATGCCCGAACTCCCCATTAGGTGGTGCACATCGTCTATTGGATTGATAAATCCCCCCAGTATTATTTACGGTTTCCTAATAAACGAAGAAGCTTTATCATATGGATTCTACGTGACTAACTTCAAACAAGTATGGGTAGAAACAGCTGAAAAAAGTCAATTTGTTGAAAAGGCTTCTTCGTTTGGATATGATGGGTTTGATAATGATAAATTGAGCAAGCTTTTATCTACATTGAAGATCAAGTTTGAAGAGTATGAAAGAGATCCATTAGTTTTTGCTTCTAAAGTCAAATTGGCTAAAGAAAGCAATTTGAGTTTCAGTTTAGAAGGTGAAGAATTGACCTGGAGCTTCCAACTTAAACTAGAGTCACAAGACTTATTATGTCAACTCTTATCGGATATCAATTTTCAACAATTCAGAAACCATGAATATTTGAACTACCAGTTATTAAGAATGAAGAAGATTTTACAAGCTAAGGATCACTATATCAAGTACCTAACCAAAAATATAACTTTGAGTAGAGGTGATGATATAATAAAGAAGTATTTCAAAAACAATAAAGATGAAGTATCATTATTGAAAGAATTTGAAGATACAGAATGGACCAAATGTGTTGCAAGCAATTATGCAGACAATTTCAATAAAAAGGATGATATTCAAGAGCTTTCTTCAATTGCTGTTAAAGGAGTTTTAGAAGATGATAATATATGGCAATTTTCAAATGGCGTAAAGCGTCTGCAAAAAGATGTTGCACATGAAAAACCAAGTGGTGACAACTCAGGAGAGGAAGGTAGAGAAATAGTCGAGATTTCTCCTAGGAGGAAAAAACCTAGACGAATAGGAATGGTACGGAATAAGCGTTAATATTATTCTATCATGACTTCTAATTTTCAACTATTTTATACAACGTTTTTCCATCTTTGGACTAAAAGATCCAATGCTTGATTTTGTTGGTCATTCATATTGTTGGCATATAATACAGATAATACATGAGACCAGTACTCTACATGAGCTTTTAGATCATCCGGATTCAGAGGAACTGAATTAAACTTTGCATGTTTAACAGAGTTCTTACCAGTTCCTTGTTCATCAAAAGGTTTAAACTTATCAAAGGATGAGTCGAAATACGTCTGGAACACCGGGAACCAGAATCGTATAATTACATCAGCAGCATCCCTAATTGTTCTTATTTTATCTTTTGAATAATCTCTTAAAAGTTCTATATCATCACCATAGGTGCTTTCCATACAATGACATACAATTGAAATAGTGATCTTCTCAATCTCACTGTAGACTGTTTGAGATACTTCAATGAAGTTTTCTGGTGATTTATTTTCAATAGTTACCGATGGCACAATTGGAATATTTTGTATAGGCTTCGAAGGAACAAAATGAGACGGTTTGTTCCCATTTTGGCGAATGTTCTCTAGATACACAGTTTCACCTATGAGTTCAGCATTCATATTTTTACGATAGCTAATGGTTAATATCTCATTAGTAAGAGCCTTCATACAAAGATTCTTGTCATTAGAAAGAAGAACGACAATATTATTGGGATATTCTTGTTTGAAATAAAGACAACAGTCTAATATAGCGTCATCTTGAGTTGTGCTTTTATCAATTCTTTGCTTTATACGCTGACCCATTACAGAGGAGCTATTCTTAGCTAATGCTCCATATATCCAATCGTTCGCCCACCGCGCTAAGTGTCCAACTGATGTGCCTGATAGAGTATCATCTTCTTCACTCGATGTTCTTGTGGATTTTTTCAAACCATCGAGTTCTTTCATAACAGCTATTGGAACAACCAATTTTAATCCAAATGTATTTGCTCTATTCTTAAGTTCATCTACTATTGCCAAATGTGATAGTATAAAGTTTGTATCTAATATCAAGTATGAAATATTATCATTTCCAGAATCAACCATGTCTAAGTCTTGTACAATATCCATGCTAACGTCATCATTATAAAATAATTCACCGTTTGTTCTACTCTCATTAACATAGCTCGATATCATTTGAATATCTCTATCTTCTTCCACTGGAACCATTTCAATGTCTTCATCTTCTGTTGTAGAATGGTTCTTTTCATTTTGAACCGCTTCATCTACTTTGTCATTTAGAGTCTTTAATGTATAATTTACTGGCTTAGGAATTCTCTTCCGACCTACTGTAATGGTTTTCTTCTGATCTGAGGAATTCAACCCCCCAGGAGCATACTTGGAAGGTAGAGACATGCTCCTGTACTGGCTACTTAATAAGTATTGATTCTTATTTACACTTATTGATACTTAGATTCAAAAAATATGTCGTGTATATAAATGCTTCTACTTTTTATGCCATTTAACTACTAAATACTATTATTGAACACATCTTCTATAAAAGCTCCAAGATGAACTCAAAAAGACTAACTGTAATGTTCAAAAAGATGATAGTTATTATCATCCATGTTATTCTATTGGTATTCAGCTCATTCATACTATCATTAATGATGTCCAGGAATTCCAAGAATACCTTACATCTATCATTCAAAACTTGAACCCTTTGATCAATTTCCATATATTCTCTCACTGCATTGTATAAGGGATGAAGAGCCGGCTCAAATGACCAAAAGTAATCTGGTGTATCAAGAATTGAACTTGAAAGATTCACATCAACTCTCAATTTGAATAGTTTTCCGGATTTCTTGATAAGCTGATGGCGATTTAAGCCTAGTTTACCGGTTAATGCAAGCTTTTTAGGAAGTTTTGAGATCAGCTGCAACACATTGACCATCCTACTTTCAAACAAGCACAACTTTGTCAGCTGTGCAATTGCATGAGACATAGTGAGCTTGATAAGATGATCACCAGATCTCAAAGTGATCATATCATTATAGATTCTGGGTCTATATAACTCATTGTCATACTCAAAATGAAATTCTTCAGTCTCAATGTATTGCTCGTCTATAGGATTTATCAAAAGTGGTTCAGGATCATCAGGTGCAAATGCTAGGTCTGCCAAAATGTTCTTCTCATGCACCTCTGAAAAGTTCCAAAATGCTACCACACCATAATTAAAGATGAACATTTCGGCATGATGCTTCCAAAGTTCTGATGTCGAAGCATTTGAGCTCTCCCTTGAGCCATCTGGAGAGTTATTCTGTTCTCTCGGGAGATTCTCTTTCGCTGTATCTTTAGAAACAGGAACACTTTTTTCCTTTTGAGGAACCTCATCAGTCTTCTCTTCTTCATCAGTCCTATCATTTATCGGCGGTGCAAAAAATTGTGGTTCTGAAGGATCAAAAGGTGAGCTATTATCTTCCAATTCTGGATCCATGGAGTAATTGTTAGCATCCTCGGGTGTTTCAAACCCCGAATAATATTCATATAAATGATCCTCTTGTTCACTTTTATTGATCATAGTTTCCATGTAACGCTTCTTAGGCAAAAGTTTAGCTGAATTGTTAGATTTAACTCTATAACCATCAGCACCAGGAAGTAAGGGCAATGAATATGGAACATACAAGACTTCATCGTAAACACGCAGTTTAACTTCATGATTCTCACGAAGAAAATCAAAGACTGCAGGAATATTAATTTGATCAGCAATGAAGTAAGCCGTCATCCTACAAAATTCATTCTCTCTTTCATCTTTGGGCATTAACTCAGCTCTGGATCTTTGAATTTGTGCTTGTAAATCTCCATGTATCGAAGAAGTTTGGGGCATAGAATGTATCAGTTGTGATTGAACTGGACTGGAATCTCTTTGATTCAGATCAGGAATAAGTACAAGTTTCTGTGATGTTTTTGATGTTCTTGTCGGTAATGGTTGGGACAAATTCGGAATGTTTCTTGCATTCTTTCTCCATGGTAATGAGTCAATCCGTCGTCCGGTTCTGGAATCCAATCCATTGATTGCATTACCTGTATTTCTTAGCTCACCAACAGATCTTTGACCAGTGAGTGGGGGAAGCCTGCTCTGCCCTGAAGGAATATCACTTGAATTACTAAGAAGTTTATCTACTGATATATCAGTATATTTGTTAGAGCGCGACACTAGTTTCCTCTGTAAATCATATGGCGCTGTGTTAGTAGAAGCATGTTGTTGCTGCTGTTGTCTCTTATAATTATGTCCCGCAAAAGGTGCTCTTGCTCCTTTAGAATTGTTACTCCGAGAGTCAGTGACCAAAATAGACGGCGACCTTTTGGCAGTTGGCCTCTGAGAATTCTGAGGTGGCGGTGAAGTAGATCTTCGTAGAGAACTACCTCCCATTATAATTTTAGATGGTCTCTTATATAGCTATGCCAAATTAATAACCTTGATAAGTAAGTTATAGATACTATTTTAAAATCTTAAGTGGTAAAGCTGTGATGAAATGCACGTGATATTAATCACGTGTTAAACGAGTTTTTCAATTGATGAAATTTTTTGAATCATTACCGTTGGATATTAGTATTATCAAGGGATATTCTAACAATGCCATTTAAATTAACTATTGCTGCCAAGGCACCCGCGGTTGGTTATCCAGCTTTAATAGCTGCTGGCTTTCTCAATCAGAGCAAGGCTGGAACTGTTGAAATTGAATACGTAGACGAAAAATCTACTGACGCAAAAGATCTGGATGCTTCTGTCAAGTTGGAAACCCCAGAGGGAAAGACATTTACCAACCAATACGAAGTCCTCGCCGCATTAAGTGGCTTGCCAAATGATGCTGTGTCTGATTACTGGGTTAAATTCAGTTTAGAAAAGCTTTACATCAAGAACTTTAAGGATTTATCCTCGTCTTTAGAAGAGTTAGATGCACACTTAAACTTCAGATCATTTATCACTGGATACGCCTACTCATTAGGTGATATTACTGTCTGGGGTGTCTTGAGAGCAAATGCATTGATGGGTTCTATCATTAAGAACGAAGTTTATGCCAATATCTCAAGATGGTACAATTTTTTGGCCTTTGATACCAGATTTGACAAGTCAATCGAGACCATGTCTAAGTCAGTTATTGCTTTGAGAAAAACAACTAGCAATGCCAAGAACGGTGGAAAGAAGGAAGTACACAAGGCCAAATTCGAAATTGACTTGCCAAATGCTGAGATTGGTAAAGTTGTTACTCGTTTCCCACCTGAACCATCGGGATACTTGCATATTGGACATGCAAAGGCTGCTATTTTGAATGAATACTTTGCACATGCTTACAAGGGTAAATTGATCATCAGATTCGATGACACTAACCCTACAAAGGAAAGGCTTGAGTTCCAACAATCTATCGTTGAAGATTTGGAATTATTGGGTATTAAGGGTGATGTTATCACATACTCTTCTGATTACTTTGAACAAATGTATGAATTAGCCGTCAAGTTAATCAAGGACGGTAAGGCATACTGTGACGATACTCCTAGTGAGCAAATGAGAGCTGAAAGAATGGATGGTATTGCATCTGGAAGAAGAGATTTGTCTGTTGAAGAGAATTTACGTATTTTCACTGAGGAAATGAAGAATGGTACCGAAGTTGGTTTGAAAAACTGCTTGAGAGCAAAGATAGATTACAAGGCTTTGAATAAGGCTTTGAGAGATCCTGTCATCTACAGATGTAACTTGACTCCCCACCACAAGACTGGTAATCAATGGAAGATGTACCCAATTTACGATTTCTGTGTCCCTGTTGTTGATTCTCTTGAAGGTGTTACTCATGCTTTAAGAACTATTGAATACAGAGACCGTAACCCACAATACGAATGGTTTTTGAAGGAATTAAACTTACGTAAGGTTTACATTTGGGATTTTGCTAGAGTCAACTTTGTTAGAACCTTATTGTCCAAGAGAAAGCTTCAATGGTTCGTTGATAAGAATATTGTCTCAAACTGGGATGATCCAAGATTCCCAACTGTCAGAGGTGTCAGGAGACGTGGTATGACAGTTGAAGGTATAAGAAAATTCGTTATATCCCAAGGTGCTTCCAAGAAC